>JAPTHN010000010.1:1451960-2040615 GCA_026936325.1 Platynereis dumerilii
CGCAACAGCAAATCTTCGACATATAACCTGTGTGTTTTTAGGTTAATCAGCTGATTTACTAAATTTCAGTTACACAGTAAAAATATGGCCGATTCTAAAAATTTAATAGCATAAAAGCATCAGGAGAAGCACCCCCCGATACTGCCATGCTAATTTCTTTTCTATAACTGCTATTTATGTCAATATATGGCACAATTTATGTTATTTGACAAGCAAAATCTTGTAGAAGTACACTCTTGTACTTTACATGGTTTCATGGGGATATTGTTCACCAGTGTGTGCTAACTGTGCTTGTTATCCTAGTGAAGTTTTTCAGGATAAGGGAACTTAGCTGGCTACTAAGAACTTATGTCCATTAAGACTTAGTGGAGGTCACTAAGAGGGGGTAATCGAGCTGTTTTATGCGAATTTTTTTAATAATCTTATTGAATATGTGTGCAAACATCTATTTCGCTTGAGCAAACCTGCAGTGTGATTATTATGTAATGCATTACAGAGATCATAACATAAGCATTTAAGGGGACATTCTTAGTAGCCACCTTAGTTCCCTTATCCTGAAAAGCTTCATTTGGGATAATAAAACAGCCTAAGGCCTGTTTAAAAACCAGTCTGCTCTAGATATATGACTACAATAACCTCCCATTGGTCGAAAACACCGCATTGGGTAGTTTGGCCCAGCTCGCGTGGTTGGGGGAATAATGTGTTTTTTTTACTGCTTTCAATGTTAATCAGTTACATATACCTGAATTTAACCTTATTTCATATTAATATCACTCCAAAACACCATAGCAGCATCATGAATCAATGAAAACTTGCATGATCCTGAAATATAGTATGCGTGTTCCTGTAATTATCGCCCATGCTATGCTATGCATAGGGCGATTATGCTTTAGTGCTGAAATCTACTGAAGGGGTGAAACAACCAATGCTGTGGCCTCAACCAGCCCACTCTGGAAGTTCTTATCATATGCATAACACATTGATACCATTGTAGATGTGCACAACGGTTCGTATTTTCAGTTTAATTCAATATTAGAAAATTTACTATTATCAGTTTTAGAGGCTATCAAGGTCCAGAAAGCCTGCATTGTGGTGGCCATTTTCCCTTCCAGAGGGTGAGTTTTAGTACACAGAATGGCCACTGCAAGCAGCGATACATTACACAAGAGGGCAGCACCTGCAAGTCCTTTGCCACTGCCTCCCTTTGCACCACATTCTATTCCTGCATCTCAGTATAATTCATGCATCTTTCCAACTAATTATACAGGTAGCACAGGCTTATATTGTATCTATTTCATATTATTCTATTCTCTTCCTTCCAATCTACGGGCAACTTACTATATATTATATAAATCTGTTTTATATTTATGTAAATAAAATACTGATTATAATATACACTCATGTAAACAAAAGATAGACATGTAGATAGATAGATAGATAGATAGATAGATAGATTGGTGCATGGATAGACGGATTGGCAGACAGATAGGATAGATGGATAGGATAGATGGATGGGATATACAGTAGGATAGGATAGATGGATAGTATAAACGGATAGGATAAACAGACAGGATAGATAGATAGATGGAGGAATGGATTGACAGATGGATTGATGGATATATGGGTTGACAGACGGACAGGATAGACGGATGGGATAAACAGATAGGATAAACGGATAGGATAAACAGATGGGATAAACATACCTGTAGGATAACCTGGATAAACGGATAGGATATACGGATGGGATAAACGGATAGGATAAACGGATGGGATAAACGAACGGGATAAACGGATAGGCTAAACGGATAGGATAAATAGAAACGTAGATAGATAGATGAATGAATGGATTGACGGATGGATTGAATGATAGATAGACGGATGGATAGACAGATTGACAGACAGATAGGATAGATGGATAGGATAGATGGCTGGGATACACAGATAGGATAGATGGATAGTATAAACGGAGAGGATAAACAGACAGGATAGATAGATAGATGGAGGAATGGATGGACGGATGGCTTAATGGATAGATGGATTGACAGACGGATAGGATAAACCGATAGGATAAACAGATAGGATACACAGATAGGATAAACAGGTACGATAAACGGGATAAACGGATAGGATAAACGGATGGGATAAACGGACGGGATAAACGGCTGGGATAAACAAATGGGATAAACGGATAGGATAAATGGATAGGATACACGGATAGGATAAACGAATAGGATAAACGGGATAAATTGGATAACGGATAGGATAAACGGATAGGATAAATGGATAGGATAACGGGTAGGATAAACGGGTACGATAAACGGACAGGATAACAGATACGATAAACGAATAGGATAAACAGATAGGATAAACGGATAGGATAAACAGATAAGATAAACAGATACGATAAACAGGATAAATGGGATGAACCAATGCTTATGGGGTACTGGATAAACAGATAGGATAAACGGATAGGATAAATGGATAGAATAATGGATAGGATTAATGGATAGGATAAACGGGATAAACAGGATAACGGGAAGGATAAACCAATAGGATAAACAGATGGGATAAATGGATAGGATAAACGGATGGGATAAAGGGATAGGATAAACGGATAGGATGAATGGATAGGATAAACAGATAGGATAAACGGATAGGATAAATGGATAGGATAAACGGGATAAATGGGATAAACGGGATAACGGATAGGATAAATGGATATGTTAAACGGATAGGGTCAACGGATAGGGTAATGGATAGGATAAATGGATAGGATAAACGGATAGGATAAACAGATAGGATAAACAAATAGGATAAATAGATAAGATAAACAGGATAAATGGGATGAACCAATGCTTATGGGGTACTGGATAAACGGATAGGATAAACGGATAGGATAAACAGATAGAATAAATAGATAGGATAAACGGATAGGATAAACGGGATAAACAGGATAACAGGTAGGATACACGGATAGGATAAACGGATAGGATAAACAGATATGATAAACGGAGAGGATAAATGGATAGGATAAATGGATAGGATAAACGAACGGGATAAACTGGCTAACGGATAGGATAAACATAGGATAAAACATGCGGGGCATGGGCGATGCTGTGCCATTATATGTGCTTGTTGCTAAAACAAAATACATGCATTAGATTAGGAACACATTTTGTTTCATTAATTGATAGGATTGCAATATTTGAGACCTCCAGAAATCTTTATATTCTTGGAAACTCTCACAATATATGCAATACTTCAAAGATGTCCCTTTTATTCCTATAAATATATTTTATATCAAATTATGATTGTGAAAAATCAGAGAAGTGACAAAATATTTTCTCGAGGCTGTCCGACCTTGGCATAAACTTCTACAATATTATAATAAATTTGGTAAATTGACATTATTTTGACACCTTACTCTCATTGTGGCTTCATTAACAAGTTAGGCTAGTAAAAACCTACAATTCAGTACCAAATATATATGTACATATAAGGTACAACTGCAAGGAGAAGACGGCAATATTTGCAACTTCAAATTTTCAGCAGACGCTGCGGTATTGAATATCAGTTGCTCATTACAAAAAAGTATTCCAGAAACTCCTTCAAAATCACCTCTAATGATGAAATTAATTATATGGGACTGTATCCATGATCTTTTAGACACCTCTATATATGTAATTAGTTTCTCAGGGATAATAACGCTACGTCCTACCCTAAAAAATGACTTAAAAATGCCATATTTTTGTTAATTTCACCCATGAATCACATCATACTACCATATCAAGACCATAAATGAATAGAACTTATTATTGCCTTTAATTTGGTACCATATATGCCCATCTATGATGACTAGAAGGTGGTATAAGATGGATTTTTCTGATTTTTCCAAACCGCGTGAATAGCATCGACGTTCTGATCATAAAATGGCTCTAAAATCTTAATCCACCACTCGGGAAACTTAAGACTTTAGGTTCCAGACACCTGAAGGTTAGGTCTATCCAAAAATTATAACAAGACACTTGGTCACTCCGAGCAATTAAATGACCCCAGGCTCTTGGACTAATACTGATGCAGTCCCATTATATAAAGCAGATGCTCATCAAGCCTAATACCTAAATACTTGTACCTTTCAGCATATTCAACAGTATATCCATTCAACTTTTAAAAAACGAAATTACTTGGACGGACTTGCGAGCGAAAATGGACTATCTTAGTTTTATTCACATTTACAATCAGTCTCCAAGTATAGCACCATTTCTCAAGAATTTCTCTCAAAGACTGCATATTTTCCTCGGATTCTGCAATGATAGCTAAATCATCTGCATGTACATAAGTGCCGCTATATTTAGTTTGTCATTGAGTGTTACACCTTTGTTGCTGTAATTTAATACATCAGCTAAATCATCTACACTTGAGGAAAAAATTATCAGCCCCCCTTTTGGAACCCCCTTCAATTCCATTTTTCTGGAAATCAAGGTGTCACAGACCAACTATATTTTCACCTAAACTGTATTTCTATGGTATTTCTATCAGGAAAGGTTTAATCATTCAAAAATGTCAAAATTAATTTTTAAATGATTTTTAACACCCCAGGTTATCAAATAAAGCTTTCAACTCATCTCAGACGCCCCATTAAAGCCCTTTCTTCCTTGCAATTCATTGTAGGCCCCCAAATTTATTGGTCTTCTGGTAACACCATGGCCATATGCAAAAAGACACTTTTTTCAAAAAGTATAAAAAGTTCGCTTCCTATAGACTAAATCAAAACTTGTATTTAGACATATTCAGTTACATATGGTATTGATCCTTAGATCAACTAGTGCCTTTGTGCCAAAATTCATTTAGCTGTGACCATTTCCTATCAGGGCCATTCTCAAATTTCGGGACAAAGGGTATAGGAAAAATGTCCTGTAACGGAGGGGACAATGCGGTAAGGGAGTGGAATTTTGATGTAAAAAACCAACTGTAGGAACAACAACAAAAGGAAAAACAATAAACGATTGATGTAACTATTATTTTCAGAAGTACTTTATCTCATATCAGTAGATCTTTTGGTCCAAATGTCGATTTCTTGCTCATGATCTAGTAACGGAGTGGACGGTAACGGAGTGGAATTATTTTTTGCTTTTCGCTCAATACTGCTTTTTATTTTGGAGATTAGATAAAATAAGTGCAGTAGGGTGGTCCAAAAACACTTTCTTCTAAATTTCTCTGATTTGAATCTTGCATTGTGATCTTATATCTATAGAACGCACTGAGTAAAAAATTCAGCAAAATCAATTAATATTTAGAGGTGGCACAAACCTGTTGAAGTTTAACATGCGATTCCCCTGCAGCAGACCTCAAAATCATCAGTATTTGCAAATCTTGCAAAAATGACCAATTATTTTGATCAAATAACCTTTTTTTTTGTATGTCAAGGATGTCCAATCTAGTCCTGATATTCTTTATGGCTTACAAAGTTTCGTAGAAGGTCAGCATAGATATCACATAGGTCAATTATCAAGCATTTTTTCATAAAAACAGGTAAATATTTCACTTACAATGAATAATAAATCAAAAATAACCCACGGATATTACTTTGCCATGCCAACTTTATCATATACTAAAAAAACGCAAAAAAAATATTCACTTCGGAGAAAGATCTGGGAAATTGACCATTTTTTCAGTTGCGCCAATGGGGAATTACATGATAAACTTCAAAGACTTTGTGCCACCTCTAAATATCAACCGATTTGCCTGAAATTTTGCGTGTGTTTGTTTTACTTATGTGGTCATCAATTTCTACTTTCAAATTGGGGGTTTTACAAGATTTGATTTTTCCCATAGGAATGTGGACCACCCTAAAGTGCAGGCTATTAAAAGCTGTCACACTCGGCAATATACACATGAAATCACTCTTAAAAACTATCATTGGTAAGCTTGGAAATGAAGGAAACGGAGTGGACATTTTGGTGAGACCAAAAACATTTTCTAGCACAGGCACTCTCCTGGACTGACTGTACAGTCTGTTAGAAATAACATAAGGTGACTGACTCTGCAGAAAACCCGCTCATCCAAGCTGGCAGTGATGTCATAAGGCAGAGCCAATCAGCTTTGGTATTACAAAATTTCTAGTTCTGCAATATCCAAGAGAGGGCTCTGTTAATATATGAGGCACCAAGTGGGAGCCTCATGGAAGGTTAAAGTCTGAAAATTTTGGCAAAATAACCAAATGTAAAGTTACAAACTACTTCTATTTGTTGACATATAATATTTCCAAGGATCTATGAAAAAATCCTTCTCATATTCAGTTTTTCAGTGAAACAACTTGTGGTGTAAAACCCCATAGGTACCTCTCCTGCCAGCTTGGGTGAGCGAACTTGCAGTTGTTCAATAAGCTACAAATCAGCACGGAATTCCCTTAATTACAGGTAAATTAGCCATAATTTGATAGAGTTAAGGTGTGGAATTCGGAGTTAACTTATCTGGCAAGGGATCTGAAAAAAATTGTGGCTGTGACACAATGTTAGATGCTTGAAATTAGACCCTGAAAACGAAGCTGTTATTTGCCTCAGTTTTGAAGTCATGCACCTTGATGATAATTATACTGATTATCAATTGTCTAATACAGGAGTGTGCCTGTGTTTCTAGTATGAATATTATGTCTTAATTTTTATGTCTTAATTTATTGAATACATGTTTTTATGAAGTCTGCAAGGCAGTGGTACTATGGCGCACATGCGTTTGATGATATTCAGTGAAAATAACTCATAAAAAACAATAATGAACCGAGCTATGGCAAGTAACGGAGTGGACAAAAAAATTGACCTAAATTAGTGACACATCTATTGTATCAATTTAATCAATGAAATAAGACCAAAAGAAAATTGAATGTGAACTAGATATAAATTTAAGGTTATATTCTCATGAATCGTGCAAAGAAACTTTGAATATAACGGTACATTAGGAGGAAACGAACACTTGATTTTGTCATATCAGGTCCATTGACAGGGGAAAAACCATTGATTTTGCACGGATTACTGGACATAATGCACATAAAAAAGGTCTAATGAATGACTTTTGTTCCAAAAGCAGTGGTTCTAAATAGAAATATGAATAACAGATGTAGAGTGACGCTTCAGATATTAATCGCATTCAAATAAATGTCAGGGAGCCAGAGTGACGCAAATTGTCCCGAATTTTGAGAATGACCCATCAGCCTTTAGACTTCTTATTAGTCACATTTCAGTTTTTGAAATAAAATATGAACTTACCAACAGTTACACTAAAATTAAAGGTGTCATTTGAAATAATGCCCAAAGAGACAATAAAACCCGAAAAATCAGCACAGCAAAACTATTTTTGAATTTTACAAGACAATTTGGACAGGAGTTTTGGACATTTTGAAATGTAGCAGACAAAATCTCTATGGTTTGGGCCCTTCCCAGCTGACAATGCACATGAAGTTCACATGATAAACATGGGGGAAAACTGGTGAACATGACATAACTGAGAGTTATCACATGTTTTTGTTCATTGAGAAAAACTCCCACATTATCACGGGATAACCATGTGATGAATGTCACCAGATTATCGCTTGACCATCTTCATGACATAACTGAGAGTTATTACGTGTTCTCTTCACGTGAAAAAACTCCCCAACATTTTCATGGAATAACCATCACCAGATTATCACTTGATGATTTTCCCCAGATAAACACATGCATTTGTAGATATGTATCGAAAGTTCACACCAGGAAATCACATGGTTAAGTGGTGATGATAACCCCCCGCCATGTGGCGTTGCAACGTTCGTTTAGTATTGTTGTGCGCATACTTTTACTGCTAGTTCCTGTTTCGTCTCTTCCGGTTGTAGCACGTGTTTTGGTTGTTCGATGTGCATTGGAATAAACCTTGAAACTCATCTCTGACTCTATTAATTACTGACGTGGTGGCAGCGGTTCGAAGGACTCGATTTTCCAACATCCCTGGATTCCATTGCTTGTCAGAGAGAGTGAGTAAGGACTATTTTTGAAAGCACACAACAGAGCTAAATAATGGCTGCAGCTGCAAATAGAGCACCCAAACAGTGGTGTTTGACAAAGACAGAGACAATCAATTCCTTCGAAAATTGGCGATCAAATTTAGTATATGTGCTCTCATTGGATGCAAATTTCGCCCCATTTATTGCCGATGGAGCCGCATGGGCAAAGAGGCCAACTGCCAACCGTGGCTTGCAGAATGATGGGGAACCGATACCTGCCGGAGCCCGACGAACCTCTGTCCAGAAGGCTGCATCCCTCGAACTAATGTTGGGACAAATAGCGAACTTTTGTCCGGTAATTTCACGCAACCGTATTGTGAAAACAAGCACGTCTTTGTCGGATATTTGGCAGGCGATTCGCCTACATTTTGGATTTCAAACCACTGGAGCTTATTTTTTAGACATTGGTCAGATAAAACAGGAGCCAGGAGAGCGTCCTGAGGACTTATTCCAGCGCCTCACTGCTGCGGTGGAAGACAACTTATTGACTACAGAATGTGGCATAACTCACCATGGTGCCGAAGCGGCCGCAGATGAGGACACCACCCCGTCCCTTGAAAATTTTATCGTTTTAACTTGGCTCAGGCTGCTGCATCCGGAGTTACCTAGTCTTATAAAACAGCGGTACGGTACTGAGTTACGGAGTAAAACTTTGGCATCTATCAAGCCAGAAATTTCACAAGCTCTTGCATCCTTACTCGATGAGCTGCAGAACACAGAGAACATTAAATCACTTCGTTTGTCTAACAATTCCTACGATCGTCGTTCTCAATCTCGTCCCTCCCAGTCTCGTTCACAGACCCCGGTATCCAAAGTGTGCCCCCTTTGTAAACAAGCTGGTCGACCCAGATTTGACCACTACCTTAGTGCTTGTCCCCACTTGCCGGCCCAAGATAAACGCTACATCAAGACTCGGAATATTGATATCGAGGAGGAGGGTGTCCCAAGTGACGAGGACTCCGAAGTTCTTTGTGCTGCTCAGACTCTCGACCCCCCTCAGATTTCCAGGGTGACTGTGCGGGCGTCACCCCACCTGGAGGCGTTTCATGATCGATTCCCACTGAGAATTCTTTTGGACTCTGGAGCAGAATCCAGTATGATCCGCGCCGACGAGGCGGACCGTCTGGGCCTCAAAATTGTCCCGAACACCTCTCAGGTGCCTAGTCAAGCGGATGGTGGCCACATGTCTGGTGTCCTTGGCGAGTGCAAGGCTACTTTCTATTACAAGAAATTGCCTTTATATTTTGACGCTTTGGTTGTACAATCCCTTGCATCTCCCATTATTGCTGGCAATCCGTTTCTGGAGGCCAATGGATTCAGTATTAACTTTACCAAGCGTGTGATTCACCTACGTGATGGATCTGAGTGTTCCTACTTACCTGCCAAAAACACCTCATCCCCAAACATTCGTCGCATTGCCTCAAGTGTTGTCCGTGTGCCCTCAAAATCGACATCCGTTCTCCCAGGACAATTTGTCGAACTACAAGTTCCAGACTCTCTGGACGCATACCCTGATCTTGTCCTTGAGCCCCGTTATGACACATTGCCCAGTCAACACACCCCAGCCTTCCCCACAAGTATCTACAGAAATGTGGGTGGTTACATTCGTGTCCCAAATACATCCACTGTCCCCGTTTACCTTTCCAAGAACTCTCATGTGTTTAATGCTGTTCCAGTTATTCCATCGGATGACTATCCCATTGTTTGCTCAGAGTTTGACGCTGCTCCTCGTCGACCGAACTCTTGCCAGCGTACGTATTACTCTGATTTGGTTAAACTTGATCCTGACAATGTGCTTAACAGTGCGCAGAACAATGCTATGTCGAAGCTCATGCATAATTTTGACAATGTGTTTAACCCTGATTTTCCAGGCTATAACGGAGCGCTTGGTCAGTACAATGCGATTGTCAATCTGGGACCTGTTCAGCCCCACAACGCAAGGGACGTCTGCCGCTGTATGGTCGCAATCGCTTGGTGGATCTCCAGCTTGCTTTGGATGATTTGGAAGCAAAAGGGGTAATAGCTACGCCAGAAGCAGCAGAAACTGTTGTCGAATACCTCAATCCGGCATTCCTTGTGAACAAACCAAGTGGTGGTCATCGATTGGTTACTGCATTCACAGAAGTTGCAAAATACAGCAAGCCTCAACCATCCTTACTCCCTGATGTAAGTCAAGTGTTACGTCAAATTGCTTGCTGGAAGTACATTATAGTCTCAGACCTCACTTCTGCCTATCACCAAATTCCCCTCCATCCAGATTCTCGCAAGTATTGTGGAATTGTCACTCCATTCCGAGGTGTGAGAGTGTACTGCCGTAGTGCTATGGGTATGCCTGGAAGTGAAACTGCGTTAGAGGAGCTGTTGTCCCGCACCCTCGGGGACTTGCTAATGAGTGGCAAAGTAGCTAAATTGGCTGATGACTTGTATTGTGGTGGCAATAGTTTTGATGAAGTACTGGATAATTGGCAGAGTGTTTTGAAAGCATTGAATAAGTGTAATTTGCGTCTATCTGCCACAAAGACAATTGTGTGTCCTGCCGCAACAACCATCTTAGGTTGGCAGTGGAATCAAGGCCAAATCTCGGCGTCTAATCACTCTCTATGTGCCCTTGCTGCTTGTCCACCACCTCCTACCGCATCATTGTTGAGATCTTTCATTGGTTCTTACAAAGCATTGTCTCGTGTAATTCCAGGGACATCAGTACTACTTGGCCCACTGGATGACATGGTTGCAGGATGTCCTCCTGGATCACCTCTACAATGGCCTGATGAACACCTCGCAGCCTTCAAAGCAGCCCAAAAAGGTTTGGACTCACATCAAGCCGTAGTTCTCCCCGCCCTGATGATGAACTCTGGTGCTCACAGATGCTGCAGTGCGCCCGACGGGCCTCGGAGCTACACTGTACGTTCGCCGTGGAGATATTGTGCGAGTGGCCAGTTTCTTCAGCTGTAAATTGAAGAAACATCAACGAAATTGGCTCCCTTGTGAACTGGAGGCTCTGGCCATCGCCACTGCTCTTAAACATTTCAAAGCTTACTTTGTACAGTCCACTAAGCCGGCATTCCTTCTTACTGATTCAAAGCCTTGCGTGGAAGCAATTGGTAAATTACGTCGGGGAGAGTTTTCCAACAGCCCAAGAGTGTCATCTTTCTTGTCTATAGTAAGTCAATTTACGCTGACTGTCATGCACCTGAAGGGTGCTCACAATATCCCTACCGACTTTGCAAGTAGACATAGCTTGGAATGCAATGACTCTCGTTGTCAAGTGTGCTCTTTTGTGGAACTTATCAGTGAAGAGCCTGTCATTAACTCTGCCACATTATCAGATGATAAGCCTGACTTGAATAGTCCAATCTACACAAGCCGCGCTGCATGGCGCAACATTCAAAGCGAATGTCCTTCCCTGCGCCGGGTATTTTCCCATCTACGACAAGGTACACGCCCTTCAAAGAAAGAGACAAATATTCGGGATGTGAAATCGTATCTGTCTCATGTCACAATTGCTTCAGATGGTCTCCTTGTCGTACCTACTACAGATACGTTTGGCGTTTCCCGAGATCGCATTGCTGTACCTCGTCATGTGTCCCATGGTTTATCCACAGCTATTCACTTGCGACTTGGCCATCCGTCCCAACACCAACTTAAGGCTGTGTTTACACGATATTTCTTCATCCTCGGCATGGAGAACGTCCTACGCCAAGTCACAGAAGCATGTGATCAATGCGCATCTCTCAAGAGTCAACCCGCCATCCCCCCCTCATTTACCACCCAGCCCCCTCCTGAGGTGGTCCTATCCTCATTTGCTGCGGATGTTATGAAGAGAGCCCGACAACTTGTCTTAGTAGTTCGTGAATGCAGTTCCTCCTATACCAGTACCATTCATATACCCGATGAACGGGCTTGCAGTCTCCGAGATGGCCTACTTATCCTATGTACCCCACTACATTTGTTGGATGGCCCCCCAGCAATTATTCGATGTGATCCTGCACCAGGCTTTCAGGCTCTGGTAAATGAACAATTGTTATCTGCTAACCGCCTTCAGGTTGAAATAGGAGAGGCTAAAAACACTAATAAAAATCCTGTTGCAGAACGGGCTATCCAAGAGCTTCGTGAGGAGCTCCGCAAGATTGATCCCCGGGACCAGCCTATAACATCTACACAACTGGCTGTGACCACGTCAAATTTAAATTCCAAGATCCGTTCTCATGGAATTTCTGCACATGAGTTCCTCTATCAGCGAGATCAGTTCAGTGGTGTTCAGATCCCTATTTCGGACTTGGCTTTGATCGAGGACCAACACTTGCGACGCACTGCTAATCATCTCCCTAGTGTCCGATCCAAATTCCCCAAATCTCTCAGTGACCCAGTTGAGTCGCCACCTTCCCTGTGTGTTGGTGACATTGTGTACATTCGTTCTGATCGTGACAAATCCAAGGCCCGTGACCATTATCTTATCACTGCCTTGGAGCAAGAGTATGTTTACGTCTCGAAATTTGTGGGCAGGCAGCTGAGGTCCAAGTCATATAAAGTGCATCGTCGTGAGTGCTATGTCGTTCCATCCCAAGTCCCATCAGTATTGCGACACGTTGATCCTGATGACAGCGACGTCGAGGATGATCTCCAGGTTCCTCTCGGTGCTCCCCAGGCCCCACCGGCCGTTCTCCCAGAACTTATTCCGGAGCCCATTCCCCATCGCCTGCTGATCCACCTCCACCCCTCGCGATTGACCCCCCGATTACCCCCCCAACCCGACGTACCCCTTTCCCTGCCCCACTCCGCCAATCCAGTCGTCCTCGGAAGGTGCCCGCTTATCTTGAAGACTATGATACTGACTTTTATTAAGCAATCACATTTCTATTATTTGAAAGACTATGATTCTGATTATTCCATGTTCCATATTTGTTTGTCATTTATTGATATTCATACATCAACAAGTTTTGCTTCTGGTGTAATTCTATGTCTCTGGAGTATCTGTGTAATTGCCCATTTCAACTCTTCACGTTTTCTTTCAGTAAAACTGTATATATAGTTGTATAAGTCTTTGCGATTGTTGTGTGCGTTAGGCCCTTCACGTTGCATATCACTGTTTGACCTTTAGATAGTTCACTGCACCTCTTATTCATTCGCTATATAATAATCTAGTTATACTTTATTATATCATTTGTGTTTCTATCCAATTCTTGCTTATTAATCACCAGTAATCTTTTAAGTCAAGTGTATGTATGTGCTTGCATAGTTCTCTTAGTCTCTTTCCCTTAACCAAAAAAAAAGAGAAGATGAGTCACGCCATGTGGCGTTGCAACGTTCGTTTAGTATTGTTGTGCCGCTTGTGCGCATACTTTTACTGCTAGTTCCTGTTTCGTCTCTTCCGGTTGTAACACGTGTTTTGGTTGTTCGATGTGTATTGGAATAAACCTTGAAACTCATCTCTGACTCTATTAATTACTGACGCCCAGAAAAGCATGTTGCTAAGTGGTGAAGATTCCCCCCAGAAAATCACGTGGTTAACTGGTGAAGATTCCCCCCCAGAAAATCACATGGTTAACTGGTGACAAAATCAAATGGTTAGCGTTTTCAATAACCTATCAGTTTTCCATGTGATAACTGAGGGGCAACTTCACGTGATAACTCTCAGTTAACCACAAGTTTTTGTCAGCTGGGTTAGGGACCATTAAGAATTTATGACAGGGGGGGTGGGAGTTTTGCCCGAGGTGATACTAACTTTTCACACGTGTTCCAAGGGGAGGGGGTACTAATTTTTGACAACATGTCTAAGAAATTGTAACATATCAAATATGTTAAAAAAGACGCATATACTCAGTTTGACCGCGCATTTTCACGCGCAAAAGTCCGCGAATCTGTACGCTTGACTGTACAAGGGGCACATGTATGACAATATATGTATGTATTGCTTTGTATGTCGAGGGGGGGGGTACTAAAAATACGCATGAAACCTAAGGGTGGGGTACTAGAAATCCACATGGAACTCAAGGGGGTTATCAGTTTTTGACGGGAAGTTCTGGCAAAATTCTAAATTCTGAACGGTCCCTTAGAATGGAGCTTTTTAAATAAAATTTTCAGATGATTTTTACTATGTTGTTCAAGAATTGCCACAATTTTTTTCAGTGAAAAATTCACAGTAACACAATTTTTTGCGACTATGAGGGCAATATTCTTAAAGTCACATTAACATGACTCATACACAATTTTAAAATAAAAAAACGATATGGAATAAAGCGCAAGATGTTCCATATTATTGAGTACTGACATGGACTACACAGATATGCCAGTAAAAAAGTTCCAGGTGCATAGTTCCAAGTAAAGTTTCTCATATATCTCATAAATTGAATCTATTGCTCTTATGGGGTCTCTGCTGTCATTGCCCAAGTGGGTTTATGGCCTAGTTCAAAAATAATGAAGCCAAAGTGTGACATGACCATCAAAATTTATATAATGTTTATATGTACCAAATGACCACATAATATTGTAACAAACATGTCTAAGTTCTAGAAACTCTATTTACCATTTTGCTGTGGTTTGTGGAAATAACTGGTAAAAGCCGAATATTGCTAAATTTTATTTATTTTTATTTCCATGACCGTGAAAGAAAAGTTGACCAAATGGTAACTTATCTTCCAATTAAATCAAGTTTTTTTGTTGGATGACAAAACTCATATACTCTTAAGTGTCCATGGCTGTTTTCATCCAAATTCACGACATATTTTATGAGAAAACAGTATTTTTATCGAAATTTTGTTGCACTATTAAAGAAAAAACTTACAAATTTTCTCCCCAGATGTACATATTTTCCTCTAAAATGATTTCACCTGTCCTGTGTTATGTGTCTTTATGTGGGCTTCGTATTGGTACCAAATAAGTGCCACCAAAGTGAATACGAACAGAGCAAACGTTGATAGAAGCGTGTTTTTTAGCCTATTTTTCCAGACAAAAAGCCAATTTTGGGTAATAGTAAAAAAAGTGTTCTGGTTTTGACCAAATCGATCTTATTTGCATTATCTGTAATAACTAGATGGAGCATAAGAGTAATTACACAATTAAAGTGAAATTTGTATTGGTTATTGCATTTTTCAAGAAATTGGCCCCAAATTTTTATGAGAGCTTCAGAAGGAGCAAAATTTTGATAATTAAACATTGAAACATACTCCAACCACTGAAATATTGTGTTGAGTATCAATACAAGTAATACTAGAATGATTGCTTTGCTCCTTACAAGAAAACCATGAAAATATGATCAAATTTATCCATAGCGTTACGCTTGCGACAAAACCCCATTTAAGAAATCTTTGTATTTTACCACCAGAAACCGGCTGCGGACCTGGATTACTTGATTGTTTCTCAAAACTACACAGATTTTGCATTACAAGCCAAACCAGATTTAAAACGGAGCTTTTATTGCTCTGTGGCACTACAAAGTATTCTGGGCGTTACGTTTGCTATACGGATTCACCTACCTTGCTATTCATCGGAAATTTTTGGTGAAATAAATTTTCCTCAACCATAAGAAGCTCCAAAATGGGTAAGCAGATATAAGACTAGGTATCAGAGGCCAAAAGATTCAACTGACACATGTCAAAGGGACACTAGAGCATCCCAGATCAGTAAGCGTCAAATTTGACTTAATTTTTGGAAGTCAACCTTTGAGTACAAATAGCTCAATAATGTCAACACAGGCAAATAAAAGTACTTGATTTGATGGATTGATGGGCTCAAACCAGAGTATTTCGTTTGATAATTTTGAAATGTGCAAAACTTCAATTTTCAAATTGTCCTGAGAAATAGAGTTGCTGCGCAAATTTTTCGACTTTTATTGTCTCTTGGGCATTAGAGAGGTTTTGCTGCATGTTTCCGTGTGACGTGTAGGTGTGAGTTGCCATGAAAACAATGTTATAAGATAGCACCTGTACAGTGTACACGTATACGTCACATGTGAACGTGTAGCAAAACCTCTCTACTATTTCAAATTATTTATGTATCTGAGGATGGTTGTGACTGTAATACATTTGCTTGAGGACAGTATTGACTTTGGTACATTTGCCTGCAGATGGTAGTGACTTTTATGTATTTTCTCCTGGATGGTAGTGACTTTTTTATACATTTACCAGAGGATAGTAGTGACTTATCACATTTGCCCATGGATGGTAGTGACTTTGATACATTTGCCTGAGTTTACAAGTTTACAAGTTTATTCAGGAAGATAACGCCAGCAATGCTGTTTTGAGTTATGTCCATAAACAATTAACACATGTCAACAAAATGATGAATAAATAAAATATGAAGAAGTACAATTAAAACACAATTAACATTAGAGAAATCAAAATCAAATCAAATTTTATTTTACGTCGGTACAAAGAGTAAAGAGAAACATAAGCCATTACAGGCTTTTACAACAGACAAAACATAACACTGTTATATAAACAGATAAAAGTATAAAAACAGCTCCCAATATTAAAATCGAATTACCAGTTATTTGGGAGTTAAAAATCCATCTGAGGCTGCATCAGTAAGTACTATAACCTACATAAAGCACATTTACATTTTTCCCCAGTCCAATTGTTAATCATTGTTTTGAACGCCACATAGGAGTTGGCTTCTCTGATGTGGTTCGGTAAATTGTTCCATATTTTCGTAGCGAGCGGACAAAAATTCTTTTTCTCATATTTTACTGTCCTTGTTCTTGACGTCTGTAGCTGTAGTTGTCTGCGCTGGGAGTAGCCCAAGTGTGAGACTTTTAATAAGTCTTGTAGATACTTCGGGATGTGCCATGAATAATTTTGAATGTTTCTAGGGTAAGGAGCCTGAGTCTTTGGACACTTAGAGTACAATGATTGATTATTATTCATCAACAAATTTTCATAATTGCTATTGAAGTCCTGGTATACAAACTTGAGCGCCCTAAAGTTTAATTTCTCTAGCTTGTCTGAGTTAGATTTGCTACAGAAGTGCCAGACGAGAGAAGAGCACAATTAGGTACAGATAAAAAATAATGTAAACGTCAATATAAAAACAGCAATTTAAAATCTTTGTAAATTTTTAAAAACATATTTAGAGAGATTTCTTTTAAAAACATTTATACTAGTAATTTCTCTAAGCTCGCTAGGTAAAGAGTTCCATAGGAGTGCACCCTTGTGAAATAATGAGTGTTTGTGTCCATCAGTAATAAACAAATTACCATGGGTAGCACCTCTTGTGCCATGATCATGTTGATCACACACAAAGTTAACATCTTCAGATAAGGAAGTAGGTGTACAGTCATGGGTAATACGCCACATCAATATCATGTAATTATAAAACAGTCTCTGCTTGACACTCATCAGCCTTAGATGGTTCAGCATGTCATTGATGGGTGTTCTTGGCGCTGCTCTCAAGATCGCCCTCATTGCCCTGCTCTGCTGTCATTGGATACGGGTGATGTTACTCTGCGATGTACAATGCCAGACAGTAGAGCAATAGTCAATGTGTGGTAAGATGAGACTGTTATACAATGTCCGTCTTGTAGCCATTGGTAGAATTCCAGAGCATCTCTTAAGGATGCCAATGGACTTGTTCAATTTCTTAACCAAGTTGGAGATATAGGCATTAAACTTGCATCTGGAGTCAACCTCAATTCCCAGATAGGTCAAATTGTCAACTTGGTTGATTGGCTCAGATTGGAGATTAATATTGAGATGGGGACTATCTAAATGTCTGAGCTTTTGTGCTGAACATATTAGAATGGCATTAGTCTTCCCAACATGTAGGTTGAGCTTGGTAGTGACTTTGATACATTTGCCTGAAGATGGTAGTGACTTTGATACATTTGCCAGAAGATAGTAGTGACTTATCAGATTTGCCTATGGATGGTATTGACTTTGATACATTTGTCTGAAGATGGTAGTGACTTTGATACATTTGCCTGAGGATGGTAGTGACTTTGAGAAATTTGCCTGAGGATGGTAGTGACTTTGATACATTTGCCTAAGGATGGTAGCGACTTTGATACATTTGCCTGAGGATGGCAGTGACTCTGATACATTTGCCAGTGGATGGCAGTGACTTTGATTTATTTGCCTGAGGATGGTAGTGACTTTGATACATTTGCCCGTGGATGGTAGTGACTTTGATACATTTGCCTGAGGATGGTAGTGACTTTGATACATTTGCCTGAGGATGGTAGTGACTTTGATACATTTGCCCGTGGATGGTAGTGACTCTGATTTATTTGCCTGAGGATGGTAGCAACTTTGATACATTAGTCTGAGGATGGTAGTGACTTTGATACATTTGCCCGTGGATGGTAGTGACTTTGATTTATTTGCCTGAGGATGGTGGTGACTTTGATACATTTGTCTGAAGATGGTAGTGACTTTGATACATTTGCCTGAGGATGGTAGTGACTTTGATACATTTGCCCATGGATGGTAGTGACTTTGATACATTTGTCTGAAGATGGTAGTGACTTTGATACATTTGTCTGAAGATTGTAGTGACTTTGATACATCTGCCCGTGGATGGTAGTGACTTTGATACATTTGCCAGAGGATAGTAGTGACTTATCACATTTGCCTATGGATGGTATTGACTTTGATACATTTGTCTGAAGATGGCGGTGACTTTGATGCATTTGCCTGAGGATGGTAGTAACTCTGAGACATTTGCCTGAGGATGGTAGTGACTTTGATACATTTTCCCATGGATGGTAGCGACTTTGATACATTTGCCTGAGGATGGTAGTAACTCTGATACATTTGTCTGAAGATGGTAGTGACTTTGATACATTTGCCTGAGGATGGTAGTGACTTTGATACATTTGCCTGAAGATGGTAATGATTCTGATACATTTTCCGTGGATGGTAGTGACTCTGATTTATTTGCCTGAGGATGGTAGCGACTTTGATACATTAGTCTGAGGATGGTAGTGACTTTGATACATTTGCCCGTGGATGGTAGTGACTTTGATTTATTTGCCTGAGGATGGTAGTGACTTTGATACATTTGCCCATGGATGGTAGTGACTTTGATACATTTGTCTGAAGATGGTGGTGACTTTGATACATTTGTCTGAAGATGGTAGTGACTTTGATACATTTGTCTGAGGATGGTAGTGACTTTGATACATTTGCTTTACGATGGTAGTGACTTATACACATTTTTCAGTAGCTTTTATATCTATCTATTTGAGGATGGTAGTGACTTTGGTGCATAAATTTGCCTAGTGATGTTAGTGATTTCATATGCTTGAATGAGGATGGGAGTGACTTTAAGGCAAATGCATGTAAGGATGGAAATATTTTGATACTGTTGTCTGAGGATGGAAGTGACTTGACAAATTATGCATGGAGATGGATTGAACGATTAATTAAATATTCCGCTCTTGTGTTTGGCAAATCAGGGTTTGAGATCATTCACAGGACTGTAGTATACCCTGGTAATAAAATTTTATGGTTTCTTTATTATAACACTTAGCAGATTGGCTTCTTTTTTATTTGCAAACTGACTTTTGCCACGTCATTGACAGTTACCTGTTGGTTTCCTAATCTTTTGACTTGGTACATACACCTTAAATTGGTTAATTAGTTTGTTTATTCACACCTATGCTGCCACAAATGATAAATGCTGAATGAATTGATTAAAGGATAACGGACAGAAACAAATCATAAAAGCTTTTTAATAAGCCAGTGACATCAAAAGACCAAGTTGAATGTTCATTTTGAAAATGTTTGGATCGCTTATCTACAAAGAGCTATAAATTAACAGACACAGATGACCATAAGTGTTGTGCAATCACAAAGAATTTTCAAAAAATTAATAAGACATCCAATAAAACACCACAAAAAACAACAAACAAGACAACAAATATTTGACACAGCGACAAGCATGACAACGTTACAATTCACACGACCCTTATTCAAATGTCCATGCTGAATGACCGAAGTGTTCTTCCATGATGGTCAGCATTGTTCACTGATGGTCTCTTGGTGGTACATGTAGAAGTTTTGTTGTAAACGGGATTTGCACATTGTCACTGTCACACGCACAAGAGGGGCATCATTCTACTCTTTGCGCGGAGCCAGTGACGGACGCAACAAATCCCTATCTTGTAGAAATTGAACATCATGAAGATAATCTTGAATAAGCATTTTGAGAATAATGAGACATCTTGACGAGACTGAACATCTTGAAGAGACCTATCATCCAGAAGAATTGAGCATCTTGAAGAAAGTGGACGTCTCAAAATAATCTGAGGAGCGTGTGGCTTGAGTATTAATACAGTCTGTCACTTTAAAATATAGAAAATGAGGACCAGCTCACTGTGAAAAATGCACTTTGTGACTCATGATAGCTGATGAAGTGTCATATTCTCGACTTTCAACATGGGAAACATAGAGGCTGTTTGATTAGTCATGATCAAGAGAAGGTCATTTGACTTGTCATTTTAGAGTGAAAATCAGATGCATAATCCCTTCGTTTGGCTTTCACCAACAAGAGGGATAAGTCTCCTTACAGGGAAACACTTTGATATAAAATTCGAGTGGACTGTGGCACTGTGAAAATGGCACTTTGTGTGTCATCATGCTGATGATTTGTCATGATCAAACCTAATACTTTCAATGTTAATTTGATTGAAGGAGACTTATCCAACTTGTTGGTGACAGCCAAACGAAAGGATTATGCATCTGATTTTCACTCTAAAATTTGTTATGAGAAGTCAAATGGCTTGCTCTTGATCATGACTAATCAAACAGCCTCTATGTTTCCCATGTTGAAAGTAGGGAAGATGACACTTTATCGGCTATCATGAGTCACAAAGTGCCATTTTCACAGTGCCAAAGTCCACTTTAATTCTATATCAAAGTGTTTCGCTGAAATCAAATTAACATTGAAAGTATTGGGTATGATCATGACAAATCATCAGCATGATGAGTTTGATGACACACACGTGCCATTTTCACAGTGCAACAGTCCAATCTGTTATATCAAAGTGACAGACAGTAACTTAAAATTGGTGCGTGCAGTTTCACAGATAGCTCAGAAGGATGCAAGCAAACCAAGAGTGCACAAAGAATGATAAGGAGGCGACTTAAAAAAAAAGTTTTTGGCCCAACTCTGTGGTACATGAAGAGGCGGTTGTATGAATGTGCATCTACATATTGTGTTCTAAAGCAACTGAGAAAAGGTTTGTGCTAGGCATAACACTGAAAAACAAGTTTGTTCAGCAAGAAAGTTAAAAAAAATCCACCTTCAGCATTTCTACCTTTAGCAAGGGTACCTGTAAAGTAAACATTGCGATAAAAAAGTTAGTCTCTCCTTGCACACAAAAAATACAAAATAAAGTTTGTCATAAATTTGAGTGCGAAAAAAGTTTGTCTCAGGGGTAAGGTCCATAGCCCTCCCCCAAGTATATGGTCTGCCCCTAATTGGAACAATGTGCAATTCCCTTGAAGTCTCTGCCCAGGTGCTGCTCTACAGTTGCTGCACTGAAAAAAGGTTTGAGAAAAACAGACAAAATAAACGTTAGCAGGCGCCCGTCCAAAATTTTGTGTATATTAGACAAGATTTTTTGGTGAAATAGACAAGGATATTGTCAATCTTGAATTTTCTGTGTGATTTGATCAAAGAAATGTCAAAAATAAGCATAGATTTTGTCTGAATTTATACAAACCTTTTGGTGTGTTGTTAGCAGCATCAATTTGTGGGAGGCTCACAAGAAATTCTGTGAAAAGCTGTTGGAACATGGCAAGCAAGAGCAACAATTACAATTTACAGAAACTTCTCAATATTACTATACATGTACATATACTTGTCAATAGTCCCTGTGATAAGGAACCCTTTTCTCTTTCTGCGGTTTTGCTATGGTCACTTGTAGAGATCAAGTCATTCTTCGGAGTAATCATCTGCAAAATACAAATCATTTAGACATCTTAAGGAGAGTATTAGTAAATAGATTATCAGCCCTAATGGTCTACTATGAAATGACTGTACATGATATGCTCATGAATTTTAAAAATCATAAAATAAAAATAAAATTCAATAGTTATACACGTGTACATTAGGGTGCATCAGTTGCCCCAACATCAACCGATCCAGCTGTACCTTGGTCCATAGTTGGGTTTTACCACACAAAATAAGATTATGAAATTTCAGCTTGATCGATGGATATTTAGAGGTGCCTCCGAGAGCATCTTTCTCTTGAGTTTTTCAGGATAAATTACGTTTCCGTATGATCGCGGTTTGCGATAACTTGAGTAATATAGGAGATAGAAAAAAACTAATGACATATTTGGATTCTGCAGAAAATTTCCTTCAAAATGAATACCTGGAACCTATGTTTCCGTCAACATTATGGTGATCATGTACTGCAAGATATGCTTTTACTTCGATTATTATGTACGACGTCACTGATATACACAAGTTTCTGTTTGTACGACTGCATGGTACTTATTCTTTGCTTTTCTCTTCATATAAATTATGTTTCATAAATATCAGTAGCGATTTACTCAGCATTCAATTTTATCTCTCAAAGCAATTTCAATTATTCATGATGATCTCAAAAAGTTTTATGACTACGAAAAGAGAAAAAAACAAGTTTGCTATGCCATGTGGTGATAAGTGACCATAAGTCCCAATTTATTGAAACCTTATGAAAAACTAGCCCTAATACTTTTTGTGGACAAGGAAATGGCTCCATTTACCATGTACATAAAGGTTCATCAGCTGTCCTATGAATAGAAAAAAATAGAGCCGGGAAAACGGCACCATGGCTTGAGCTTGTGTTATGGTTAGAGGAATGTAAGTACTACTTTTCTTTCTTTCTATATTTCTGCATTTGAAATGATATTCTCTTTCTTCATTATTAATTTACTGCAATATCTTAAACTTGACCATTCTTAACACATGCAGGATGATTGGTTTTAATGAATTTAATCTGATTTATTTATATTTATGAATATATCCTTTTAAAAGGCCTATCCACCTTTGCCTCTCGAAGACTTTTCTTGAAGGTCACACAGTATGGCATCTAAAACATTTATCACTTATGCAGATCTCACACATTCCTAATATAATGTAATTTAAGTAGAAAGGTTTGTACCCTTCTGCATGAGACTGCAAGTAATCAATACCTTTTTTAAAACGCCATGTAAGTTTGAGCGAAAATGTTAAATAAATATTACATTTATTAAATTGCTTCTATTCTTGTCATGGAATTGTGACTATAGATTAAATCTATGAATTAAATCCTCCTTGGACCTTGCCATCCATCTAGTGCAGAATATATACACATTATGTATATTGACAGTCTCGGTGAACATAGTCCCTGATATAGGCCTACTCTAAAAATGTTGGTTTGAAGCTTAATGTGGCCTCAGAAAGTACTTCCAGAAAATATACAATGTGCAGACAATATTTATATTTCATTAATTTGCAGAATATGAATGGTTGATTACAATATTATGTACAATTGTACATTGACACATCTTCATGTGCACTATAATAGGCAAGTTTTCTCAGTGTTAAAACAGATAATGACTTCTTAGTGCATAGCATATCAGTAATGTTGTTTCTTATTAATTGTCATACAGTCGTAAAACATTAATCAAGATCATTGAATAATAGAAATAGCTTTGAGAGCCAAAGAGAAATACTGAGTATATTTTAACTCATATGTACCAAACATAATAAATAAGAAAGGAACAATTAAAGCCAAAGTATCTTGCAGTCATTTAAATAAAAAAATTTGTATATCAGTGAAGTCGAATAAAATATTCAAAATAAAAACACATCCTGTCCCATGGCATCAACATCATCTCCACGAAAGTATAGGTTCCAGGTATTCATTTTGAAAGAAATTTTCAGCAGAATCCAAATATGTCATTATTTTTCTCCTATCTTTTATATTAGTTAAGATATCGCAAACCGCGATTCCGCGGAAACGTAACTTTTCCTGAAAAATGTCTCAGGAAATATGCTTCCGGAGGCACCCCTAAATATTGTTTGATCTGGCTGATTTTTTGGTATGTTCATCTGGCTACCAAAACACAACTTCATGGCAAGGTACAGCTGCCTATCTCTATTTTTTATTTTTCATGGGGCGGCTGATGCACCCTAGTGTACATGTATACTTCAACAAAAAAGTATGGTGTCTAACCAGTTAAGCTAAAGGGCCGGCCTCCAAGCCAAGTGCTTAGGAGCAACCTATTATACCCAACTAACTATACTATATATGAGCATGCTGAGCCACCAAACCCATTTTGGACTATTTCAAAAATTCCCGGTAATATCAGAATGATAAACTTGGCACTTGAATCATAAAGACACGTTTTACCGAGAAACATGTCACCGCACTGTAAATGGCACACGCCTATTTCTCAGACATTGTGGCGAATACTATTTAAAGGTTATCCTGCGTCATTTTGAATTAATAGTTTGAAATTTCAGACCCACTTTCTTTACTTAAACCAAAGAGTTCATTTATAGACCGAGAAACATGTCACCGCACTGTAAATGGCACACGCCTATTTCTCAGACATTGTGGCGAATACTATTTAAAGGTTATCCTGCGTCATTTTGAATTAATAGTTTGAAATTTCAGACCCACTTTCTTTACTTAAACCAAAGAGTTCATTTATAGACTGAGGTTTCATTCTTGGTATGCAACTATTGCATTGTTAGAAACGAACATGTTTGTTCATTATATACCCGAATAGTAACAAGTTCCAGGAATTAAATTGATATTGCATGTTATAAAATTCTCTGGTCGTATTTGTGGCTTCATTTCTCTCGAAAAGGTGCAAGCCCGTAGACTGACGTAGAGTTTCCTCGAATAATATTTTCCAGGTTTCATAATTTTGCTTAGGAAAAGATTAATTACCATGGTTCAGACCTTTTAATACAGTTTGCAGAACTTAAATGAGCTCACCCCTCCATATATATGCCCACAAACCAGTCTATTAATTAAATTCAACTGCAGTGAAAATGCCAAAAATCTAACCTCTGAATCATAGGTCATTATTCAATGAAGGCTTAACCATTGAAGGCCAACAGAGCTAGTGTGCTGCCAGCTATCATATGTGGACCAGAAAACTCCATCTTAAAAAGATGAGGGTAAATACAAGGGATGAGGGAATTACAAAGATGAGGATTAGCAGGGCAGTAGCCTGGCCTGAATCCCAGGGGGGGGGGGCAGAGTCTTATACAGAGCTAGGCATGCATACCCCAGAAAACCACAGAAATTTGAAATTTTTTATGTTAAAAGCACACCTGCTAAATTCTAGGGGGCAGCTGTCCCCCCTACTCCAATGCAGGCCACGGCCCCTTGGGTAAATACAAAGAATGAGGGGATTACAAAGATGAGGGTAAATGCAAAGGATGAGGGAATTACAAAAGTGAGGGTACATTGTAAATACAAAGGATGAGGGAATTACAAAGGTGAGGGTAAATACAAGGGATGAGGGAATTACAAAGATGAGGGTAAATATAAAGGATGAGGGAATTACAAAGATGAGGATTAATACAAAGGATGAGGGAATTACAAAGATGAGGATTAATACAAACGATGAGGGAATTACAAAGGTGAGGGTAAATACAAAGGATGAGGGAATTACGATGAGGGAATTACGAAGGTGAGGGTTAATACAAAGGATGAGGGAATTACAAAGATGAGGGTAAATACAAAGGATGGGGGAATTACAAAGATGAGGATTAATACAAAGGATGAGGGAATTACGAAGGTGAGGGTAAATACAAGGGATGAGGGAATTACAAAGATGAGGGTAAATATATACAAAGGATACGGTAGGGTGGTCCACATTTCAATGGGAAGAATCAAATCTCCTAAAGTAGAAATTGATGACCACATAAGTAAAACAAACACATGGAAAATTTCAGCTAAATAGGTTAATATTTAGAGGTGGCACAAGGCCTTTGACGTTTATAATGTAATTCATGCATTCAACTGAAAAGTTTGTCTATTTCCATGATTTTTCTGAGTAGTGAATAGTTGTTTGCGTATATGATAAAGTTAACATGGCACAGAGATATCTTGGGGTTATTTTTTATTTATTTTTCATAGTAAGCGAAATATGTGCCTTTTTAACGAAAACAATGCTTGATAAGTGATCTATGTAATATCTGTATGCTGACCTGCTACGAAACTTTGCAAGTCAAAAAGAATATCAGGACTGGATTGGGCATCCTGGACATACTAAAAAGGGTTATTTTATCAAAATAATTGGCTGTTATTTCCAGATTGGCAAATACTGATGATTTTGAGATCTGCTGATGGGCAATCGCATGTTAAACTTAAACGGCTTTGTGCAACCTCTAAATATTAATTGACTTTGCTGATATGTTTACACAAGACCTGCCATCAATATAAAATCACAATGCAAGATTCTCATCAGAAAAATTTAGAAGAAAGTTTTTTTGGACCACCCAAGTATGTAAACGGGTTAATACAAAGCTACATGTAAGTATAAAGGGTGAGGATAAATATGAACGAAGGATGAGGTTAATTAATGATGAGGGTAAATACAAAAGATGGGGGTAAATATGCACGATGAGCTTAATTACAGATGATGAGTAAATGCAAAGGATGAGGGTAAATACAAAGGATGGGGGTGAAAACAAAAGGTGAGCTTAATTACAAATGATGAGGGAATTACAAAGGGTGAGGGCGTACACTGCAACAAAGACCTCCAGCATATCTGGTACAGCAGGGTCAAGGACATCATTGAAAACAAATACAACAGGGAGAAGGAAGCCGAGGAGTGCGAGGCGGAGTCTTGGAACTTCAAGAGGGCCAGAAGAGACAGCGGTAGCACTAGCGAAGTGGGCAGCGGTAGCGGCCAACCAAGCAGGACGAGGGATAGGGCTTGCAAAGTGGGCGGCGGTAGCAGCCAACCGAGCAAGCACAAATCCAAATCCAAGTCTACCCATGGGCGAGGGAAAGAGGTTTAAGGTGGGCAGTGGTAACGGCCAACCGGACAACCTAATGCCCGGACCCACTGGAAAGAATCATGGCTAAAACCAAGTACCCCTGTCAAATCTGCAACAGACCTGTAACCTGGTCGGATCGAGGAGTCGCATGCGATGATTGCGACAAGTGGCATCATATTGAATGCATGAACATGAACACTCGCATCTATAATTGTCTTAATAATGTATCGTGGCACTGTATCAACTGTGGGATGCCACAATTTAACTCCAGCTTATTCAGCAACTCAGTTGAGATTTCGCATGTAAATTCATTCAACTCCCTTGCGGAGTCTGACAGTAGGAGTAACCCTGGATCTCCTCTAGCAACGTCATCGCCAAACAGAGTTCGACGTCAAGTTCAACGCCAGCCTATCGACAAAATTCAAATTGCCATCATCAACTTCCAGAGCATCAGAAATAAGAAGGCAGAGTTATTGAGCTTCATAGAAACCCACAAACCAACCATCATATTTGGCACTGAAACCTGGCTCAACCCATCGGTCCACTCATCAGAAATCTTCCCGGATAGTTACACAGTGACAAGGAAAGATAGGATGGATGGCTACGGTGGAGTGTTAATCGCAGTACAACATGACCTTAGCTCAGATACCGTTATCACCAAGAATGAGGATACTGAACTCGTGGTATTGAGGATCAAGATTGACCGTAAGCATCACCTAACAGTAGGGGCAGCTTACCGCCCCCCAAACTCTGGAATCGAATATATGGATCAATTATGTGACAACATCAACGATCTCCAATCACGCTTTAGTAACGACATCATGTGGTTCGGAGGAGATCTAAATCTACCAGATGTAAACTGGGAATTTGGAACAACTGAAGGCAACCAAAATCCGGCCATCATTAACAACAGCTTCATTGATTGTATCAGAGAATGTGGCATGGAGCAATTAGTGCTTCAACCAACTAGGAACAATGCGACATTGGACCTATTCCTTAGTAATAGGCCAAGTCTAGTGGATAAATGTATCACCTCCCCTGGATTGAAAGACCACGACATAGTGATCGTAACTAGTACCATCTCAGCAAGAAAATCGAAACCTCCTAAACGGAAGATTCACCTCTGGAAGAAAATCAACATGGAGAAATTCAAAGAAATGGGCATCAGCTTCAATAGCCGCTTTACTAGTAACTACAACACCAGCTCTGACATTGAGGTTATGTGGAATGACATTAAATCCAGTCTACTGAAGATCCTGGATGATTGTGTACCATCCAAAATGACTACATCCCGCTTCAATCAAGTTTGGGTAAATGGAGACGTTAAGAGAGCAACTAGACAGAAGAAAAGAAGCTTCTACAAAGCCAGAGAAACAGGAAACACCAAGGACTGGGAAAGATACCAGCGTATTAAGAAGACCAGCAAGATCACCTGCAAATTAGCCTACGATAATTACATCAACAATATGATAGCGTCGGACGGATCAAACAAGAAGTTTTGGGCGTATGTCAAGAACTTAAGGAGGGACAACAACGGAGTAGCTCCCTTGAAAGACAGAAATGGACTGCTTCATACCGAGGCCCAGATGAAAGCAGATGTACTCAACCATCAATTCTCCTCAGTCTTTAATAAAGATGAGGATACCAGTAACATCCCGGACAAGGGTCCAAGCCCGCACCCAACAATGCCATCAATCAACATCACACAGAATGGCATCCTTAAATTGCTACGCGAGTTGAAAATCCACAAAGCCAGTGGACCAGATGAGCTATCCTGCAGACTACTGAAAGAATTGGCAAATGAGATCAGCCCAGCTTATACCATCTTCTTCCAAGCCTCCATCGAACAAGGAAGAATGCCGGCAGAATGGAAATCGGCAAATGTCATCCCGATATTTAAGAAAGGAGACAAGCAGAAGGCAGAAAACTACAGGCCAGTATCTCTAACTTCCATCTCTTGCAAACTGCTCGAGAACGTCATCTGTAGTAACATCCTCAGGCATCTAGATGCCCATAGCATCCTAACCAATACCCAGCATGGGTTTAGGAGAGGACACTCTTGTGAAACCCAGCTGTTCATCACCATTGAGGACCTAGTGAGATCGATGGACAATTCAACACAAACGGATGTGATCCTGCTCGACTTTGCTAAAGCTTTTGACAAAGTCCCCCATGCCAGGCTTTTGTACAAGCTCAGCTATTATGGGATTAGACACCAACAACATCGATGGATTGCTGATTTTCTGGGCAACAGGAAACAGCAGGTAGTCCTGGAAAACAGCACCTCAAGCTCAGCACCTGTACTATCAGGAGTCCCTCAGGGAAGTGTGCTAGGACCCCTGCTTTTCCTGCTGTTCATTAATGACCTGCCCGACTGTGTTTCTCCAGGTACTAAGGTTAGACTATTTGCTGATGACTGTGCCCTGTACAGGGAGATTAAGTCTGACAGAGACTGCGAAATTCTACAAGCAGATCTGGACAAACTTCAATTATGGGAGAAGGACTGGATGATGGAATTTCACCCGCATAAATGTCAAGTCATGAACGTCACCAAAAAGAGATCTAAGTTTCAACATGCCTACAAAATCCATGGTCAGACACTTTCTGTGGAGAAATCTGTTAAATATTTAGGAGTCAACATCAATGAAAAGCTGTCGTGGAACGAGCACATCGGAAAGATCACCAAGAAAGCTCACAATACCCTGAACTTCGTCCAGAGAAATACTTCGAGATGCCCAAGGGAAACCAAAGTCCTCTGCTACACCACTTTGATAAGGCCGCTAGTCGAATACTGTGGAGTGGTGTGGGATCCGCACACCAAGTGTAACATCAATGCAATAGAACGGGTACAGAGACGGGCAGCTAGATATGTCACCGGAGACTTCAGGAGAACTTCGAGCGTCACAGAGATGCTTAATCTACTGAAATGGAAGACCCTGGAGGAAAGAAGAAGACAAGCCAAGGCGATGATGATGTCCAAGATTCTTAATGAATTGGTTGCTCTGCCTAAACCAATGGTTCTCTCGGCAGTTTCAGCCACAAGAGGAAATCTGGTCAGGTTGCAGGTGCCACAATGCAGAACAGAATTGTACAAGGCGTCGTTTTATCCTAGTACAATAGGAATTTGGAATATTCTACCTCTGAGATCCAAATTAACAACCCTGGTTCAATTTAAAGCCTTTTTATCAAAATTGAACTCTAAGCCGTGATTGTGCCTGATGATTTTAGCAATGGATTTTAATAAGGTTTTAAATACCTTTTATATCAAGGTTTTAACATATAATCCAAGGTGGTTTTAAACATCACTGGATTTTACAAAATACCAATTTTTACCAGAATGACCCTGCATTTTACCACTGCACCATCTGTTTTTACCCGCACTCAACAGTACGAAGATACACCAACCGGTGTCGGTACTTTATTGGAAGAAGAAGAAGAAAGCTACAATGGAAAAAAAGGATGAGGTAATTTTGAAGGATGAGATTAATTACGAATAATGAGGGTAAATACAAAGGATGGGGGTTAATACGCAGGATGAGCTTAATCACCGATGATGAGGGAATTGCAAAGGCTGAGGGCAACTGTACAAAGGATAGCTGCAGGTAAATATAACGGACGAGGGAAAATATGAAGGATGATATTTATTACGAGTGATGAGGGTAAATAAAAGGATGGGGGTAAATATAAAGCTTACACACCTCTGAGTTCTGTTACTGTCGGAGCGAGGAGTGTTAGAGTCATGAGTCGTTCATATCACACTATCTATCTATAATTGATGTTGGTTAACAGTGTTGGCTGTACTTCCTCACTATAATTCCCGCCAAGCCACTGGCAGCCAGCACTCATGCAATTAAACTCCAGCCAGGAGTTGCAAGAGCTGGCTACCATATAAAAAATACCTCAACCAAAAGAGACACCTTATAATGATAATTATATCCCAGAATCAAATTGAAACAATTTACCAGTGTGGAATGAGGGACCATTCAGAATTTATGAAGGGGGATGGGAGTTTTGCTGGAACTTCCCGTCAAAAATTGATACCCCCCCTTGAGTTTCATGCGGATTTTTAGTACCCCACCCTTAGGTTTCATGCGTATTTTAAGCACCCCCCCCCCTCGACATACAAAGCAATACACACATACATACTGTTATACACAGCCACGTGTACAGATTCGCATCATTTCTCGGACTTTTGTGGATAGAAAAGTCCAAATAAAATTAGTTTATGTGTCTTTTTTAAACATTTTTTCTTTGTTAAAATTTCTTACATCCCCCCTTGGAAGTGTTGCCAAAAACTAATACCCCCCCTTGAAACACGTGTGAAAAGTTAGTACCCCTCGCCTCGGCCAAAACTCCCACCCCCCCAATCATAAATTCTGAACGGTCCCTTATTAGGGCTCACAAGAAGATTCTTGGGGAGTAAGTGTTTTAATCTTTTTCTCATGTGGATCAGCAACAAATTTGTCACGTGTTTTAATAAATAAGGTTCTCTCAACTAAATGTGCATGGTGACAACCTTTTTATTCAATGAATGAGTCAGGTAAAAGTTATCGCTTTTCACACATTTTAAACGCTTCTTGTAAACACGCTTCTTTCACCTTTCTCGCACGTTCAGTATACGCTTCCTATATTCGTTGCAAATCTTCCTAAATATAAGAGAGTGAATTATTCATTAATAAAATACTGGAAATTTTGCTAACTTCACAACGTTTCATCCATAACCTATGGACTTGTTCAGGTGAATGAGGTGGAATGGTGTCAGGGGAAACTGTGAGAAAACTGTTGTGGTGCCCGGTCCCAGGTGTGTGGCAGATTGAAGGGAGCCCTCCTTTCTTGTTGAGTGATGGCTGTTTGATGGATTCCCAGATGGCCTCTTTCATCCTCTTTTAAACCACTCCTCCTCCTTGTCCAGCACCCTGAAGTCTGTGGGAGCCACTGTGTGTACCACAACAGTTTTCTGACAGTTTCCCCTGACAGTTTCCCCTGACAGTTTCCCCTGACAGTTTCCCCTGACAGTTTCCCCTGACAGTTTCCCCTGACAGTTTCCCCTGACAGTTTCCCCTTACAGTTTCCCCTGACAGTTTCCCCTGACACCCTTCCATCTCATTCTCATTCACCTCTGGAAATATAGTTTTCTACAAGTTCTGTACAATTCTTTATATATCTTTTCACTTTTCTAAACTTCTTAAACATTTTTATAACACGTTTTAAAGACGTAGAAGATGGGTACAATGCATAGAAGTTCCTTTATTCGTCAAGTTTTGACCCTTTCAATTTCTTTGATTGAACTTTTTGAAAATGTCTGTATATAAGTGACAGACTTTTTTTTATTTTCCAAAAGTGGTCTTATTTACCTGTCTATACTGCACGCGGTCTTTGTGACTTTTTCGCGTTCAGGAAATAACAAGCGTTTTTCTATTGAGTGTTTCAAAGAAAAGATGTCACTTGTTGCAATAATTGTGTGACTAAATGTTTTGGTAAACACTTATTTAGACGGCTCATCTTTCCCTATTTACAGTATCTTGCTTCCAGGTGCAAATGTGGAAAACATCAAGCTGAAAGGGGACAAATTAGCTATCAGACTCATACTTATATATGGCACATATATCTGGGTGAAAATAGACAAATACTGGTGTCACTGTGAAATGCCATTGCCCAATGAAAACAACAAATTAATTAACACAATTTACAGGCATGCTATAGAAGTAAGCAAACCGGTAAACAGATCCAAATGAAGTGACAAAAAAGGCATAGGTACTGAGAAGGACAACTTGACTCTGTCAGCTGGAATCGAACCAGGGAGTTGAGGACCGAGTGATTGTAAGCCCAGAGGACAAACAATAACTGAGCAGACTCCCCTCCTTACAGTCTGTCACTTTGATATGCAAAAAGAGTGGATTGTTGCTCTGTGAAAATTGCACTTTGTCAGGCATCATGCTGATGATTTGTTTCGATCATACCCAATTCTTTCAATGTTAATTTGAGTTATGGAGACTAATCCCTCTTGTTGGTGACCGGCAAACGAAAGGATTATGCATCTGATTTTTTCTCGAAAAATCAGTTATGACAAATCAAATGGCCTTCTCTTGATCATGACAAATTAAACAGCCTCTATGTTTCCCATGTTGAATGTAGAGAAGATGACACTTCATCTGCTATGGTCCCCTCTTTTTGCATGACTAGTGAATAGGCTATACAATTTATAGCATGTGGTACATATAGTATAAAAATGTGGTTGATGGTCCAAAGTTAAGGTTATGATATTCAGATTTAACTTTCATAAATGTATTGTGATCACATGACTTTTCACGCATCGGCCCTCGTATCATCCCCTGGGAGCCACGGATTGGCCACAAGGGTCACGTATGCTTGATTAACACCAGTGGGCTAAACACAAGTTCAGAGCTACATACAGTATATTGGACATAAAAATTATCACCATAACTTAACCATTCATCAGTGATCCAAATTCTAATAGCACTTATTCAACAGACCTGTCCGAGTGTCCTCTCTATGTGGTTTGCTCAGTCTTTATCGACAAATCGTTTCACTGAAGTCAACCAGGCCCAGGTTCCAAGATCACTAATCTGAATGCTCTCCTGTAAAACAATAAACCAAGTTGAAACACAGAGATGCAGTACAATGCAATAAGATTTTCGAACCCCCTCATTCCCAACCACACACTTTTATATGCCCTGGCACTCCTTTGCCCACACTCAATGCCTTTCCTTCGACACCCCAATTGAGCAGACACCGGAGCCCTCTAGTGTTGAATACACCTTACAGGTGTAATTAGGTTAAACTCCTAATTGCACATGCTTAAGTGACGCTATTATGATAAATAGATACTTCAAAATAACATTACAAGAATGGAACTGTTCCTTGTGCTTGGTGCATCAATTAATTTCACCTTTGTCATTCGCCCAACGCATGCACCAAAGAGTAATGATAGTTATTTCTGTTCATTGATTTATTGCAGCCAGACAGTATACAGCCTATCAATTAGTTATGCAAAAAGGGAGGGCAAGTTCACTGTGAAAAATGCACTTTGTGACTCATGATAGCCGTTGAAGTGTCAACATCATATAGGGCCTACATTTAAAATGGGAAACATAGAGGCCGTTTGATTAGTCATGATCAAGAGAAGGCCATTTGACTTGTCATGACTGATTTTAGAGTAAAAATCAGATGCATGATTTGATACAAGCGCGTGTCACTGCACTAATTTTTGCAAGACTCGTCAACTATTGAATTCAATGGGAAAACACAAAGGGGTTGAAAAATTGTAGCCCTCAGTTGCATGGTATTTTTCTGTTGCTCAAATCAACACCACATCAAGGCTCTTTGCCCCAATAATAATCATTAAAGAAAATTATTAATTTATTATCATGTTAAACAACTTCTTAGGGGAGCTACCATGCAATACATATTCTTGGGGTTTTTTTTAAAATAAATAATTTCTTGCTCAGTTTTGTTCAAATAAACCAATTCTTCTTGGAAAGTCTTATAATAAATAATTTCTGCTAAAGGTATTCCTTAACAAGCTATTGCATACTCAGTGAACACCTTGAAATAAATAATTTCCCATCTAGGAAAACTCGGAGCCCCTTCCCCTGGAAATTGCATGGTCACCCCCTTACTGATCCTTACAGAGACACACAAATACAATTCCATCTTAATAATATGAACACTTTCACCATCTTTAACAAATCACACTTTCTCACTTTTAAACAGCAAACCCTTTTCAGCTCTTTTCATTCCCAATGCAAGTTTATTCATGGTATTGATGCCATTTCCAGTTATAATTTAATCATGTTCATTTACACCCACCAATGGGAGAGGGCTGTTATATAGACTGGTTAACCAGTCTGGTTTGCATGTGCATTGGTGCGGCTATACATTTATGGTACACACAGTAATGATGAAGTAAATCTGCTTCAAATGTCATTTAATGAGACAGATATGACAATCTATTTTGTTGCAGAGCAGAGGTGCCCTTTAGTTAGAAGTTCCAGTTAGTCATGTTCAAATCTTTCAATTATTTTATCGGTATAAATACACATATATATATAGAACATCTCACAAAACTGCTGTAAATTATCAGATAGATCATACAGTGATTAGTCCTTCAAGTCCTTTATTTATGCATTCTAGTTAGGAGGGGAGGAGGACAAAGCAATGGGGCAAAAGGTGATTGAAACCACAGGCATTTCAATCATTTACCAACACAGCTCTTTGGCCTGCATGATACTGGCCTCCTTAAACAGTACAAGGAAGGTGGGAAAGTCTGGGCAATTCCCTTGAATCAGCCATCCTGCACCCCATTGGCATGACATTACTGCAGGGTGGTCGATTCAGGGGACTTTCCCACCTTGGTGTATCTGTACCACTGGTAGTGGTCTAGTGCAGAACTGTTGTGAACAATTGTGATGCCTGTGATTGAAACTGCTGTCCATTTTGGACCTATAGCTGATCCAGGTGACCAAGCCAGAGCAGGGATCAAACCCAGGATCTAACAATTAGTAGCACCACAGCAACATTTGCCCGAATTTTAGATCCAAATGTCATACCCCAATCCTAAGCCCTCCTTGCCCGAATATTAAATGTCCTGCAAATTTTTGGGGACCCCCTGCCCCCCCCCCCCTCAAGTACACCCAGTTGGTAGTACACTCACGCTTTTTGTGCAATGAAGAATCGTGATAGCACATTATTCATAGTAAACTGATCCAGGAAACTGATTGATAGAGGCTCCAATACACTAACGTGGTGTCAGCCATTTTAGGATACGGTAACAATCGTTACCGTACTCAGTGGTGGAGGGATGACACTGAGTGGTTATCAGAACACAATTGATGGAACAAAATATCACAAAAAAGTCACATCAAAAACGTGTCCTAAATAGGCCAATATATAAAAGAAAGTGCACCATACATAAGATGTGGTGTGGGGTCAACGGCTTCCCAGAAGTGTGGGAGGCAGGCCAAATCAAGAGCCAAAGAAGAGCAACACTTCAATCTTCTTTTGCCATTTTAAGCACTTTTAAGTAACGTCGCACCTGTGTGCCCTGTAAGTTTCATGACACCTTGGTTTTGTTGGGGGAGTCGGGGGAGTCAATGCTTTAGGGTTTAATGACATTACATAGAGGCTACATGATATAAGCAAAATGTATTTTTAAACTAAGATAATGTACGAAGAACATGAAGACAACCACCTACAAGATGATATCAATTGTCAACATCCTTCGCATTCAAGAAACTGCATTGTCATTAAAACTGACACGCAATACTCCAGACAGTTAATGCACTTGCTCTACATTAATTTTTAAAACATAGTTTGAGATATCTTGGCTTAAATAATTTTCTTTATGGAATTACATTGCTAGTACTTCTTTCAGTGACATAATTTAAACACACATTTGAATGAACAATTCCATATTAATGAATAGCATATTTTAATACATACAGTGCTGATTAAAAGCACAGGCAACTCCCATTGAGGTAAGATCCATGTTGTCAGTATATATTATATGGAAGGTGCCTCACGTGAGAATTGGTCAAATCAACAAGGCCAGCTTGTAAGGCTTCCCACATCACTATTATTTAGAGAAAAACAATTAGCCTGCCTGGCATGAGTTCATCACAATATTTGACAATGTTTTGAAGTGTTACCTGCATATATTACATCTTCAACATCTTAGAATTCCTTTTTAAAGTGTTGGGAAAGGCGCAGAAGCTCATGAGAAATTCAGCAGCCCTCAGTGACATCTTGTCTTTAGTCAGAAATGGCTGTAACCATGATAACAGCAATTGTGATTGGGCAGTTTAAGCAGATGTGAAGAGCTGTGGGCATGGTTGAGAGACCGAGGTGTGATTGACATTGGATCAATTGATTGACTAATCATGTAATGCACTGAACAATTTACAAGGTCTTCCTATGTTTCAGTTTGGCTCAGTTGTGTTTTCTCTGTTGCTGAATTCTTTTGACAACAACAGAAACTTACAACACCAAAACAACTGTCAATTTGAGGATTATGTCAAGGTCGCTCAATTTGTAAGACACTCCACTATTGGCTAAATTATTTCATGACCTTTGATGCTCTGATTACTTGGCCCAGATCAGATAAACCAATGAGATGAGACACTGAGGTCATCCAGGGCTTCTGATAGGATCATGGATATCAGGAGTGAGGAACCTTCCATATATATATTGACACATAGATCTTACCTCAATGGGAGTTGTCTGTGATTACAAAAATGAAAATTTATTGGGGCCCACAACACAAAGGCCAATACCTTACTTAGGCCTACCACAAAGATGATGCTCTTGTGTACTGCAAAACAAGCTGCATTACTTTTACGGCAGTTACTGTTAAAACAACAAGAAATTCTTTCCTATACCATAAAAAAAACATTTGGTTTTCTTTCATAATGTGATAATTGGTTGTTCTTATAGAGAATGTAATTTACAGCGTACCATAAACACTGTTTGATGATAATTTTTTAAGGATTTTCAACAGGGAGACCAACACAATTTTGTAGCGTCATGATGCGCAACATTGATAGATAAGCAGCTGTAGATGTACATCCATCACACGTGCATAATGATTTGCTTGCCAAAGGATTTGAGCTGACTGCTAATTTAGGAGTTTCGTGATTGCCCAAAAAATTACTCTTGACAAATTTCTCTTTTAATCGGAAACCAGAAAGATGACATAAGCAGATGTATATGTTGTAGAGATAGTGATGAATATTTTTGATATGAGAAGTAGAAGCCTTGGTTTAAAGTTTAAATGCACCAAAGAACTACAAATTAAGACAACCAAATGAGAAATTGATGAGAGTTTCTGGAAAAGTTGGTCTCCCAGTGATGCCAATTTGGCAATGACTGGGAGACCAAATCTGTCCACTGGGAGACCATTTGGTCTCCCAGTTACTATGTTAAAACATAGGCTGCGCAGCAGCAAACCTTCAGCGAATAACACCTTTAGAAGATTACAATAATATCATAAAATTGGTGCGTTCCTGAAATTGCTTATAGGTATGCAATAGCGGTCGAGTAGTGGCCTTCCATTATCTCTATTTTTCCAATGATTCATAAAGTGTTATACGCATCAAAAAGCACTGCTAAATTAATCTCATAGGTGATTTGCTTAGAAAAATGCATTACTGTATATGCAATAGTGGGGAAGTTTTGGCTCCGAAATAAAAAATTCTTTGAAATATTTTTTCTCAATATTACAAAAACTATAGAATAGCCATCTGTCAGACCATGAAAAGGCACAACTAGACCATACAAGCCATATGTGTACCAAACTTCATCCATGTATATGGAATAGTGACCAGATGTTGGGCCAGAAACAAAAAAAATAATTTTTATGTTTTTTTCAATATTTGAAAAAGTAAATATTTTCCATCAGACCTTTCAAAAGGCACAACTAGACCATATTGACCATATGTGTACCAAAGTTTATCCATGTACATGCAATAGTGAGCGAGTCTTAGCACAAAAAACAAAAAAAATATGTGTTTATGTCTTTTCTCATTTTTCCAGAAAGTATAGAATATCTGTCAATGAGACCATCAAAAGGCACAACTAGACCATATAGGCCACGTGTATACCAAATTTCATCCATGCACTTGCATTAGTGACCGAGCCTTGGCCCGGAAACGAAAAAAAAATTATTTTTATATTTTGTTAAATATTACAAAAAGTATTTAAGATCTATTCATCAGACCATCAAAAGGCACAACTAGACCATACAGGCTAGATGTGTACCAAATTTCATCCCCATACTTTCAATAGAGGCCGAGTGCCGGGCCGGAAACGATCTATCCGCCCGCCGCCCGACCGCCCGCCCGCCCGCCCGGCGGACGGACAGCATTTTTACCCAAGTGATTACAATACCTTCTTCGAACTTCGTTCGCTGAAGGTAAAAATTCACTGCATGGTTTGATCTATGTGAAGCAACCTAATTAATAATAAAATCTCAAATTTTGGACTAGATTCAATTACAACATAGCATAGCCAGTATGCTGTATTTAAAAGTACTAAAACTGCCTGATCTCCCAGAAAACTTAACTGATTGATTCCAAAATTTCTATGTGTACTACTTATTACTTGGAGTATTTTAAGGTGTCCAACTGGTGTTATGTTAAATACAATAATTAAGAAGTATAAGGATTCTAGTCAAGAATGTGATATGAGGGTTGCAGTACAAGTTCGAGAATTGTGTGCTATGAGAGACAGGAGCACGGAGGATTGGGTTTTAGATAGATGTGATATAAATTCGATTTTATCAATTTTATGTATTGAATGACAAAGTTTTTACTCCGTGTTTTTATATCTTTAATTTATTAATGTAAATATGTATATAATGTATATATTTGTATTTATTTACATGTGCCTTTAGCATGAATAAAGATTATTATTTATACTATAAGACAGCATACTGGCTATATGGCAAAGTTTGTTGTTTGCTCTATTTATGAAAACTAGCAAAATGTAACCAAAAAAATCCTTAATTAGGTCACTTGGTGAGTACACAGTGTAAAAGGTTGTTTTTTACCCTCGGCAATGTATACATTGCCGACGGGTATTGTAGTTACTTTGGGAAAATTTGTCCGTCCGGCGGGCGGGCGGGCGGGCGGGCGGGCGGGCGGGCGGACGGGCGGGCGGGCGTCCGGATAACGGGCGTCCCACTTGTGTATTGGGCAGTACTCCAAAACTATGACATGTATATTTCTCATTTTTGGTACATTATTGTATCTTTTATCCTAGGTGTGCCTTTTAGGGGTCTAATCCACATGGCATTAATACTTTTCTCACAATTATCGAAAAATGTGAAAAAATATTTTTTTGTGTATTGGGCAGTGTGCTAAAAACTATGGCTTGTATAGTTTTCATTTTTTGTAAATTATTGTATCTTGTACCCTAGTTGTCCCTTTTAGGGGTCTAATCCACATGACATTATAACTTTTCTCACAATTATTGAAAAATTGTAAAAATATAATTTTTTCTATTTCCAGAGTAGAACTCAAAACCTGCTATACTTATGTCACTGAAATCTGCAAATAGTGTGCATTAAATACCAAGATATGGCTTTGTGGGGTCTAAATGCTCTGAGAAAAAAAAGGGCTGACAAAAATTCACAAAAATGTGTAAAATTACTATTTTTTTCAAAACTATGTGATTCAGTCTATTTTGCGTTTTCATCTGTGAAATTTTCCTGTTAGGTGTCTAAATTAAAGATTTTTAAACATCTCAACTCAGTTGGAATGTTGATTCTATAAATTTTGTAGGAAAAGCAAAAAACTAGAACAAATACGGATTTATGCAAATTTTCCGACATCTCTGTCTAAAATGCCAAGATGATAATGGTTGGATTATTAACATTTACAGCATATTATAGTTAACATACTATGAAAGAATATTTACTTTTTGTGCCACTCTTCATCAAATATTATCGATTGTAAATATATAATTTGGACCTTGACAGCAGTAAGCATATTAAGAAACATGCATTTGATTGTTTAAAAATATTGACAAGAAATCTTCAACTCCCAATTATAACTTTATGGCTTAAATCTAACCTCATTGATGCCTCCTTTTATTTAGATCTTTGCATGAAAATTAAATATGAACAAATCAGACCGATCAGCTAAGGAATTAGGCCACTGAATACAGGGTTATTAAATAATTTGCTTGGCATGTTACAGAACCCTAGTTTTGCATATTTCATTGTGTAATTTCACATCTTAAGATATTATTGGATAAATGTGTCTTTCAATTAATTTCAAAACTCATCCCAATGATATTTTAGCATTTTGAATGGAACAGATATCTCCTTTGGTTATGGGGGTACAGTATTACATAAGATTGTGTCAGAGGTATTGTCTGCCCTGCTGATACTCTCCCATGACCAAAGTCAAGAGGGGGCTGCAATCAGTTACACAACACACTCTGCTCAACCTTCAAACAAAATTTTGTTGTGTTGTTTCTTAAAAGTCTGTTCAAACTGCATTGATTTCACCTTACTTTTTATATTTTGAATATAAAATTAAATTTTCCACTTTGATTCACAAAGCTGGGCTTTCTGAGAAAATATCCAAGCAACACTTCTCTTTATGACATCAGATTATGCAATTCTCCTCCCACAATTGCAGTGGCTTCTGTCGGAGTCTGGGTGTTACATAACATCTTCAACTTTCCCCTAAAAATGAAACTTTTTAATACATTTTCTTAAAGTGTACTTAAGGAAACTGATGTTGTAATTTCTTCATTTAGTTACAATTTTCAATTTGAATAATAAAAAAACAGCAAAGTAGAAGCCAGGGATAATGCAACAGGCACAATAATTCTTTGAAACAGTAAAGTAATTCACTGGTGCCAGCTCACAAATGTGCATAATTTTATATAGCTATGGCAAAGATCAGGGCTCTTGACCATCTCATAAACATCTCTTTGTGACAAGTTATTTATTGGTACTCCTACTCAAGGTTTCATAGAAAAAACAAAAATTGCTGTATGAAAAAAGATCAGCAATAAATGAAGAGTTTCATGCTTTATAGATGACCTGTTAGGTAACTGGGAAAAAAGATAGAAGAAAGATCGATCTATAAGTTGATAGAAAGAAAGAAATAATAAATAAAGAGAGAAAGGTAGCTAGCTAGGTAGCTAGCTAGGTAGCTAGCTAGCTAGATAGATAGATAGATAGATAGATAGATATAAATATAGATAGATAGACATAAATATAGATAGATAGATAGATAGATAGATAGATAGATAGATAGATAGATAGATAGATAGATAGATAGATAGATAGATAGATAGATTTGTCCCAAGTTGGCACACAAAACAAAAAAAACCTTAATTTCTGTTGAAAACATTTTTAAAAGTCTTCATTCTTAAATAAAAACCTTGATTTACAATATCATTATAAAACCAATTTTAATCCTGTACAATTTTTAAAGCTTTACAATGATTCAAGATTCCTATACATGAATATAACACCAAATCCAATCATCAACTGGAATTCTTCTTTTTTTTTTCTCAAATTATTCTTTTTACAAAATGCACAAAATCAGCCATAGGCCTACTTGCCCGAATTACATGATCCCAATTCCATTTAGACTAGTAGATATATCATTTTAAGTTTAATCTCTTGGTAACCATTGATTTTCAGTGATGTTTCATTGGACCCCCCCCCCCCCCTCCCATCACAGTGGCACACTTCTGAGATGTATGAAGAATGCCACCATCCATTCTTTTGTCAGGTTACATAACATCATTGCATAAGGTGATTAACATATCTGGGGTACAGCAGACAATAGCCAATTGGTTTGGGTGTTAAGCAGCTGAGGAGGGGGAATAATGAAGCCCCTTTAAGAATGTCTGCAAGGGTAATTTGTAAAATGTTGTAATTTAACTGAAACTGTTACAACATCAATAATTTACTTGGCTAAATTCTAAAATGTACTCAGGATCAAGATGATGTAGAACTGAAGTCAATGAAACTGTTTGATTAAGTTTACAGACAGAACTTTATTGAACTGATAGATGTCTAATTTATTGTTCAAACAATTGCTACCCTTATTGCAATGCCCCATTGCTCACAATAGACAATGCATGGCCTGTGTTTGGAGTGCATTTTTAAAGACAATGGCTAGTGCTAGAATTGCAGTTAACATTCATGAAAATATATTGAGTTATTCCATATTAGAAAATATTATCAGATGACACTAAGATGGGTAACGTTTTTCAGTCAATTTGTACATTCTAACAACTTAAACTGCCTATATAATTATTATATAGTCTCAGTTGTATGCAGTTTCATGAAATTGTCATTCTATCTTTTCTGTAGAAATTATGAAACATTTTAATAGCATAACTGATAATAGGATTGATCAAACAATCAAAAATCAATCAATTTATCAATCAATCTATCTATCTATCTATCTTAGCAGTCCCCTACATGCCCTGATCGTTTTCTGGCTGTCTTTATCTCAATTATTGTCCATTCTGTCTTTATAATAGTCATTAACTGTCTATTGCGCAATGCATTGCTTTATTTTCCTGTCTATCACCACTGTATATTACATTCAGACAAAAATAATTTTGATAAAAAACCAACTTTCTAAAATGGTAGGGTAATGTTCTTTGAGTCGGACACTTGGATTCTGTGTATTTAAAAAAAGTGATATCTTGTTTGGCCTATGGATTATTGATTGTCAACCAGGGCCTCAAATTAAGCATTCTTACTAAATCTAACAAAAAATTGACAATTGGCACAACACAAGAACTGAATTTGTGGTTAAATATCTGAAATAAAAAATGACAGAGGGTATCTTTGAGTCGGACAGCTGTGTTGTAAAAACATGACTGAAAGATACAGGTGATTTAGAGCCTTCCTTTCAACTGAAAAAGCTCATATTTTATCAAAAAATGGGCAAAGCTTCCTTCTAATTGAATAACACATAAACTGATGTCAGATCAATACTATAGGCCAGCAAAGGGATCCTTCAAATCTGGCTAAAATTCACTAAAATACACGATTTTATGACAAAAGTTTGTGAGAAAAACGGGTTTTTACCCCATATTTATAGTCTTGAAAAACACACTAAAAATGTCCATATCAAGCCGATGCTTTTTGAGTGGATAAAAGAGATCTTGGGCTACGCTTTGGTACCAAATATACTGATGGAGAAGCTCTCAATTAGTCAGTATAGCCCCACTAATAGTGTCCGACTCAAGGTGTCACCCCCAAAGTGTCCGACCCAAAGAGTATTACCCTAGTGGAAGAGGGGACAAATTACTGTGGGTAATCCATGCTGGGTAATATTATTCTTAATATTGTCACCGAAGCCAATCTTCTTGAATTATTATTATTTTTTTTTTTTCTCAAATTGCTCTTTCATGAAAAGCACAGATTTTGCCACAGGCCACCAATAGGCATACTTTCCTGAATTTCATTATCCAGATTATACCAAATTATACCACTTCTAGAGTAATGTCTTGCTAATTGCTAGCCATTGATCTTCCGTTCATTTGATCTTGTGCCAAACTTACCAACTCCTTGCCCATATTTTAACTGTTTCCCCTCTTTTTCTTTTTTATGGGGGGGGGGGACCCATCACGCAAGCTGATTGCAAGTGGATTTTGATTCCCCCCAATACAAAATGTCAGACATGAAACTTTTTAAGGTATTTTGCTCACAGTTCTTGGCCATTCAATGCAAGTTTTTCAACTGGAATTTCATTTTCATGAGGATATTAGAGTACCGAATGGGGTACTCCCTCAATGTATCCCACTGCCTGGAGAATAGCTGAGTAGCCGAGGGTATGCTGCCGCGCAGCCTATGTTTGTTTTTTGATGTTTCAGTTACAGTGATTGTCATAAAAGTGACGCAGCTGGTTTTGCAGTGCAGGTCTATATAGTCTAGGCCTAGGCCTATACCTAGACAGGTATTCTTTACATTTTATCAACACATCTGACAACATTCTTCAGTGCAGATATGATGAAATTAATCCTTATGAGTCAGTTGTAATACTTGAATGAGTGGCTTCCCCATCATTGGATAGAAATGTGGATTATTAAATGGATGTCAAATTGGCTGAAATGTCATATTTTACAGTGAACAGCTCTTGTCAATTTTAATGATGCGAATTGTACACAACCGCCCACACCTGAATGCAGGTTACACTTCCGCAGCTAAAAATAGCTTTTTATTGAAATCAATAAGTTGAAGGAGTGGGACAGATCATGGTCATCAATGGGACATATTACAGCACACCTGCCGTATTCATTCGATGAATATAGGCATTTTTATCGGATGGTTGTTTGACATTTCTCTCATTTTCTGAATACTAATGATGTCAACTGCATGAAGAGAGGAGGGGATTATATACTGAAGTTTTGTAATGCAGGAAATCTAAAAATGTTACCTCTAAATCATATTCGTGCAGCGAAACGGCCAAAGGCCGTTTCGCGAAGCGAAACTTAGCACAAGAAAGGTTTCAAAAATCTGTGCAGTGATGGTCTCAACATCAATGGTCGACAGCAGGAAATTAGGTCAAGTGGGACCAGCTTCTTATCAATGATTTAGTTTTGAATTTAACAAAACATGACATATTCATTTTCAAATGTGTCTTAAAAATTCAATATTATCCATTAATATTCCCTGTATCTATAATTTTAATGGAACAGTTAATTATAAGCCTTGACTAGTTAAATTAAATTATTTTAAAACATGTAATTCATTTCTTTTCAAAACAGACAACAAGAAAACATAACAAAATTAAAGTTACATAATCTTTGTCAACTGATGATTATGTAACAGTAAGCTATTAATCTACATGCAGATCATGTTATTGTTTTTGTTATCACTATTATGTAATATCAACAATCTAGCATAGACTTAAATTTGGCAGCTTTCAGTGTTGTCTTCATTTTTACTATTCAACTGATTATCTATCAATTCTATTTATCCTTGATCATATTTATTTGCTATCCTATCGATCTATCTATCTATCTATCTATCTATCTATCTATCTATCTATCTATCTATCTATCTATATGTTCTATTTTTTGATCTATTTTATCTCTCTAATATGAGCGAAGGGAACGGCTGCCGGAGGCAGCCGTGAGCGTAGCTCACTTAGCACAGCAAGCAGACAATGATCAGTCGTGAGCACAGTGGACCAAGAAACATTGATGGTCGACAAATTATGTAGGTCAAATAGGTCCAGCAACTGAGCAATCTGTTGGTTTCGATTTCAATTCGATTAAAAAACATACCTCTTTATCTGAATATATTGTTACAATATTCCAATTGTTTTGTAGCATACATTATTCCAGTGTTTGATAATTATTTACGGCAGATGAGCGCCTGCGCGCCGTCCTCAGAACTAGGTCAGACAATTTTTGGCAGAGCCCTCCAGAGGGCACCACGTATAGAGTGCTGACTACAGTCCCCCTGGTGGCAGAATCACCAACACTATTGACTGGCTTCAGGAGTGCAGATTGGGCAGTCATGCAGTGCTAATGGCAATTAATAGACGGGACAGAGCCACCGGCTCACATGTGACTACAACTTGAAAACCTTCTTCTTCTTCTTCTTCTGTTTGATATTCCGCCAAAAAAAAAAATTTTCAAAAAAAAAAAAAATTTTCCGAAAAAAAAAAATTTCCGGAAAAAAATAAAAATTTCCAAAAAAAATAAAATTTCCGAAAAAGGAAAAAAATTCCAAAAAAAAAACAAATTTTTCCCAAAAAAAAAAAATCTCCTAAGAAAAATAAAATTTTCCCAAAGAAGAGCAGGTAGATCTATTTCTTAAGTGCAACTGGACACATGCAATACAAGATGGTCACTTTGGTCAAGCTGTGAACTGTAACTGCAATCAGCCATCAATGGCACTTATTGGGTCCCAGGCTGTTACTTTCTTTTAAGTTTTATTTGTACATATTGAATATCTAGAGTGAAAACTTAAAAATCTGAATCTCAACATAATCGCTTCGCAAATCACATGGCCGTGCCATTATCATATTAGTATCTAGTACAAATTTCTCTCATAAATCCTAAAAAAAACTTTTGAAGTGCTGCGCGAATTTCATGGCTGTGCCATTTACATATTATTTGCAAAACGAAACGGCGAAAGGCCGTTTCATTAAGCGAACTGAGCACAATCTTGAGAGGACTCAAAAATCTGTGCAGTGATGGTCTCAACATCAACAGTCCACAGCAGGAAATTAGGTCAAGCGGGTCCAGCTTCTTATCAATGATTTAGTTTCGTATTCAACAAAACATAATACATTCATCTTCTAAACTTAAGTGTCTAAAAATTCAATTTTCTCCAGTAATATTCCCTGTACCTGTAATTTTATAGAGTTAATAATTAGCCTTGACAAGCTAAATTCAATTATAAACATATGATTAATTTCATTTCAAAACAAACACACTGGAGAATGCTATGGCATGGGAACCCTGGGAAATGTTCCCCCTGACCCTTTCACAATAGCTAACTTGTGAGGATCTCTAAAAACTTTACTTACTATAAAACTTCTGGATTGACAACAATATTACTACAAAGTAAAAAAGACAAACATAAATTCACAGTTGGAGACCCTGAAGACAGATGAAATGTTGCTGGTATGGGTCCAACCATATTTAGACCTAATAATAAAAGTATAACTTTAGCTCCCAGAAAACTTTATAATAGGATTTTTAGCATGCTAGAAAAGAACCTTTTTACACATTTAAGGTTAGTGACATCATTGAGTTACAAGGTATAGTTTTATAACTCCATGATAACATCAGAGCCATACAAAAATACTTGATTCACAGGTGCGCATCACACAAATCTCACTTTATTGAATGATCGGTATTTTTAGCCTTCGCAATTTATTGTAACACTTGCACTGATTGGGCCTACTGCCAGACCAACTGATGATTGATTCCTATTTTAATCCCTTGCAATCTGTTCTATAAATGTTAGTTCATTTCGATTCAAATCAATTACAGACTGTTGTGTGAGGCGTTGTTGCATGCAGTGAGCAGATGGATGGATGAACGATTCGGGCTTTATGTCCTGTATTTATGCACTTGTTAGGCTAATTAGGACAAGAGAAGGACCCAGCAATGAGGCGAAGGATGATTGAAACTGCCGCCCAACATAGGCCCAGATGATCCGACAAGAGCTGGATTCGAACCCCTGACCCAGCAATTGGCAGGCCAGCGCGCTACCACTTAGTTTCGATTTTGGTGACTGCCGTCGGATAATGATTGATGAGATGAGAAAACTCAGGACTGGGAGTCTGGCACATGCTTTATTCATTCAGTGACACCCAGGGTTCTTTATATTTTAAGATCTCTTGTCATAAGACCAGCTTGGCCTCCTACAAGGACTATTTTGAGTGTGCTTAATAGCACTGAGGAGAGAGCGTATCCCCATGAGGGACCCCTTCATGATCCACAGAAAGCTAATCAGGCCCATTTCAGACTCAGACTCAGACATTAATTTCTCCAAAAATATTGATATACATACCAGAATAAAAAGGAATAAACTCAGTCATACTACAGACATGTTTCTTAATTCATGGGCCAACGGGACCTCCCGAAGAAAATTGCTGCAGAGAGGCCATACAAAATCACGAAACGACTAAAATAAAAAAAATGAAAATAAACCAATATCGCAAAAGACAACGTATACCACCAATCTTTTTAAAAGGAAATAGGAATTCTAAAAACAGCATTCTTCAGCCTGGTTTGTGACAAAACATGAACACTAAGGTACATGTAGTAGGACACTCCTATAAATAAAATGAAGTAATTTTGCAAGGTGTCCCCACATTAAGTACATTATGAGTGCATAAAATGAAGAACATTTGCCTGTGTACATAAGAAGTACAAGTAGCACGTGGCATGGTTAAATATACACTTACACTAAATTGCTGGCATTCCATTCATATTACAAATTTAATCACACCCAGGTTTTTGTTTCCCCATTTTTGTGCTTTGTCAGCAGAAACAGAAACAGTCAGCATTGAAGTATTCAATGTACTAGAACACTGTCTACCACCATGGCTACTTAGGGTGCATAATACAGAACATCAGTTAAAAATATGACAGGGGCTTTCCTTAAACCAGAAGATGGTAGGTGTATGTTGAATCAGTTGATAAGTTATTTATCCATAAAAAAAATTGAGAGGACATAGAGTAGCACGGGGCATGCAGCCCCCTTAACTTCGAGGTGCGATTTGACCTACTTTTTGTCGTTGATTATTTAATGCTTATGCTGTCAGGAAGGGATCACTTGACTCTACTTATAACTAGTGAAACAAATGTCTACCAATTTTAATAAAGGAGTTACGGCCCTTTTTGTAAAAAATTTAAAATGGCCTTTTTACCCCACCCATCGGGCAAGAAGCCCCCCTATTATAATCCTATAGCAATTTTTTTGCAAGCACATTCACCTTGAAAGTTATTTCTTGGGGTTCTTCTATCATTTTTAAGGCATTCTATTTACTTTTTCTAAACTTCAGAATTTTTCTGTTCATACATTAATATTTTTTATATTTTTTGCCCTGTTTCAATTTCGGCCAAATATTTTCTATTTCAATTAGCTATTCTATCAAGATTTAAGGTAAAGTACACATTATTAAATGGTTCCTGAGGCAGCTTCGAGGCCTCAGTGAAGGGGGCCTCATGCCCCATACCATGTGGGGCCTCTCGCCCCAAACCCACATATTTTAAGTTGACCTCTATATTTTGAGCTAAAATTTAAAAAAACATGATCCAAATCATATTTATGTGATGGTCATAAAGTGAAGCAATGCAGATATCCATTATACTTTTAAACATTTCCAAAGTTATTTCTGACAACCACTTTCAAAGAATTAATCAAAGTCTCAAAAACCATGCACCCTTTTTTGTTTCTTTAATTACTACTATGGTTTGGTTTGTCCTGAAGTTTAGATATATCCCTGGGGGAGGGGGGCTCTCACGATTCTTGATTGAAGGTTTGACATATAAATATCTGTTTATCACACCCAAATTGAACGTGTTACTATCTTTTTATCAGTATGATCACAAATTCTCATTCAACTTCATTACTGCATTCCATTTCCAGAAAAGAGTACATAAATATACTGTGAAACAAACCATGTAAATCCAGTGTGCTGTGTGCTGCCACTGCTAAAGAACCTGCAGTGATCACTCCAAGAAGGGGTGCAGCAGAGATGGAAGGACAACTGCAGCACTCTGTTTGGCCAGAGTTATATGTCTTATTAAAAATACAAGGTCTTTGATAAAGTGTATATTTAAACACATCGACCATTCCAGAGGCAGAACTATAACTGATATTGAGAGGGCAAGGTGTGAATCTGGTAATGTTTTTGACTGTGTCTATCATTTGTCAGTAGGCCTATCAGTACATAATAAGGGATGCACCGATACCATTTTTCGACTTCCAATATCGATCCGAGGACAGTATGATCATTTCCGATCCGATCCAAGTACAGTTCCGATCTGCTGATTTGAGTACCGATCGGAGTTATAAGTGCAAAACCGCATTCACAACACTTACTAGGGATTTTTCCCGAGGAGACGAAACATTTTAGGGAGGGTCCTTTAAGAGGCACTAAGTTAAGGGAATCCTTAGCTTAGTACCTCTTAAGGGACCCTCCCTAAAATGTTTAGTCCTTTCGGGAAAAACCCCTATTACACATATACAGGGAATTTTCAATCAACCCATGACTATCACTATAGGCGCAATGTTATTTGAAAGACTTGTGCGGATGTTACGAGTCCTACGACAAAATGGTGATGGTAGGTCTATGAAGTTCTTTTATTTTACTTTTATATCTATTTTTTCATTTTTATTTTACCAGGAAGGACCCAAATGAAACACTACTTTGCTGATTGGGCTATCCTTTGAAAATATATATTCTATTCTATAAAATTTATACATAATAATGAATAACCATGCACGTCCACCTGTGTGAATCGCAATTTCTTTGGTTCAATTGATCACTGATATTTAGATGTCCTTTTAAAATATAAGCCTATTGAATTCTTCATGATGTCATTTTGAATTTCGAGAACAATTTCCTGGAAGTTCACATTTCTGACCTTTCAAGAAATAATCGTGATGTTCTCGAAATGTTGGTGTTGATATTACGGAAATGTGCAGTTTTTTCTTCCTTTTTCTTTTCAGAGACGGACAATGAGGCCAATTTTCGTCAACCCATTTAAATCTTAAAATACCAGACTTACAAGAATTAGAAGTGTCTCAGCTATTTTGAGTGAATTGCTGAAAAACAATTCTGTGAAGTGGTGTTGTTGGGGTTTTCAGTTGTAGCTGCTGTTTTCTTCCGAAATGAGCCCGAATTAGGATTTAAAATAGCTCAACTTAAGACACGAGTGACGTACATAGACAGTATGGTTGGTGAAGCACCATATAATTATAATCAAAAACCTCTGTCTCTGCTTGGGACTGACAAGTGGCAGCAGAATGCTGACAGTCCCTGGAAAATCGAATTGGGTCAACAATAATTTGATCTGTTTTGGACAGATCACAAGATCAGGTCGCACAACAGCTGTCCATATTACTACGCCAAACTGCTTTCACAAAGCATGGTTGCTGGCAAGATCCAGTATGCTGCTTTGAATGAAAATGTTTGGAAATCATGAGACAAAAAGAAAGTTTTGGAACTTTAGCGTAAACTTTGCCTGTGAAAGGGATGATTTTACTCATCAGAAGTTTGATGGTATTCATCTACTTAAATGCCATTTAGTGCATGTTAAATTGTGGTCAGAAAAGTGTACAAAAAGAATGCTCTCTTACTTATTCACATGTCCATACAAAGCCAATGTTTTTGCTTTGTGATATCAAAAATGCTCATTTGTATTTATTCTGTTACTTTTTGGAGATTTATTAACTAGGACAAAAATATAATTTACAATTTTATAAAAGCTGTGTAACACTCAACAAAATGTCTTGACCATGCCACAAGTGGCCCCCTCTATACTGGCATTATATGTGAGCTACAATGTATACATCCTCCATAGGGTGAATTTTTGATAATTTGTGACATCCCAGCGAAAATTTTTCACATCTCGCCGACGTATTTTTTGCATATCGGCGGGTTCCTAGAAATGGGGAGAACTCCGCCGTGGATGTCATATAAAATTCAGCAGCCTAAAACTTTTTTTCCAAGTCGCCGGGAAAGAGCGAAAAATTTTTCTAAATTTTTGGATGTTCGGTGGGTATTTTTCGAGCGAGACAAGTAAAAAACATGACCGGCGGGATATAGGGACATCCCCTGCCCCTGTGGGACATTTATACTGCCCCTGCGGGACATCTGCAGCCTCGCTAGCAGTTTTTTGCTGCCTCGCCGGCAGTTTTTTGCTGCCTTGCCGCCAGTTTTTTGCAGCATCGCTGCCAGTTTTTGACATCCCGCCGACGGTTTTTGACATCACATTTTTTTTCACAGTTATTAACAGAAATTAGAGAAACAATTAATATGACCAATTTCAAACATAAACAACAAAAACCAGTGCTCAATGCCTATCACCAATGAAAATTTGTAATGCCACAATTTTATGATGTTGCTCATAATTTAGTAATGAATTTTTTAGCCGTAACTCCACAATTGGAGTGTCGGATTACTTTAGCAAATATTAAATGTAAATATATTACAGAATTTTTGCAAAAATACGACTGCACTTTGAGATATTCTTAATTTATATAAAAACATACAACTGAGAAAGTAAGTAGAAAAAAAAAGGATGCACCCGCTCGGTTATTAACACTGACGTGCGCTCCAAGAATAGGTGACACTTCCTTGAAAGACAATATCCAATGGTTTCAGGTTCATAAATAGGTGTTTTGAGGATGCTTCATAGCATGCTTGTGTCAATTAAGTGCAAACAGGGTTGGGAAATGACTATTGAAATAGTGAGTAAAGCAAGCGGGGTGCATCCTGCATGTGCCCAGAAATAGATGCGAAATGGCCATCTCCATGTTATTAAGCTTCCTCCCATTGCTGCTTTATATTTCAGGGAAAATGAGAAATGAAACAAAAATAAAACAGCATGCAGTCACCCGAAGAGATCAATGACTTACAGGAACCCACAGCCCCACAAGTGACAGCCATTTTAACCACCCACATCATCATGCAGGGCTTTGGAGTCGGAGTCGGGAGTCGGAGTCATGGAGTCGGAGGTTTTGGGGTGGAGTTGGAGTCGGAGTTGAACTTTGATTTTCAAGTGGAGTCAGAGTCGGAGTCGAAAACTAAACTGGTGACTAACGACTCCAAAAAATAATTGATATAATTTACAAAAACACAGTTACAAAATTTGAAATGAATCCCAAATTTTACATTAAAGTTTCTCAAGAAGTATTCATGTACAAAATCCTACGAAAAAATTACTTTTTCTCCCCTGTTAGCTATGTAATATTTGTTTGCAAAAATGCCGAGAAGCGGAATCGGGAGTCAGAGTCGGAATTCAGGAGACCCAAGGAGTCGGAGTCAGATTCGCTTTACAAAAAGCCAAAGGAATCGGGGGTCGGAGTCGGTTCACTTACTACCCGACTCCAAAGGCCTGCGGGCCACATGTGCACAGTTTGTTTTTTTTTCTATCCAGCTTTTTATGCAGACTTGTATGGATTCAACAGTCAGTCAGTTTTTCACTTCTCAAGAATGACTGTTCAAATGAGAGGTTAGATTTGGCCCTTTGAAGACATCTATGATGTCACTGGAGGTCCTAACGTTTAGAACCATCTTCAAACAGCCAGAACAAATTTGAAGATCGAGCTTTCTCTTACACAGCACCAAAACTCTGGAACAAGTTACCAGAGAGTGTTCGGGCAACAAAGACACTGGAGTGCTTAAAAAAACCCTGAAAACACACTTGTTTAAAATGTTCTACTAATAATTAACCCCATCTGCCACAAGCGCTTCTGAGCAGTTTACTGGAAGAGGCGCTATATAAATAACTATTATTATTATTATTAACATTTACATTGAAATGAGGTGTCACTTTGTGGGTGGTGAGTGGCATTCCAAAAATGCTCCGCTGAAGGTCTTTGCCTGCATGGGATCGAACCCCCGTGGGGAAAACGAAGTATTCTCAGTGGACCTTCAAGAGCAAATGCCAGCTTGGTGCCGTTTGGATAATTGGATGAGACATTAAATTGGCATTCCCTTGTATCAGTGTCTGTGCTTGGCTGGTAAAAGATCCCTCACATGAGGTTAATGAGTGTCATGTTGAGGACTCCTTCAGTCCTTCTCTCTCGCCCATCTTATCAACCGACCCTCATGAGCACTCGGAATTGGGCTATCTGTCTATCTATCTATCTATCTATCTATCTATCTATCTATCTATCTATCTATCTATCTATCTATCCATCTATCTATCTATCCATCTATCTATCTATCTATCTATCTAGCTAGCTAGCTAGCTAGCTATCTGTCTATATTCTTAGTCCATGTAGGTCATATTGTTGGACTTAAGGCGACTCTGATGGTGCTGAAAATTATGTCAGTATGCCATAAAAGGAAATTCTATTTTTGGCAGATTGTCCTATTTTTGTCCCATCTCTCTCCCTTGTGGTGATAGCAGACAAACTTGTTATCTAAGATGGGGATGATTCTCTCATAACAACAGGCTCTGTAGCTCGCTCTTCTATTTGTGCATCACCTGAACGTCTTCTCAATCCAATTTTACGTTATTGTTACTTTTAATAATGTTCTAATTCTGTCTAATCGTGTTTTTCAACTTCGGGAGTGTTATGCCGTTTCATTGTGTACAGGTGGCTTTGTGCAATTATTCGTATTATTCCATCTGCTTTATTGTGTCTTCGTATTGTGTGAGACATTCATTGTACTATAGAGCTCCTTATCTGCACCTGGCGTATATAGTAATAATCAAATGATAGGCGACAATGAATGAAAGTTTGAAAAGTTCAGTCAAAAGGATGGCGCTTTGAGAAAAAAAGAAAAAGTCACATATGAGTCGCTCAAAAACTTGCCAGGCCTAGGAGTGGGAGTCAGAGTCAGGAGTCGGAGATTTTTGGTTGGAGTTGGAGTCGGACTTTGGTTTGTCTAGTCGAGTTGGAGTCGAATCAAATATTACAGTCTGGAAATTTGATGTGCCAAAAAAGTGGACTGTTGCATTGTGAAAATGGCACTTCATGACTCATGATAGCTGATGAAGTGTCATATCCCTCTACATTCAAAATGAGAAACATAGAGGCTATTTTACTAGTCATGATCAAGAGAAGGCCATCTGATTTGTCATAACTGATTTTAGAGTTAAACTCAGACGCATAGGCCTAATCCTTTCGTTTGCTTGTCTCCAAAAAGCAGGATTAGTCTCCTTAAATCAAATTAACATTGAATTTGAAAGTATTGGGTATGACCATGACAAATCATCAACATGATGACACACGAAGTGCCATTTTCAAAGTGCAACAATCCACTCTGTAATGCAGTAACTCCTGACTCTTAAAAATCATTACAGTCTGTCACTTTGATATAGAAAAAATGAGGACCAGTTCACGGTGAAAAATGCACTTTGTGACTCATGATAGCCGATGAAGTGTCATCTTCTCTACTTTCAACATGGGAAACATAGATGCTGTTTGATAAGTTATGATCAAGAAAAGGCCATTTGATTTGTCATAACTGATTTTAGAGTGAAAATCAGATGCATAATCCTTTTGTCTGGCTGTCACCAGCAAGGGAGATAAGTCTCCTTAAATCAAATTTACATTGAAAGTGTTGGGTATAATCATGACAAATCATCAGTATGATGACACACAAAGTGCCATTTTCACAGTGCAACAGTCCATTCTTTTTCTATATCAAAGTTACAGACTGTAACCAAAATTGCAAAATAAATCATAAAACTATGTGAACTATATTAATTTTACCCATGCAATCAGACAAAAACTGTTAAACTACTATTAATGTATAAAATGCCATAAACTCAATGTGGAATAGTTTTATATCAATGAAACTTGTTTCAGCTGAAGTTTACACGTTCCATCTTATACCCTAAATCAAAGACAAGAACGAAGGTACGGGGGATGTGAACAGAAGTTGATGGGCAATTAAAAAGGTATTTGAAAAATTATTGAAAATGGTCTCTGTTCATACTGTTTGTACTCATACACATTAGCATTTTCATCAACGTTGATTCAAACAAATATTCAATTTACCAAATAACTTGTATTAATAGTGTTTGCGAAAAACTGATGATGAGACCCCTTTTGCTTACATTTCTAAAATGATAATTCCTACTATTTTTGATGATTTAAAATGCTTTGTAAGATTTGTAAACAAACCAAAAACATACGTTATACTTGTACGTGGTATCACATGGTATTTCATGCATCGGCCCTCGTATTGTGTGTGCCCAAAGAGCCAAGTATCAGCCCTGAGGGTTGATTGATGAGATTGGAGAGAGAATGGGAGTCCTCAACATGCTACATATTTACCCCATGTGGTGGATCGTTTACTTGCACAGTACAGACACTGATACTTGTAAGGGGCCACCAATTTGATGTCTCATCCCTAACAACATCCAGCTGGGATTATGCTCATTAAGAGCTATTAAGGCCCACCAAAAATGTTGGGTCCCCATCTGGGGTTCGAACCCATGTGGTCAAAGACATTCAGCGGAGAAGGCCTGGTTTGTAACTGCACCCAGGTGTCAAGAACATGATACGACACTCTTTAACGCTAAAGGTTCTTGAAGGTATATATAAAGAACCCACAGTCAAAAAAAGGTTCTACCTTTTTTAAGGGTTCAACTGATTGAAAAGGTTCAACACTTGGTCAGAAGGCCCTATGATTAGGACCCTATGCTCCCAACTTGAGAGAAAGGGGTTTTAAATTGTGTGAGTTCAGTGCAGTTGGATTATCTCAATGTTGTTTTTGTTTGCTGTTGGAACCTTTCTAAAAGTTGAATAATGAACCTCTAGGGTTTCTTATCTATACCAGCTTATAAAACCTTTAAAGGTTCCATATAAAACCTTTTTGCTAAGAGTGAATGTATATCTATCTATGGAAGCCACCAAGCGCATAATACTGCAAATATACAGGATGTCAGTCCCAATCATCCATCGACCTATCCTGAGTATCCACCATGCCATTTACACTCAGTTCACCAAATAATTACGCTTCAAAATTACCATAACTCCTGTAACAGGAATTGTCAATGCCATTAGATTTAGAATCTAGTTAAATTTGATAAATAGTGAGGGGGGAGTTCTGGGAAGAGGAATGGCACTCGTGACCAATTACTAACTGAGAGGCTTCTTCTGTCTTACATGGCAAGAGTGACCTCTTCTTATATTGCATGTATTAATATACACTCTCAACAAAAAGGTTTTATTTGGAACCTTTAAGGGTTCTATAAGCTGGTATAGATATTAGATAAGGAACCCTACATGTAAAAGGTTCATTGCTCAAAATTAAAAAGTTTCTAACAGCAAACAAAAACAACATTTAGATAATCCAGCTGCACTGAACTCACACAATCTAAAACCCCTTTCTCTCAAGTTAGGAGCATAGGGTCCTATCATAGGGCCTTCCTGCCAAGTACTGACCCTTTTCAATTCAGCTGAACCCTAAAAAAATGTAGAACCTTTTTTCGGCTGTGGGTTCTTTATATATACCTTCAAGAACCTTTAGCTTTAACAGTATGACTGTGCCTGCTCACTTCTTCAAGAAGAAGTTATAGTAAGAGCACAGTAAGAGCACAGCAAGAGCACAGCAAGAGCACAGCAAGAGCACAGCAAGAGCACAGCAAGAGCACAGTAAGAGCACAGCAAGAGCACATGCAGTGAGAGCACAGTAAGAGCACCATACCTTTGAAATACTTGTGGCAAGTGAAGGCAAGACTATTAGCAGGCCTAGGCCTGTGCCACCCAAGAGATGCAGTCAAAGCAGTGGTCTGAGAAAGATCTGTCCTTCCATGACAAGGAACCAAAGGAGATTCTTTAAATAGACATTTATTCATTTGTCTTCTATTACAGTAACGGATAAATTGTTAAAAATCACTTTCTGAAGAATTATGAAGTATTTCTGTTTTTCTTTCTTGTTGTGAGCATGACATCATTGTGTGTTGGCGGTAATCTTTTAAGATTATTCCAGATTAGCCAGATCGCTTTTAATCATCCTGAATCTACCAAGAACGGAAGATATTTTGAGAAATCAACCATATTTAGACAACAATTAAGGGGGAATAACACCAAGATACCAAGAAGTTTCAAAAGAAAAATGGTTTTTTTTTCAAAAAGAGATATATATATAGGCCTAAAACACAGAAATAATTTAATGTTTTTTATGAGTAGAATGTTGTGAACACCAATGATAAACGAGCAGCTTCAAGCCACTTGCTGGCCTAGCTGGTAGAATGTGTGAAATTCAATTGCTCCTGGCCGAGAAGGTCCCTAATTCAGTTTCAGACCCCAATTGGGAAAATTGTTTTGGTAAACCTTTTTGCATGACATCTCAACTGATTAGTTGAACTTTAATTAAGGCAGCAGTTTCGTTACTTCATGGCTAGAGGAAAACTACAATCTTCTTCTAATATTACACCATGCCACGGAACCCTTGTATCAGCATCTGTGTTTAGCTGGTCAAGACCTCACATATAAATGTTGGACAATAATCAAATTATGGTAAGCACATTATTCGGTATCAAGACACTTCGTAGACACGCCAACTCGTAGACAAACCAACTGGTAGACAACCAACTAGTAGACAACCAACTCGTAGACACCAGGTACTACCAACTGGTAGACATCAAATTGGCAGGGTTCACCAAGTCGTAGACACAGACTTTTTGGTCAATGTGATATTACCAAGTCATAGACAGTCACATGGTATTTTTGCTGTTAACAAACTCGTAGACAGTACTACTATAGACACTCATTTCATTTGTTGATAAAAAAAAAGAATAAAAAGCCAACAAGAAGTAATAAGGCCTTTACCTCTCACAGTGTCACTCATGCAGGTGCTAATTGCCACCAGGAGCTAATTGATTTAATTGCATTAATTGATTTAATTGCATTTCAAATGTTTTTTATATAGTGTATCTTGATTGAAATGCAGGATTACTCAATTAAGTATTTTACTGCCATAGTTGCTTTATGATTTTAAGCTGCTTTAAACGGCTTTTTGTGTTTGGAAGAAAGGGAAAATCTTGGAAGTTTGCTGTCTACGAGTTGGTAGACCCTAAATAATGTTGTCTACAAGTTGGCTGGTGTGCTGTCTACGACTTGGTTAATTCATTTTTTTGTATGTCTACGAGTGGGTAATTACAATTTTTGTGTATAGCCTGTGTCTACGACTTGGGGGAGAGCTCTTAAATGTGTCTACGACTTGGTGTGTCTACGACTTGGCGTGTCTACGACTTGACTCGTATTCCATTATTCACCTTGATCCCTGACTCTGAAGGAGTGGCATCTCATTCATTGGTCAGCGTAAAAAGTACAAGCTGTGTAATGATTAAATGCTATCTGACCGAAACTGCAAGCAAGAATTGAACAATATAGTTGATCAGATGATTTGGGATTACGTCAGGTATGTATTCACTCCGGTAGGCCAATTTAGACAGGGGGAGGACATCGCGACAAAGGTTGAGAACTTAACACAGTGGATGATTGGGACTTTGCGTCCTGTATTATGCACTATTTTAGGCTAATTAGGATGATAGGAGGACACTGCAATGGGGTTAAGGAGGACACAGCAATGATGCAAGAGGTGATTGAAACTGCTATCTAACATGAGTCCAGCTAACCTGGTCATAGCTGGAATTGAAACATATAGACCCAGCGATTAGAAGCCCAGAGTGCTACAAACCGAGCTAACTCCCATCTTCTGACTCATTGTCAATGGGGTGATCGTGACAGTGAAAATAATGTCATAACTGGAACCGCAGTGGTGGCCTACTATAGTCCCAATATAAATACAATTCCAAGTAGGAAGCCAAACAGCATCCGCACAGTCAACGCGTCGTGGCGTCACCTTTATTGAGAAGGGAATGGGGCCTGACAGCTGGAATGACATCGGCCAAAACTGTCCCTTCCCCATCTTCAAAACGGTCCCCTGACCTTTAGCCAAAATGTCAATTCTCTCAAAAACGCCAAATCTGGAAATTTTGCAACACTATCCGAAATACTAGAATAGGGACACAGCTATTTCTATGGTATTAGGTCTGAAACTGACAGTTTTGATGCTCCTCATCGAAATATGACCACACGACCCTTAAACGTTTATACAACAGGTATGAATATACACATCGGTCTCTGCAATGACATCTCTGCACAAATGGCTGCACCGGAAATCACCAACGGCTCAATCACTTTTGAAAGAGTATTATCGTGTGCGCAATGCCAAAAATCACACCACATGAATTAAAAATCTGATGTTTGGTTCTGTTACATGGGGGAACCAAGTCAAAGCACATCTTCCATTACCCTTTCCTGTATACTCCATCTGTGCAGTTGCATGGCTACTTGGCCGCAGTATATCGACTATCAGCCTGTGATGACTGCTAAAGTGACCGCATGATGACAAGGCTAATCAGAAAAACTGCCAGGTGGGGTGTAACCTCGAGAAAGAAAGAAAAAGGCTGACAAGTGTAGAATTGTTCAAATCATGGAGATCATTGGAATGAGCGTCTGGCAAGGTCACCTGTACCTAAGCTGGACAGCAGTTTCAATCAGTCTTCACCTCATTGGTGAGTCCTCCTTTGGCCAATTGCTGTGTCCTCCTCCTGTCCTAAATAGCCTAGCACAGTGCATAATACAGGACATAACATCCCAATCATCCATTCAACCATATAATTATATCTTGAAAGAAGACCATGGCCACGCAAGGCATTTTCAATACTTGGTTGCCTATAGAAATACCTAAATCTATTAATAGTATATTCCACAATATGTTCCACACCCTGTACAATCTTAAAACTGTAAATCCTACTTCCGTTGGAGATAAATTTGTGTCCATTCATCATACACAAACTGTACATACATACTTTGTATACATTGCGCAATGTGATATCTATACAATGTGACTATTCGCAACAATCTAACATGTCAAGCGGAGAAATTATTGATTAACTTTAGTCGGCCAGCGAATAACATATTGCTACTTCCGGCTGTTTTTGTATGTCGATGAATTGAAAATTCAATTGGTCTTTTTATTTTCTATTAAACAATGACAATACCCACACATTACCCACGTGGATTGAGGGAATTTCAGCCCACACTTGAGACATGGAAAGCTACTTGTCTTGGTTGGTCGTGGGTGGCACAGCAGGCACAAGGTGGAAGGAGGCTTAAGTCATTCTATGGTGCAGGGCTCATATCTTAAAGTGAGACAATCAATTTCTTGATGTGTTAACTGCTTCAATTAATTTAGGGATTTTTCCCAAAAAGACTAAACATTTTAGGGAGGGTCCCTTAAGAGGTACTAAGCTAAGGATTCCCTCCCTAAAATGTATAGTCCCTTCGGGAAAAATCCCTAGTAAAGCTTTTTTTCTTTTTTTGGAATATGAGGTTGGAGGTTGAATGGAATGTCAAAGTATAGAATAGAATAGATTTTAAAAAATTAGTAGAATAGGATATGTCATAGAATATGACTATGTGAAAACCAACCTTTCAATGGATGAGAAAACAAGTAGGTCTATTTGAAAATACTACAATTATTTTAGCAGCCATTTCTACAATATATTCAAAATATAATAAAAATACAATAAAAAGTCTACATGCCAAATGTATGTTTAAAAATTTGAATTGTTTTGCTCATGGCCCAAGACTTGATTTAAATCTCCAAAATTATATCTGCAGGTACAAAGGTTTTATATGGAACCATTAAGGGTTCTATAAGCTAGTATGGATAAGGAATCATAAAAGGTTCATTATTCAACTTTTAAAAGGTTCCAACAGCAAACAAAAACAACATTTAGATAATCCGGCTGCACTGAACTGCCACAGTGGAACCCCTGTCTCTAAAGTTGGGAGCATAGGGTCCTATCATAGGGCCTTCCCACCAAGTATTCAAATGAACCCTAAAAAATTAAGAACCGTTTTCGCTGTCGGGGGGTACCATCAAGAACCTTTTGCGTTAAGAGTGTAACTACAATGTAAAAACCAAGGTTTTATATTGGCTTTGATTGTTTATGTTTCTATACACTGCTAGTCAGCATTTTAATTGATCAATGTCATGTAATGCTGCAATAGTGCTGCGGCTGCTAAATGCTACTTTATGTCAAAAGTGGGATGAAATAAAAATTTTAAAATGCAGACGGATCAAGGAGAGATAAAAAATGAGTTCAACAACTCATTGATGACATTTGTTTACAGCGTGGGAGGGGTGACCCAGATAAATCCACTACATATCTGCATCAAGCATGATACAGCACGTATAGTAGCTGACAACAATGCATTGCACCGGTTTCATTCAAAGGCTTTCAATTTTATGAGTTGCAACATTTCTGGGTCACGGTGTCAGAAGTGTGATTATATGAGTGTGATCAATAATAATACATTCAATGATTGTAGGTGTAAATTAAAGTCTCATTAAAATACTGAAAACCACAATATATAGTACAGCTGTATAGCTTTGCTATCCAATCATATTGGCCTTGCCAGAACTAAAAAAAAAAAATTAGGCATTAGGCCTATAGACTGGTTCATTAATTATGTCATGTTTTACCATTAAAATGGATTGATGATTGGAGCTTTACATAAATTACATTCCACACTTATATTCGCTTCGGGAAACGGCCACAGGCCGTTTCGCGAAGCGAAATTGAGCACAGGAGACGACTCAAAAATCTGTGCAGTGATGGTCTCAACATCAACAGTCCACAGTTGGAAATTAGGTCAAGTGGGCCCAGCTTCTTATCAATGATTTAGTTTTGTATATAAAAAAAAATAACATAATTCATCTTCAAAAGTGTCTTAAAAATTCAATTTTCTCCAGGAATATTCCTTGTACCTATAATTTTTATGGAATAGTTCATTATTAGCCTGGACAAGCTACATTGAATTATTAACAAGTGATTCATTTAATTTCAAACAGACGACAAGAAAAAATTAATGTTACATAATCATTATAAACTGATGATTATGTAACAGTGAGCAATCAATCTACATGCAAATCATGTTATTGTTTTTAATACTATCATATTATAATTTTATTATGCTATTATATAATTAATGTCAACAATCTAACCTGGATTTAAATTTGGTAGCACTCAGTATTGTCTGCCTTTTAACATTGAGATGATTATTAATCAGTCCATCAATTTTAGGCCTAGTTATCTATTTCTATTTATCTATTTAATCTATCTATCTATCTATTTACCTATTTATCTACATTGTATCTATTCAATTCTATTGTATATTTTATCTTTCTATTATACTACATTTATCTGTCTTTCTACATATCTGTCTTCCTAATTTTTTGAAACAGTTACATTACTTCCTTCATACATTGAATATGAAATAAAAATGAAAGTTATGGTAACACTGTAAGTCCTAAAACTTTGAAGTGCTGCGCGAATTTCATGGCAGTGCCATTTACATATTATAGGTGGATAGATGTAAGTTAATTGTGTTCATTCTGCAGATCGAGATATTTTTCCTTTGCGTTTCGTGAATTACAAAAATCCGTAGAACTTTCAGGTAAAAAGATAAATTTAGTAACTCAAAATTCGGCTTCCAATGCCAATGGAATAGGCTTACCTCGGGCCGTCGTTTCGCGTTGGAGGTCGGGGGCTGTGAATATTTTCTAACATGTTACGGATCTGACCAGGGCACAGGACCTGCCCTGATTATGGTAAGGATTTGCCCTGATTTGTCTTTGCCCTGATGCCGGGCAGCCCCCCTGACCCTCTGTGAGATATGCCTATGCAATGGAATTCCCATGTATTTTGGGACATTTTGTAAATGACTTGTCAAATGTCCCACATAAAAATTTCCCAATGTCAGTTCTTGCATTAAGAAAACATGAACATATCTTATCTTTCTCTTTCACTAATTTAGACAAGTTGTGCTTTTAATTAAATTATATATATATATACAAAATTTAGTAAAATTTCCCATTCAAATATAAAAAGCCATTTAGAACTTGCGAGTTTCAGGAAGTTTTCTGATCAAATCTGATCATAATCACAGTTGTGACCACAGAGACAACTTCCAAATAGGGACATCACAAATTAATTGTCTGTATCTACAGAGCCATGATTCCATATGATTCCATATTTGGCAACAATCACTTTGTGACTGACGTAACAGGCCTATGACGTCATCATCATTAGCATCATCAGAGAACTTACAGTCTTCCATTTGGAACCTGTTGATATTTTGGTGCCAGAAGTTTAACAGGCTAATTCTGTCCCCTATTTAATTAACTGCATGGTCTTTGCAGGATTGGATATACAGGCCATTTAAAAGCTTGAATGCTTATAGGCCTTTTCAGGTGTGAGTAGGCCGACTTTGAAACATTTCAAAGCTTTCGGAAAAAAAATGCGACAAAGACACAATCAAAACACTAATAGACGCATAATTATGCATTGATTGCTTCACTTATAAACTGCAATAATTATTCCACTGCATTTATATCACAAAGATTACAGTCTGTCACTTTGATATAGAAAAAGAGTGGACTGATGCACTGTGAAAATGGCACTTCGTGTGTCAGCATGCTGACGATTTGTCATGATCATACCCAATACTTTCAATTGATGTTAATTTGATTTAAGGAGACTTATTCCGCTTGTTGGTGACAGACAAACGAAAGGATTATACATCTGATTTTCACTCTAAAATCAGTCATGACAAGTCAAATGGCCTTCTCTTGATCATGACTAATGAAACAGCCTCTATGTTTCCCATGTTGAAAGTAGAGAAGATGACACTTCATCGGCTATCTCTTTTTTTCTATCAAAGTGACAGGCTGTATTTAGGCCTAAACAACCTCCAAGTAGAACAAAACTCAGCTGTCCACCTTTAAAATTGAACAACTGAAAAGAGGAGACAGTGTCACAAATCAAGGAGGAACTTACGAGTGTAGTACAGCTCACTGTAAAACCAGCTGCATTACTTTTACGGCAGTTACCCTTAAAACCAAGATATAGATCTGCTGTAAAGAAAAAAAAATTCTACCGTAATCCGGCAAGTTTTTGTATTCATTGCGGTAGGCCGTAAGAGTAACACAGCTGGTTTAACAGTGAGGCTACCAATTCCAGCAAGGATTATAGTCGACAAATGACTGAGAATGCACTGAAAGGATACTTGTGAGGTCATATCCCTTTTCATACGATGTTATTCTTTTTGACTTGTGCAATTCTGCCTAATGAGGTCAGAGCGTATACTTCTAATGCTATCAGGACAAGTCACTAAGCGTGTCACACCACTCACAACGTGTCACTATCCAATGAAAAACGGACAGTTAATCTCATATGAACACTCTAAAAAATGTCGGGACAAAATTGGTTTTTTAGATTCAAAATGGTTTTTTGAAAAACCAAATTTCAATGCAAAACCAACATGGATTTTTTAAAAATCCATGTCGGTTTTTTGCATTGAAATTTGGTTTTTCAAAAAACCATTTTGAATCTAAAAAAACAATTTTGTCTGAATTTTTTTAGAGTGAAGATCACTTTCAATGTGAAGTAAACTGCTTGTTGTGACCTCATTGATGTTCACAAACAGCTGAATGTCATCACCTGTAATTCTTCGGCTTTAAGTTCAAAATCATCACCACACTGTCCATACAGAACTCTTTTGAAAGGCTGAATGACATGACTTTGAGTTTGTAAAACAGCTCATTCCGCTACTAATAAGACAACAAAACTGTACACTCTTAACGCAAAAGGTTCTTGATGGTATATATAAAGAACCCACAGCCGAAAAAAGGTTCTACATTTTTTAGGGTTCAATTGAATTGAAAAGGTTCAATACTGGGTTGAAAGGCCCCATGTAGGGCCCTATGCTCCCAACTTGAGAGAAAGGGGTTCCATTGTGGGAGTTCAACGCAGATGGATTATCTAAATGTTGTTTTTGTTTGTTATTGGAACCTTGTTAAAGTTGAGTAATGAACCTATTAGGGTTGCTTATCTATACCAGCTTATAGAACTCTTAAAGGTTCCATATTATAAAACCTTTTTGTTAAGAGTGTAACTTATGAAGTGACAACAAATCACTGGCTATAATGGAATAGCAGATAGATCAATCTCCCAGGAAGCACCAAAGCTTTGGCATGAGAAATTGCAAATCTCTTAATGTATTTCAGAAATATTCGAAAACACCTATTCCAAATAATTGTGCCCAAAAGAACTGAGATCAAAATACCCAAAAAGCACTGGTGAGCAGTTTGGTTGAAACTTTTGCAGTAGGCCAAAAAAAAATCGTACTTTTCGGAAACTTAGTTATTATTTAGTAAATGCACATGAGGTCAGTGACCTTTAAGTGGTGAATTTGCCAGGGTTTGAGCTGCACTGTTAAACCAGCTGCTTCGCTTTAATGGCAGCTACCATGATAAATACAAAAATTGTCATTTTACGGTGGAAAACCATTGCTTTTACGGTAGGAGTTGTTGTTTTAACGGTAACTGTTGTAAATATGACGCAGCTGGTTTTGCAGTGCAAATGAAGAAATTGACATGCATTCCCTTGGGATCTTTTGATTAGGTAGTAGGCCTATAGAAGAGGTCTGTGTGGGAGGAAGGGAGAGAGATGGCTTTGGATATTCGCCTGTAGTAAAAAAAAATCCAAAAAAACTCTTCATATATCTTACACATCTCTTTGCAATGTTTGCATTCTTGTATCAGGAATCTGATGCATTATCCATCAATGACTGGTCAACATGTCCTATGCTTGAAACATGTAAAATATTCAGTAATATTGGTTTTTTGCAGGCCGGCCTTTTAAAAATACAATCCATACCGACGGATTCATATGTACTGATTTACCAAATCAAATCCACAGAACTGGTTAACCTGTAACATCGCTTGTGAGTCCGAACACTGTAAAATTTGAAATTTTGAGTTAGCTCAAATGATTGAGTGAGATGGTTGCACAATTTGTTTGAGCCATGATAGCTTGCCGTTTTGAGTTATGATAATCTTTATGTTGTTATAACTTGCAAACAACAAGCTATCTTGGCTCAAAGGAATTGTGCAACCATCTCACTTAATCAATTAAGCTAACTCAAAATTCAAAATTTACAGTGAAGCCTCACCCTCTCAAGCAATCATTACCACATATAGTTTCAAGAGACTCCAATTCTGAGGCCCTAGTCCGCTCTACATACGATTCTTATATATCACTCTAAAACCAGCTGTGTCTATTTAATGCCAGTTACTGTAATGAATACAAAAAATTGCCATTTTATGGCAGAAAACCTTTGTTTTACGGCAGGTATCGCTTTAATGCTAACTGCCGTAAAAGTGACGGGAGCTGGGATTATAGTGAACTGTCGAAACACCAGATACTAAAGGTACTCATTATTTTCTTTTACATTAGAGGCAGGCATAAAGATGACAAGACAACGAACTGTGTGATAAGTATCTTTGGGCCTGGAACTGCATACATCTGACACGTATTGCATGAAATCCATGCATGGCAGAATGATGCTCAGAAGCAGTTTTTTGCTTTATAAGTCTCAATTTAATCATTCTTGGTACTAGATTTAAGTTTCTATTTTATTGACAGTGCACGAATAGAAAAAGTCAAACTGCAACAATCACCCATTGCTCAATTTTCAAACTTAATGACAATGTGCCTCAGTATTCAGGCCCATGGTCCATATCTAAGTGACAGAATCAGAATGATGGTAAGTATTATTCAGTCACTGGAGAAATGGACTCCTGATTGCTGAACCACTTTGAGCTTGAAACTTCAGCAGTTGGTGATTTTTGTGTCCAAGAGCAGGGCCTCGGGCCCTTTGTCGTTATCAATGGCATCGTCATATCAAAGTTGGTGTGGATCGAAAAGCATTTCACAGATGCAAGGACCACCCAAAGTTATGATGCCCAGTGTTTACACTGCTGCCAAAGATGCCCTGGCTTTAATCTTATGTCTCACTGCTCTAAATGTTAACTTTAATCGCCCAAATTCCTCTTTGCTGAGCAGTAGATTTCTGAGAAGCATTTTCTTCTTCTTCCCTTTGGCCCTTCCACCCTGACACATAGTGGGGCACACTACAACCCGAGGATTATGCTTCAGCCAATTACTAAAGATAGACAGATAGATAGACAGATAGATAGACAGATAGACAGATAGACAGATAGATAGCTAGATTGATAAATAGATTGATAGATAGATAGAAGGTAACTTTTAACAATTTATAGAGATGTGTCAGTCAATGTAATGATCATATCTCATTGAGTTATAAGGGGTTGTCAGAGATACAGAAACTACAATTTGGCACTGAGAGTGATTAAATTGAGACAAGTTTATAAAGCAAAAAACCGCTTCTGAGCATCATTTCGTCACACGCGGAAAGCAGTGGATTTCATCATTACAGGTTTTGTCATGCATTTTCCTTTTCTTTATCATATTCTCCTGATCTCGTAACTGGTCCATGCATGAAAGAAGTTGAAAGAACCTATAAAATGATACATTATATGAACCTTTCTTTTCTCCTAATCTGACATTCCTGCCCAACAGGTCATTTTCTGTGCCTATAATCTGCCAAGTCACCTGAGTTGCAGTTCACCTGTGATGTACTTTGATGATTTGGCAGAATCTGCCACTCAGACACTTTGCATGTCTCTTGGTATATTGTGGGGGTAAATTGTGCTGTTGCAGCTTGTTTGTGGAGGCGGAAATCCGTTATCTTTGATATACTGTTTTATGTGATCTGAAACATGTGATCTCCATAATTTGTAGGCCAATTTCAGAGACCTATGTGCAGTTGGGTTCTTTTTTAACTTCATTCATTTATGATTTTTACGTTTTTGCATGCTCTTTGTTTTAAGCTTAATTCAGATATTGTATATCTGGCTATAGTTTTACAAGATGCTTTTTTCTTTGGGGGGGGGGGAGATATGTAGGTCACATGAATACCACGTGTTTTCTTGCTTTCTACTTTTGTCTTTTTTTTTACATTATTAATATTATAGATAATAGACAATATTTATTTTGATTATTTTTTACACTTAGTTTCAGATTTATATGGACCAATTCTTATTGGCTGTCGATTGCTTTGAGCTTTTCATATTTACAAAAGACAGTAGTGTAGCCTAGTTTATGGCTGGTATTGCCAGTTACATTTCTTTACCTATACTAACTAACTGCCATACCCCTCACATGAGGATGGCATAGTACAAGGTGGACTGCATGATGAAAGGATGAGTTGGGCTTTACGTCTTGCATGTGTGCACTGTGATAGGCAGAGAGACAGGTCTTCAAGACACAGCAATGAGGCAAAGGATGATTGAAACTACTATCCAACATCTGGGTTCAGGTAACCCAACCAGAGCTGAATCAAATGCAAGGCCCAGCGAATTGAAATCTTGAGTGCTATAAGCTTAGTAAGATATCAACTGAGCTTTGCATAAGTGCGCTTGTCAACCGGCTTTGAGGGTGTGGGTTCAAATCTCACCCGGGAACTCACTTTAGTCCGAGCCATGGGACATTAAATGGAGGCGGGTTGTATCCAGTATTCTATGCTGGGGCAACTGAAAGACCCTGGGCATCCCTGAATTAATAGGGTATGTGCCAGACTCACAGTCTTCTCATCTCATCATCATACGGCGGTCGCCTGCCTCGATATAGCCCACTAAGGTGCTGCAGAGGCATAAAACACAAACAAACAAACAAACTGAGCTTTGCTCCTTTCTAAATTAAAGGTTGGTAGAAACCCCAGTTTCAATCTCCCTTGCACAATACTATGTAGTTTATAGGCCCTATAAATAGTATAAGTGATTCACTGTTTTTATTTCATTCAAAATATATTTCTTCTTCTTCTTTTTGTTTAGACTCTATACTGACTTTTTTTGTTCATTTAACAGTCTATTTCATAGATGCTGTTAACTGTTGTTGTCTTATCTTTGTGTGTATGCCTTCTTCATTTGAATGGCAAAAAATAAAATGACATTAATATATTTCTTCTTCTTCTTTTTGTTTAGACTCTATACTGACTTTTTTTGTTCATTTAACAGTCTATTTCATAGATGCTGTTAACTGTTGTTGTCTTATCTTTGTGTGTATGCCTTCTTCATTTGAATGGCAAAAAATAAAATGACATTCAATGATGTCTTTGAGAGAAGTGATCAAATAGCACCAGTGTGACAGTGCAGTGAAGTTGCAATTTAATATTTACATAATACATATATATTGCGTCCGTTATGCATTCAATTAATATTCATCCCCCAATTGTTTTGTTCTTTACAGCAGAAAGAATCTCTGCATCCCCACACCCACTTGGCAACTAAGTCCATTCATGTGCAAGGCATTTGAACCAACTCTTTTATATTGAATAAACAACAGTAAACAGTCGGACTCACCTGTGTTGTTGTGTATCCAAGGGAAGCAGATGATGATGACAAGTGAAAAGATGATGTCAGCTGATGTCCCATTATGTCCAGTGTCTATGGAACAAATACTATTAACTTCTGCTGGCTGTCAGTTAGCTGGTAGTTCATTCATTCAGCTCCCAACTCCTTCAGTAGAAATGAATCGAATGATAAGGTGTGGAAAATGTTCTTGGCTTTTTTCACACTATGTGGGCTTGTTGCCTTAATAGCCACGCACACCCATACACGATTCGAGTGGCACTGGTGGGAAGAGTGATAAAGGAAAATGTTCAGCACAAGCAGAAAATACCACGCCTCTCCACGAAACGTTGTAAAAAATGATAAACTCCTTAGCACAACTGAGCTGTCTCTGAATGGAAGTGAAAGTAAACTGTGATATCATGAACTATAAATGGGCCCATGATACCAGTCAAGTGAACTCCCATTGCCTTTGTAGTCCAAAAAACAAGGAGTGCCCTCCCATAAAATAAATATACTCCAGAGGTTCATTCCCAGCCATATCCATTGATTAATGATAGTAGTAATGTGTACACACACATATATACACAGCAGAGCCATGAATGAAAATACACTATCAGCTGCTCATGAGAAGTATGAATGAACACAATCCTGCCTCCTGATTCGTGCATTTGATGACTGGGGTCCTTCCCATTGGCTGATGGCTTTGCACGTGACGCAGGTCGAATAAATTATCCCTTATAAGGAGATGTGAGGGAGGTAGGCTTATGCTGACGTACGCACGCTTTCCTGAGGTGCGTAGGAGACCTGAGTTTCAATGAACAACTGTGACTTTTCCTCCTTATCGCGGCCACAAATGCATGCTAACAGGTGATTTCTGGTAACTCTCAGGAATCGAAAACCAAGCACTCCTTTGCTGCTAAGTTTGCAGCAGCAGCACAAATTGATGGATTGTAAGAAAAATCAGAATAGATCACAATTCGGCTTAATAGCTCTTAATTCCAACAAAAATGAATTCAACATTGTGTGCTAATTCCTGTTACGTAATCCCTTTGAAGCGATTGGAAGAAAAGCAGACGACCCAATTTTGGCGGCAATGGAAGATGACCATTTCGTTTCACGATCCTTAATCCTAGAATTCCTTGAACTGGCCTCTTCATTTCTTGCAAACCATATTCACCTGAAATGGCAGAAGAAAAATATGCTGACATTTTAATATTTCCTGGTTCTCATTATACATGCTGCAGCTCTCATTTCTTCAGGATATCTGTAGGCTCCAAACAGGATCTGGGCTTACCAATTTACAGAAATTGGAGGGAGATGTAGGCATTGTGTCAAATTGATACAACAATTGCTGTTATGCAAGTTGGATTATTCTTATTTTCCAAAAGAATAAATCTATGTAAAAAGTGTGAAATTATATCCTATACATAATATTGGAGTGCAAATGGAAGTGGATGGCTTTCAACTAGGCCTAAAAACTTGTTTTAAACAAGAACAATCACTGGACCAATTTAAAAGGTAAAAGGAAGACTATAGTGTAATGGACTGACAACATTATCATCTCATCATAACGCCTGCCTCTAGTAGCTGTTTATACCAGACAATAAGATACAGCACCAGAACACTATCATTGAGGGAAATAATAGGCCTAAACAGAATATAATAAAAGTCATGAAATGGCTAATTCGTGATTCTTCAGACAAATCATGAACTTCTTAGACAATTATTGGGCCATTATGATGGCATTATCCGGCTCAAAATTCTAGCAATTGTGTTATACTAGATTTCACTTCCGGCGCATCTCAAAACTGTAAACAAAACGTGGCTGAAAACAGCTGATCTGCACTGGCCGCAATCAATACTGTCTAGTGATTTCCCTGTTCAAACCATATGCCGCTGTCTATTGCTAAGATTATTACTTCCGATTTTAATATTTTGACATATATTTGACTTTTTACGAGCTATCCAATCATTATTTAGCCTTCCTATTGTGAGCTTGAAATAAGGCTCAGTCAACACATTTATGATCTATGATCTCAGGCTATTTTTAGTTCGAGATACTATTGCTTTATTATGCACAGTGGTAAAGATAGCAACTGAGATCAATGTTAACTTCCGTATATATAGAATATAACATATTTACATGTTTAGATCTATGTAGGCCATTTGTAATGTAAATGCAACGTACCTATGCTCATGATTATTATTAATGAATATAGGCCTATCAATCAATCAATTGACAAATCAACCAATCAATCAACCAATCAATAAACCAATCTATCTATCTATCTATCTATCTATCTATCTATCTATCTATCTATCTATCTATCTATCTATCTATCTATCTATCTATATCTATCTATCTATCTATCTATCTATCTATCTATCTATCTATCTATCTATCTATCTATATCTATCTATATCTATCTATCTATCTATCTATCTATCTATCTATCTATCTATCTATCTATCTATCTATCTATCTATCTATCTAAGCTTAGTCTCTGGACCCAGACCATAAGCTTAGTCTCTGGACCAAGACCAATGTTAGACAAGAGTTCAACTTTTGCCTAAGTGATGTGCCCTCCTCGTATCTATAATTTGCCTATTAACCATAGTGTGTTTATACAGGATGTAAAGCCCTGGTCACACAAACCATTTTGGAGTATAGGCCTTTAGATAGATATAGATGTTGTTAGTGCAGCCCTCTATTAAAGTCCATTTCTTGGGGCTAACGAGGATTGATAGATGAGATGGGGAGAGAGAGAGCAGGAGTCCTCAACATGATACACATTTACCTCATGGGAGGGATCTTTTACCTGCCTAAATTTCAAGATTTCAGTTTAATACTGTTTAAATGAAATCAATTTCCAATGGTTTTTATTTAATCATCTGCCCAAAATTTCCTGGCTCCATCCCTATTTTAATTGAGAAAAGAGGAGGTGTTAGTAATTTCACGACATTTGACATTTAGCCCAAAAGGACATCCATCAAGAGGAGTATGGAGGTGTTATTCACTTCCCTTTGGGGAATTTCTTCCTGGAGAGTGGGTTCTGAATTAGGAACCTTATTAGTAGTAGATCAGGAACTGAAATTCATCCCATTACACTAATTGCCGGCACATTATCAGCTGAGCATCTCAGAAATATCCCACGTCTATGAGAAGTGAAACCATGATGAAGCTGCAATTGAAGTGCTGTCCTACGCATGCACAGATTACAGCAGCTTGCAATGCTTGCATCATGCAGGATTTCAGGTGGCTACTTGTTGACTTGTTGGCCTACAATTTCCTAGAATGATTTATAAAAGTAATATGGATTTTTGTCAAAAGTCATTATTTGTCTTTACAATTTTTTTGGAAACTTTTTTGAATTGTGAATGAATATATATATATATAGGCCTACCAGTGCGGGATCGAGTGCATCCCACCGTGTCCATAAAATCCATGCGTGATGAAATGATGCTCAGAAGCTGTTCTTTGTATGCTTTATAATAAGTCTCAATTTCATCATTCTTGATACTCGATTTTAGTTTCTATTTATTTTAGTTTCTATTTGACAGTGAAGAGAACAAGTCAAACAGTAAAATCACCCATTGATAAATTTTCTAACTCAAGATGCCTCAGTATTCAGAGGTCCATATCTAGCGTGACGGAATGATGATATTAACATTTCTTGCATCCTATCATTGAGGTTTCCTACTATACCTCTTCTAGCATGCCGACTGAATTTCACTGAAAACCTTTTTGACTGTAGATCGGTTAGTCATTGACTCATTGGTATTAACTAGTCAAATTTTGTCTAGAATCATTAAATTGACTAAGTTAATTAGTAAAATTTTGCTGAGGCTAGTCAAATAAAAGAGGGACCACATGTTTCACAGCAGGGATGGGCATGAGTACATCCAAATGTACTCGAGTACAAGTACAAGTACAAGTACTTACCAAGTCATGAGTACAAGTTCAAGTACAGCAAATTACGAATGTACTCGAGTACAAGTACAAGTACGTTCTACGAGTACAAGCACAAGTACTGAGTACTTTTTGACAGTCGGCCTGAAAACCAATGTAAATCAAAATAAATTATTAATCTATCAAGTGTGATGTAACATGTTAAATATTTAATGAACGGCAGCATTATCATAACCCTGTTGTAAATTATCTGCAATAAACAATACAAAAAATTATAATTCAAAGTGCTTGACAGGATATTATTGCTGAATCAAATATATATGATAAGATATCAAGCTCAGTTTCTCAAATTAGCATCAAACTACTTCAAATTTACAAACTCCCCTTTTTTACAACACTAAGTCTGTAAAAGTAGCCTACACACTATGCTTCAAAATATGCCCAGTGTCAGAAATCCAAAATGGTCATCTGTTAAATTTCGATAAGTATAATATCTGTCACCTGATGGACAATGATGGTGTCTTAATCACATGTATGAAGATTTTATTATTTTTGCTAATTATTCATATTAAATATATCTATTACTGTGCCATTTCCCAAATAAACTTATTAGACCTGATCTTTTTAAATACTAACTGCAATTCAAACACTGCTCAGTGTCTTAAATGCAATTTAAACACTGGCCATTGTATAGTGTGGACAATTGTCATTGCATTATAGGTGCAGCTATTGTTTGAATAACAATTAGGCAACCAAGTATTTTCTACATCATAAAATATTAAAAATCTTTATAAATGATATTCTTTTCTGCACAAAAGAATTTTTTTTTTTACTTCTATTTGATAGTAAATTTTCCACAATGTATTTAAAAAACAATACAAAGTTTTCAAATATTTGTAAAGTTGAACGGGTATAGCATTTGGGATACTGGTATGCTTCTCAATTCTCTTGTCAGCAATAATTTTTCTATAAATGCAATTTGATTAATTCACATCAAACCTTCAGTTTCAGAGGTAACTGAACATTATTAATTTGGAGTTTACTTCATCTGTAATTCCCATATATACGCAGCAATCATTTGTCAATGAGTTTCCTTCAAATGAAATTCCATGATTATTACTTTCAAAGATAATTGTATCTGTTGAATTAATTAAATATACTTTCAAAGTTGGAATTGTTTCATTTTAGGGATATTTGTATTTACTTCTGACATCAAATTAATATTTTGTATTTAGAATACCTGAAGTATCCTTTTGTGTTAAAAATAGTAAAATACCTTTATTAAATTCACAGTGCTTTTGGAAGAATTGTTCCTCGATTAAGTGACTCCAACAAAGCTGTATGTCAGGGTCCATAAAGAGGAAGCCAGAGTCCTTTGGCTCGAAGTTAGAGGACAAACAACATGTAATTGTAAGTCTTTTTGCCAATATTTTCAGACTGGTTATTTGTCTGGTTGATGTATGTGCTAGCCAAGATTTTTAAAAGAGGCCAGTGAAAACAGATCAGTATCATGTGTCGTCCACCGACACTTTCCCATAATATGATTGGAGAATTAATTTGACCAAATTATAATTATAGTAAACTAGAACTTCCCATTAGAAAAATATATTTCAGAGCAAATGGCAAATGAGGGGAAATGTACTGGCGGGGTGACATGCATTTGCATCATGCATGTAAAAATGTGAGAAAAAATAGCAAGAACCTTCCCCCTGCCCACGGAATGGCAATCCCATATGTGTGTAAGTGCATTTCAACAATAAGGTGTATAAATGCTCAACTGCAGTCTGGAAAAGTTTGAAACTGTGGTGCATTTATTGATGGCTGCCTCTTTGGAGGCCAGGGAGAACAATCCACTACCACTACTGTATTGTAGGCACGTAATAGTGGATAGTATACAGGTGTGGATAGGTTGTTAGAGGTAACAGACAGTTCTGTAAAGATAAAAATTTGTAGAGCTTTTGAAAACATGAAGATTGATGTATGGTATGGCGAAATCCATGGAGAATTGGCGATGTGCATAAAGAAATGAGGTGTGGGCAAAACCTTCAAATTTAATATTAATAATCTTGGGTCCAAATCTTGCAAAGGTTTGAACATCCCAGAGATGGAGCAGGCAGTGTACAAACCTGAACAGGCAAAGCCTTTGTCAAAAGCAATTGCAGTCTTTATTCATAAAGGTGTTTTGTGAACAGGAAGAAGCATGCAATATCTTCTTTTGGTTTACGGCTGCTCCTGAGAAGAACTTTCGATTGACCAGAAAAAAGCAAAATGGGATCCATCTGATGTTGGTAGATGATCAGGGTAATTGTATAGGCCTGCAGTCTGTATAGCTGCCTAAATTTGTGCACCAAGCCCATTATCCATGGTTGCAAAAAAATTGATTAATTCGCTAAAGTTTTCATTTAACAGCACTTAGTTGAATATTTCAATATACCTAAATATTTGACAGTTTTCAAACTTCAGTTGAAAATAAAGGCTTGCTAATTCACAACAAATTCACACTGAAAGACGACAATTAAGATTGTTCTTGTGCTGTTTGACTTGTATCATCTCCAATTATAAATCCAACATGGCCGCCTAAACTTGGCGGTGCTTCTAAAAAAAGGCCTTTCATATTTCAAGCCACACGCCATGAAGACAGTCAGGAGGATGACAATACTCTGGTGGCAGAATTTGTTTATGACCTGCTTTGATATGCCCACAAAATAATTTTCCTATACATGTGCTTTAATCACGCATTGGTGAGAGTCAGAAGTCATATATCCTGCATTGTCAAACAATTGCATTTCTTCTGGCTTGTGGCAATGAGCGCTTGAGTCTGAGTAGACTGAGTTCTCATATATGAATGCTGAGATCACTGCATATGACATTTGTGATAAAACCGGTCACTGCTTGAGGCTTTACATCCATGTTTCACACTAATTTGAGCTTTTTTGGGCCCAATTTTACAAATTATGTCTTAAAATTACACTTTTTGGGGGGTTTTAACCTATGCGCTTGCTTAAAGTGTCTTTTTCATGTTGCACAAACCTCCTCACTTTGTTGGTTACAAGTGTCATTAAAAAATTAGACGTGCATGAATAAAATCAATGACCGGCACGTGCGTGGTCAATCAGTAGCACATTGTCAGAATTTTTTTTTTAAAGGCTTAAGATTAGGCCTGATGGACATGGAAGCTGACAAGATTCTCAATATCCATGCCAGGTTTCACTATTCACTGAATTTTACTTTTGAAGTATTTCAAACGCAAATTTTAGTGCAAATTTTGCCTCTTCACCAGGTAAATTTTTTTTTTATGTTTGCAAATCACAGAATTTTCCAAGTTCTGCATAATATATCTCTAACTGTCAGTTGCACTTTGTAGCTAGTAATTATTTACCGCACACACAGTCTGCAATGCGCCTAAAATGCAAGTGGCAAGCTCCTTGGTTGACATTTGCTGACAGGAAGTGGCTCTTCACTGCAGGAGTCGTTTGCTACATGTGTTTCCGTAGCAACGGCGTCATGGAGAACACCAATATTTGAGAGAGCACGACGTTTGCTGTGAACAACAGGCCCGCGTGCTAGCCGGCGTGTTAGCCTAGGACACACATTAATGTATAAAGGGAAGATATATATGTATTAGCATTCACCAGCTTGGTGCCTGCATGGGTTCGAACCCTGAGAAGTAAACTCAAAATATTTTCAGTGGACCTTCAGAGCACAATCCCATGCAGCTGAATGTTGTTCAGATGAGATTTAAAATTGGCAGCCTCTTGTAACAGTTGTCTGTGCCGGGAAGTAAAACATCCCTCATGTAGGGTTAATGTGTATCATGTTGAGGACTCCTGATCTCTCATCAATCAAATTTTGTGAGTCCCAGGAATGGGATTAGAGGATTGCAGTTACTTTATCCAAAAGCAAATACTTTAAACGACTGTTTGTGCAAATTTTTAAAGACTAGGCTTAATGTCCAGTGCCAGTTGAGACGACTGCATGACAACAGCTGCTCTCAAAGCAAGAAGGTTGTTGCCTCTGTAGACAGCCTTATCGTTATACGTCATGTGGCATTCATGATGTCACTGCATGCAGGTTGAACGACCAGATTGTTGTACGAGATCAGCTGACAATCCTTTCTTGGAAGACCTGAATGTGAGGTTACACCAACATACCCCGGAAGGATTCCCCAACTGCATGCTACATAATACTGACGTCATTTGGAGGGCTCCCCTTTCGCATGTCATTGGCTGATCACAAATTCTTTCAATGAACCTGCGCACCAATACCATTCTCCAGAAAATTTCTTCCAAAATTTCCCCACTTATCAAAAGATTTTAAACAGCAGGCATATATATCTAATACATATGGTATGATTACATTTCTAGGATGAGGGCCGAGGCTCTAAAAAATATACAAAATTTATCCTAACATTGGACCAAACTTTTTACAGAAAGGTTTCAACCTTCCAAACTCAACTAGTCATCTTACAAGCTACACGTATACGATCAGGCCACTGAACCCTTGAATTGAAGTGAGGGCAATGTCAAACTCTGGTATTCAACACACATTTCCAGTATTCTAGAACCAGCTGACAAGTTGACAATTGCACTACTCATGCTCATCTGAGGTAACATCTCTTGGAACATTCTTGGAAAGGTCCATGACATTGTAGAAGGACTGATGATTCTGCTGTCCTTTTGTTTTGGTAAACAAGATGCCGGGTACTTGGAAGTCAGCAATTTGCTGTGTAATTCATCTCTGTTAAGAAGTAATGGAACACACTCCAATGAAACATTTAATTCAATATTTTATTGCAATGAAATCCCCTAAATTCATCTGCCCAAGTAGGGCCAATTGACATTTTTGTAAGCTTGTAAGAAGTAACCCTGATCACCCAGTAAGACCTTCTCCAGTCACAATTTTTGCAACTAAGCAAACAAGCGGCCTTTTGGTTTCTTTGAAAATCTACTTTGTGTTTTTGTAGCTACCACTCAAGCGGTTGTCTCGAAGCAGAAACCTTTTGTCCCAAGGGGACATTGCACCTTTTTTGAGATACCCTTAATCTAAAGTTCTAAAGAGAGATTCGTTGCATAATGTTGGAAAGAGAAAGTTGATGGATATTTAGCTTATCACAGTTTTTGAGATCTCTTGAGCCACGTTTTATATCATGTGTTTGAGACATCATGGTATAGGTTCCCTGATAGCCATAGATGGTAATAGGTCAGAAAGTAAGGTAATGCATTAAATATGTTGGAAAACCTCAACTGGCTAATACTACATTTACCACTGCCACAGTAGCACTTTGAAATGTCCAAAGGCCGCAAGTGAACTTGCAGTTCTGCTTGACAGTAAATGAAAAGGGTGACGTCTTGCCATTGGGTCAATGCTAAGCATCCCCAACCAAACTGCTTGGGGGAAGCCAATCCCAAGATCAGGAACAGCTTCGATGTAACATGAGGACAGTGTTATGAATGCCATCTTGCATTTTCAAACATAACAGCTGTTCTCAAGGAAGCAAAGTTGTCACCACTGCAGACTAGAGTAGGCCTAGGGCTTCTTAATTGCGATCGCAGCAGCCCTATCGTTAGACGTCATGTGGCATTCATGATGTCACTGCATGCAGGTTGAATGACCAGATTGTTGTATGAGATCAGCTGACAATCCTTTCGTAGAAGACCTGAATGTGATGTTATTACACCAACACACCCTGGAAGGATTCCCCAACTGCATGCTACATAATAGTGACGTCATTGTAGGGCTAGGGTGTGTCAATTTTAAATTTTTATGCAAATTCCAAAAGCACTAGTGCCTATAAGGTGCGCTTTGACCTGGGGAATCCAAATCTGATCTCAAAATGGCGATACGACAATTCTTACCTACTTCAAGTTTGGTTCAAAGTTTCGATGTTTTTTTCGTTTTCGATCATTTTCGCCGATCCGCGGTTCTCTGTAACTTTGTCAGTGTTTGTCATACAGCATTCTAATTGCCATAGTTGGAAAGCTCTCAAAAAGACCTACATTTTGAATACCAACATCAATGGTCTAGGATGATATCTTGATTCCCATTAACTCTTCGGCCGGCACTTCATAGAAATGAAATGTTACTGACGGTCTAATCCTGTTAAAAAAAGGCTTTTGAATTTTTTTCGCTGATAATTGCTGTGATTCATATTCTCCAAGTTCCAGAATAAACAAATAAAATATTTTTAAAATTTTTGGTCATGGAAATTCCTGCTTTATGAGCTTGGAAGTTTTAATGCAAACTTTTGTGGGAATTATTGGAATAAATCAAGGAGGGGCTGTTATATTTCATATTTTAACTTGATAAGAATTGAATATAGGACAACATCATTGGTATCATGAGAATGCCAAAGTATTTCATTTCATGTGGTACCACTCATGTTGCCCTGCAATAAATTCTGACAAAGATATGATATGAAATGCAACAGACCCCATCTCACATTTTGCGAGTTTTCAACTAACATTAACATTAAAACTTCATCACTCACAAGCCAGGCACTCCCATGGTGAAAATCAAAAAGTTTTTTGTATAAGGTCATTCTGGAACTTAGAGAATTTAAATCACTGCAATTGCCATTGAAAAAAAAAATACAAAGCCATTTTTTAACAGGATTAGACAATCTGCGTCATTTCCATTTTAAAAAGTGCAGGCTGAAGGCCAATGGAATGAAGATATCGTCCTAGACCATCGATGTTGGCATGCAAAATGAAGGTCTTTTTGAGAGCTTTCCAACCATGCAATTAGAATGCTGAATGACACATATTGACAAAGTAATAGAGAACCGCGGATCGACGAAAATGATCGAAAACGAAAAATACATTGAAACTTTGAACCAAAATTGAAGTAGGTAAGAATTGTCGTATCCACATTTCGAGAATAGATTTGGATTCTCCAGATCAAAAGGCACATTTTAGACACTAGTGCTTTCTGAATTTGCATAAAAATTAAAAATTGACACACCCTATAATGTAGGGCTGCCCTTTCGCATGTCATTGGCTGATCACAAGTTCTTCTCACCAACCTGAGCTGCAATACCATTCTTCAGCAAAGTTTCTTTCCAAATTTCCCCACCTATAAGCATTTAAAGAGTTGGCATATGTATCTACTACATATGGTGGGGGGAATGGGGGGGGCACATTGGGACGCTTTTAACGTCTACTAATTTTACTCAATGCTGAAAGCACTGAAGAACTCAGAAGTTTGCACGAATATCACCAATACTATTGAGCTTTTAAAAATGCAAGGCAAAAGAGACTAGACTGCACCTACCCTTTTGCAGCCAGAGAGTCATAAAAATGACTGTCCCAATGTGCCCCAGTGTTGCACATTGGGACATCAATTAAAAAATCATTTTAACACTCCATGTGCAATAGATATCACTTATAAGTAGTGCGTAAGACAATATACAGTGCATTAACACCTTGTAGTGCCAATAGTTCATAACTTTAAACAGTTTTAAACATTTAACAAACTGTCCTGGGTGCGGACATCTATGTAAGTGACACACAGTGCTTTGCGACAAATTTGTTCACAGAGCATGGTAATCCACTGTACCTCTATTCACTGTAGCCTGAACACCTGTTATGTGCTGTCCCAGGTCATTCAGCTGCCTTGGACACTTAAATTCTGCCATATGAAGTGCGTCACAATGTGCCCCGAATTCACTGTCCCAATGAGCCCCGATATGACTTTTACACCAAAATGCTAATTTTTCGGACACCAGTGAGTGTGTTTATCACGATAGCAATTCATAACTGTTCGTTACGATATATCAAATTCATACAAGCACTGAGAGAGCCTGATTGTTCATGGTTTGTCCACAGAATGGTTCGAATTGAACCTGTCCATATTTGCCTTAGTAGTAGGAAAACAAACTTTTGCTCGCCATACTTCTGCATGTGGCTGTAATTTGTCTATAAAACCATGGAAACATCAGGATGTGACATTACAAGATATGATGGCACTACCATATCATATACCTTGCCAGGATCCAAGAAAACCCCACTGTCCCACAGTGCCCCGCGTCCCAATGTGCCCCCGTTCCCCCTACAATTACAGGTGTTTTCATTACCATGCGATTCTTGTCATTCACACTTTGCTGTGAGGAATCAATGCTAAACCGGCACATACTATGTTTGATAAATCAAATTTGTGACGTTCTGGTGTTTCTAAACCAATCAGATTTACTGAAAATGACATGTATTAGGTGGGTCTAGTAACTAAGAATCGTGTACTAATGAAATCATGCACCTGTAAATGGCTAGGATAAGGGCCAAAGCTCTAAAAATATCTAAAATTCATCCTAATATTGGACCAAACTTTTCAGAGAAACGTTTCAACCTTCCAAACTTAACTAGTGTTACAAGATACGCGTACTATCAGGCCGCTGAATCGTGTAAGTGAAGTGAGGGCTCTTGAATTCAACCAACAATTCCAGTATTCTGGAACAAGCTGACAACTTGACAATTGCGCATATCATGACCTTCTGAGCCAGCATTTCTTGTAACATTCTTGGAATTAAAGGTCCATGGCCTTGTGGAAAGGACTGATGATTCGGCTGTTCTTTTGTTTTGGTAAACAAGATATATCTGTAATGTAGTGGGTTTACAGTCTTCGTCTATGTCATATAGACATATTCTGCCGGCTTTACAATTACATCCTTGGCAGGCCAATCCAGAGTCTTTCTCAACTATGGGAGTCTTCAGCCTTAAACATGGAGTTAACCGCAGGGGCTTAGAGTTCATACCAGCACAATCACTGTGGTTTCCTTATTGCCAAGTGCCCATTGCACCTGGGTGGGGTGAGGCAGTGGTATCAGGAGGATCTGCCCCACTCCTCCATGCCATGGCTGCGATTCGAACCCACGACTTGCACGCATGAGTCAAGCATCTTATCCATTAGGCCACGGCATCCACAAGATACTGGGTACTTGAAAAACCACAATTTGCTGTGTAATTCATCTCTGTTAAGAAGTACTGGAACGTGATTAAATAAAATCCTTTTAAATTCATTATTTAATTACAATTAAATTTGCCTAAATTCATAACACCAAGTAGGGACAATTGACATTTTTGCAAGCTTGCAAGAAGGAACCCTTATCACCCAGTGAGACCTTCTCCAGTCACAATTTTTGCAACTTAGCAAATTAGCAGCATTTTGGTTTCTAGGAAAATCTTCTTTGTTTTTCTGTAGCTTCCACTCAAGTGGTTGTCTCGAAGCAGAAACCTTTTGTCTCAAGGGGACATTGTACTTTTTTGGAGATAGGCCTACCCTTAATCTAAAATTCTAAAAAGAGACTTGTGGCATTATGTTGGAAAGGAAAGAAATTTGATGGATATAAGCATATCATGTATGCACAGTCTTTGAAACCTCTTGAGCCACACCTTATCTTGTGTGTTTGAGACATCATGGTATAGGTTCCCTGATAGCCATAGATGGTAATAGGTCTGAAAGTAAGGTAATGCATAAAATATGTCGGAAAACCTCAAATGGCTAATACTACATTTACCACAGCCAAAGTAGCACTTAGAAATGTCCAAAGGCCGCAAGTGAACTTGCAATTCTGCATGAAAATTAATGAAAAGGGTGACGTTGCCATCTGGTCTATGCTAAACATCCCCAACCAAACTGCTTGGGGGAAGCTAATCCCAAGGTCAGGCGCACCTTTGATGTAACACGAGGACAGCGTTATGAATGCCATCTTGCATTTTCAAACATAACAGCTGTTCTCAAGGTAACAAAGTTGTTGCCACTGCAGACTAGAGTAGGCTTAGGGCTTCTTAATTGCAATCGCAGCAGCCCTATCGTTAGACGTCATGTGGCATTCATGATGTCACTGCATGCAGGTTGAATGACCAGATTGTTGTATGAGATCAGCTGACAATCCTTTCGTAGAAGACCTGAATGTGACGTTACACCAACACACCCTGGAAGGATTCCCCAACTGCAAGCTACATAATACTGACGTCATTATAGGGCTCCCCTTTTGCATGTCATTGGCTGATCACAAGTTCTTCTCATGAAAAAGAACCTGAGCTGCAGTACCATTCTTCAGAAAAGTTTCCTTTAAAATTTCCCCACTTATTATAAGCTTTTAAAGAGAAGGCATATAATATCTCAAATTTCCCCATTTATAAGCCTTTAAAGAGTAGGCAGTTATATCTAAAGTTTCCCAGGCTCTTAATATAAGCTTTTAAAGAGTAGGCATATACATATATATATATCTTAAATTTCCCCACTTATAAGATTTTAAAGAGTATTTATCTAAAATTTCCCAAATTATCATTAGCTTTTAAAGAGTAGGAATATCTACTACATATGGTATGATTAAATTGCTAGGATAAGGGCCATAGCTCCGAAAGTAGAGTGGGTCGGGGCAAGAAGCCCGTGTTAGGTGAGAAGCCCCCCCAGGGTTATTTCTAAACTTACATTTTTGGTGCTTTTTCTTATTGATAGGATTGAAGCTAGAGGCTTTTTAGGTGACATCACAAATTTTCAAGGCATTCAGCACCAAAGCATAGTCGTAATTAAAGAAACAAAAAAAGGTGCATGGTTTTTGTAACTTTGATTAATTCCTTGAAAGTGGTTGTCAGAAATAACTTTGGAAATTTTTAAAAGTATAGTGGATATTTGCATTGCTTCACTTTATGACCATCACATAAATATGATTTGGATCATGTTTTTTGCATTTTAGCTCAAAATATAGAGGTCAAATTTAAATATGTGGGTTTGGGGCGAGAGGCCGCACATGGTATGGGGCCCCCTTCACTGAGGCCTCGAAGCTGCTTCAGGAACCATTTAATAATGTGTACTTTACCTTAAATCTTGATAGAATAGCTAATCGAAATAGAAAAAATGTTGGCCGAAATTGAAAAAGGGCAAAAAATATTAAAAAATAAATGTATGAACAGAAAAATTCTGAAATTCAGAAAAAGTGAATAGAATGCCTTAAAAATGATAGAAGAACCCCAAAAAATAACTTTCAAGCTGAATGCACTCGCAAAAAAAATTGCCATAGGATTATAATAGGGGGGCTTCTTGCCCGATGGGTGGGGTAAGAAGGCCATTATAATTTTTTACAAAAAGGGCCGTAACTCCTTTATTAAAATTGGTAGACATTCGTTTCACTAGTTATTAGTAGAGTTAAGTGATCCCTTCCTGACAGCATAAGCAATCAAATAATCGACCACAAAAAGTAGGTCAAATCGCTCCTCGAAGTTAAGGGGGGCTGCATGCCCCGCGCTACTCTATATAAAATGTTAACATAACATTGGACCAAATTTTCTTCAAAAAGGTTTCGACCTTCCAAACTCAACCAGTCATCTTACAAGCAATGTGTACGACCAGGCCGCCGAACCGTTGAAGTGAAGTGAGAAAATGTGAGGCTCGTGAATTCATATTCTGGAATGAGCTGAAAAGTTGACAACTGGGCTCTCATGACCTTCTGATGCAGGATCTCTTGTAACATTCTTAGAAAGGTCCATGGCCTTATAGGAGGACTGATGATTCAGCTGTCCTTCTGTTTTAGTAAACAAGATACTGGGTACTTGGAAGTCTGCAATTTGCTGCGTAAATCATCTCTATGAAGAAGTAATGGAATGCGATCCAATGAAAAATTTAATTCAATATTTTATTACAATGAATTCGGCTAAATTCATCACACCAGGTAGGGCCAATTGACACTTGCAAGCTTGCAAGAAGGAACCCTTATCACCCAGCTTAGTGGGACCTTCTCCGGTCACAATTTTTGCAACTAAGCAAATTAGCAGCATTTTGGTTTCTTGGAAAATCTTCTTTGTGTTTCTGTAGCTTCCGCTCAAGTGGATGTCCCCTATCAAAAACCTTTTGTCCCAAGGGGACATTGCACTTTTTTGGAGATACCCTTAATCTAAAATTCTAAAAAGATATTAGTGGCATAATGTTGGAAAGGAAAGAAACTTGATGGATATAAGCCTATCACAGTCTTTGAGACCTCACGAGCCACGCCTTATCTCGTGCGTTTGAGACGTCATCATATAGGTTCCCTGAGATAGATGGTAATAGGTCTAGAAATAAAGGTAATGCATTAAACATGTTTAAAAACCACAACCGGCTAAAATACACCATACTACATCGATCACTGCCCATTTCTTCAGGGTGAGTTGCCAACTGAATCCTAAATACCAGCCACTTTCTTGTTCTGGAACTTGATCAAAACGGGTGCTGAAATCAAGTATTGGCTATTTACACACAGAAGGCCTATTTAGACTGACATGGTCAAGTTCATGTTGACCTATGTGACTCCTTGGTCCCAAATCCACCATAAAATGAACATTTAGCAACTTTGTTGAAATAGACAGGTGCATAAACGTCTATCTATAATCATGAAAGCTGTGGAAGTTTTATCCGCTACCTATCCCACTCTCTCTGCTTTTCTCTTTTTTGTAATTTACCTCAAATTTTGATTTCACCGAAGAAGTTGCGGATGGTTTTCCCAATGTTGCGCAATTTTAAAACACTCAATTTCAACTTTGAGAGGATATCATGTAAAAAGTGCTACTAGATGTTTTTAAAGATTCTTTGTATGGTATATATAGTACGTTATTGTATTATATAAGAAAAGCTCGGTTTAACTGCCTGAAAAAATCTGACCACCAGTAGGTGTTTGAAAAGGGAAGAGTTCCTGGTTGTACTATTTCCATGGTAACAAAAAACCAGGAAGTCAAATAAAATGTTATTCCAACAGAAGATTATCATACAAATGCATGTGGGAGGATGTGTTCATATTTCTAGGGATGTTCTATGCATGTGCCTTAGGAATATTGTAAACTTAATCGATTTCTGTGGTTTTGAAACATCCTTGTCTGAAATAAAAATAAGTAATAATCTTAGTAATTCAATCCGTTTGATGGGTTATTGATATCGTTATTGGCCTCTTCCCTATCAGCGTGCCTCGGCGGTCCAACGTCGGCCCATAGCTGGTCCTATGCTACTGACATCAGACTGACGCTGGGCTGACGTTGGACCGCCGAGGCATGCTGACAGGGTTGTAGCAATTGGGCATGATTTGTAGTTTTAGACATTTTCAATAAGCTTATCAACAAGTCATTTCATTTAAAAGTTTCAAAATCATCTCCCTTTTTTAAGACACTTGAACTCAAAGGGGAGCAAAAATGCATCGAAATATTGAACTAAAAACATCATTCGCAGAACAAGAACAAGTCGGGAAGAGTTGCTGAGATTGGACCCCTAACTTTTGAGGCATGTGGCACACTTGCATAATTATGATGATTATGATGACATGCCAAAGAATATTTTGAATCAGACAGTTAAAGTCTGTCACTGTAGGCTATTATTGTGGTCACAAATATATTTTGATTTATGGACAACTGATCCAATTCACTTAAATGGTCCAATCGCAGACTTACAAACACTCATGAAATTTTCGGATACTTTTTAGGTGCATATGGTTTGTTTGCTTAAATACAAACCTAAATCATTGATAAGAAGCTTTGGACACTTGAATATGTTGAGATCATCACTGTCCTGATTTTAGATGCCCCTTCTTGTGCCTAGTTCGCTATGCGAATATTATCTTTTAACATTTTGTTCAATGCCATTCCAAAAATCCTTGAAGGTGGCCAGTCACACTATACGCTGTTGCTGAGAATTTCCTAAGATTACTTGGTCACCGCTTTGAATAATTTTCATACATGTGTATATAATAATAATAATATAATAATAATACTATGGATTTATAAAGCGCTAATTTCAGTAAACTACTCATCAGCGCTTTTTCAGATCAATCAATTGTAGGAATTCTGAAACAAATGCGTTTTTAGATTCTTCTTGAAGCTATCTAATGTCTGAGCAGTTCTCACTTTTTCAGGCAAATTGTTCCATAGCTTTGGTGCTGCATAGGAAAATGCCCGATCTTCAAACTTGTTTTTGTTGAATGGGGCAGGTTCTGCTAAGAGTAGCTTGTGGTTGCTTCTCAAGTTATGCTCCTGTTGAGATTTGATTTGAACAAGTTCTTGAATGTATTGTGGAGCCTGATTGTTCATTGCTTTCCGCGTAGTTGTCATCAATTTGAACTGAATTCTTGCTGTGATTGGTAACCAGTGCAGTTGTTTCCTGCTATGGCTAATGCTGTCATGCTTTTTCAATCTCTCAATTAATCGAACTGCTGAGTTTTGAGCAACCTGAAGTTTATTTATTAATCTGCTTGCAGTGCCATACAACAATCCATTTCCATAGTCTAAATGCGGGGTGACAAGAGCACTTACAGCAGTTTTGACTGTTTCCTTGTCAAGGTTTTTTCGCAGTTTTGATAGGTTTCTCAAATTGTAATATGCGCTGCGACACATTTTGTTGATCTGCTTCTCCATCGTCATATTTTTGTCAAAGAGCACACCTAAGTTGCGGACATGGTTGGCAGTTTTGATTTCAACATTGTCTACATTGATAGATGTTATTTGAAGTTTCTTCAATAGGTTTGGTGCTCCAATCAGGAGAAGTTCGGTTTTATCTCCATTATTGCACAACTTGTTGTCATGTAAGAAATTTCGGATTTCAGCAATACAATTTTCCATTTTCTGTTTTGCATGTTCTTGACCCAAAAAGGTTGGTTTAAATGACAGAATAAGTTGCTCATCATCAGCATACTTCTGATCGTGAACTTGATTTCTGTGTGCTACTTCACTGACTGGGGCAACATAGGAGTTGAATAAAATTGGTCCAAGTTTGGAACCTTGAGGAACTCCAAAATTCAATGGAAGTTTGTCTGAGGTTTTGTCATTTATTATCACAGACTGTGATCTTTCAGAAATGTAGGATTTGAACCATCTCAGTGCTGCACTTTGCACACCATATCTGTTTTGCAATCTTTCTAGCAAAATTCCATGATCAATTGTGTCAAATGCAGCTGACAAGTCTAGCAATACTAGCATTGTGACCTCACCCTTGCTCAGATTAAGCATAATATCATTGTGAATTTTTGTCAAGAGGGTTTCTGTGCTATGATATTGCTTGTAGGCTGATTGTCTTTCATCTTCAAGATTGTTCTTGGTGAGGTGATCAACATACTGTTTTATCACGGCACTCTCTATGATTTTGCTGAGAAAAGAAAGGTTCGACACTGGCCGATAATTCTTTTTGATCAGTTCAAGGCCTTCTTTCTTCAAGAGTGGTTTGACAAGTGCATGCTTGAGTTCCAGGGGCATCTCTCCAATCGTTAATGACATATTAACTATTTTAGTTATGATTGGCAGAAATTCATCAATACATTCAAGCAGTAGCCATGTTGGCATAGGATCAAGTTGGCAATGTTTGACAGGCATCTCATTGATCAGTTTCTTAATTTCTTGTTCTGAGAGAGCCTTAAACTGATGTAGATTGTGACTGAGGTTTGTTTGAGAGGCCTCAGCTGTGTTCGTAAGTCCCGAATCTAATTTAGAGCTGATTATTTTGATTTTTTCATCAAAGAAGTTGTTGAAGTCATTCGCTAGTTCTGTTTCATTTGTGTGATGGGGTAGAGGCAGATCTTGTTTTCTGTTGAGACGAGAATTGAGAAGTTTGAACATCGCCTTAGAATTTCCTTTTGTGGCCTGAATTTTACACCTAAGATCATCAGATTTTAGCTGATTTAGCTTTTCATTTAGTGCATTTCTTTTTTCTTTGAAGGTGTTCCAGTCTTTTTCCAGGCCAGTTCTTCTCCATAGTTTTTCAGCTTTTCTCTGATCCTTTTTAAGTGGTTTTATCTCTTGATTTGTGAATGGGTTAGGTTTACACGCTGTTACAAGTTTAGTCTTAACAGGAAAAAATCTTTTCAGTTGATCTGTAGAGCGCTACTAGTCTGTTCAGGTATATTGATCGATTTTGGTGTTGTACTTTCTGTGACAGATGCTGTTCGATGTCTTTCTTGAATTTTGATATATTTATACTGCGGGTCTTCCGGAAGGCGATCTTCTTCTGTGGATTCTTGCCTTTGTTAATGTCGATATTGAAGAGGATGCAATTATGGTCTGACAGTAGATCATGGACAGCACAATCTTTGAGAGTTGTCATTTTGTTGGTTATTACCAAATCAAGTGTGTTTCCATCTTTGTGTGTTGGTGAAGACACATGTTGAACAAGGTCAAACATTTCAAGAATGTTGTTGAATTGGATAACTTTGGCATCGTTTGGTTTATTCACATGAAAGTTGAAGTCTCCGATTACTATAGTTTCATTGTGATATGTCTGATAGTGGGATAAGAAGTTTGTAAATTCATTAAAGAATTCTGATAAATTGTATTTGTTCTTTTTGGAGGGTTCAGGCCTGTACACCACAAGAATTGTGAGGATTCTTCCATTCAATTGTAACTGAATTTCCATGTGCTCGAAAGTCTTTGTTTTCATGGTTTCTTTTTTCGTCGCTCTAATGCCCGTTTTTACAATACATCATATCTGCAATCTGATTACTTATTTGATTACCTATACCTTACAAAGCAGTGTACGTATATGTCAGTTGTTTGTTCTCATTTCAATTCCAAGAATGCAAGAGCAAAACCTTTCTGAAATACCATGATACTGGTCAAATAACATTCTCAGAAAGGCACAGGCTTCCGGCCCCGCATGTTGATTTCAGCATGAACCCGAGTTTTCTCCAAATGAAGGACAAGTCAGCAATATATTGCATTTATTTCTTGGTATCAAACCCTTGCATTCTATGAAATTCAGAAGGAAATGCAAAATATGTTTCTTGTTAATTGTCCTTTTTGAAGGTCACACATGTCATGCCAATTTGCCAATTTGCCTATTAGCATACCTTTGAACAGTTTTTCAGAATCTTGGGATGGTATTATGAAATACGAGGATATTTGTTGTATTAGCCAAATCAAAGATGATATAAAATTGAAAATCAATTAAAAAAACAAATAGAAAAGAAAAGACATATTCACCAATCACTGTCCATGAACTTGTTGCAGAAAAAAATTAAAATTGTCTTTTTTGCTTTAAGTGTCATACAGATCCATCTATACACAACACAATACGAAGATCAAACACAGTAGAAAAACACCGTCAATCTTCACATACACTGTAAAATTTGAATTTTGAGTCACCTCAAACGATTGAGTGAGATGGTTGCACAAGTCCCTTGAGCCAACACAGCTTGTTGTTTGTAAGTTAAGACAACGGACAGATTATAATAACTGAAACCAACAAGCTACGTCAGCTTAAAGGATTTGTGCAACCATCTCACTCAATCATTTAAGCAGACTCAAAATTTCAAATTTTACAGAGTATAAACCTTACAGCAGTATCTTCTTCCACAACCACTTTGGATTTTTCACTAGAGCAAGTGCAAGAGCTCTCTTGATGCTCTTTAGAGCTCTTTGCAGATTGGCGGTCCACTGGGAAAATTAAATTTCTTGTATTCAATTTGCAAACTGGCTTTGCCGCATCATTGACAGTTTTCTGTTGGTCTCCTAATCTTCTTATTTGATGAATTACCTTAAGTTATTTAATTAGTTTGTTGATTGTCAGCTATGCCGCTAGATATGCCTATGCTAACCACTGAATCAACTGTTTAAACATAACTGACACAAACAAAACATTTTAAAGCCTGTGACATCACACGACCAAATTGAAAGTTAATTTTGAAACTGTTTGGACTGCTAATCTGCAAACAGCTATTAGTCTTTATCAAGTCTATTGAGAAGACGTTGTTGAAATCAGATAACTAATTATAAGGGTTAGTTCATTTTAACCATGTATTGAGTTGTTGATGAATTATTGTCAAAAAGTAATGAAACCTATCTTTTTGGGGGAGGGGGCCTTGGAGGGTGGGGTCCCTTGACTTGGTAATTGCAGTTTCCATGGTAGTTGAGTTGAGCCACTGGTTCAGGACTGCACTGTCTGAGGTCTGTGCCAGCACGGAACACTCTAAAAAATGTCGGGACAAAATCGTTTTTTAGATTCAAAATGTTTTTTTGAAAAACCAAATTTCAATGCAAATCCAACATGGATTTTTTAAAAAATGTTGGTTTTTTGCATTGAAATTTGGTTTTTCAAAAAACCATTTCGAATCTCAAAAACCAATTTTGTCTGAAATTTTTCAGAGTGAAGGAAAAGCCCTGACCATGCAGTAGGGACTCCAAACTATTTTGAGTCGACCTCAAAGCAAAATCCCAGCTGCATTGATGTTATTTTGATGAGACGTTTAGTGTGTGTCACTCACAGTGGCTGCTTGTTTCCTTGTGTCTTCGTATGCAGGACAATAAAATTATATCTCACATGAAAATAATTAGGCCTATAGATGTCATAAAGAATGTTCCATCCTGCACTGTCTTCCGCTATACTGTTTCTGATATTTCTTTAAGATTTATAATGCATGGAGCAGGGAGAGAGGTCAGTGCAGGTGGGGCTGATGGGGTATTTGACCAATGGACCACTGTTTGATCAAAGCATAGATGTTAATGCATGAACAAATTTCCCTGGATATCTTCCGATATGCTGGCTTCAGTCCGATTTGCCCTGGCATCACTTTCAAGTTAATTAAACAGATGCCCTGTGGCATGAGGTGCATTAATTTGTTTAGTTGCCTGTTGCATTAATTACTGCCCATGGTATGCATAGGGCAGTAATGGAGTGATCTCGAATCGATGTGAGGCAGAGGCCTACTGGTCAAACCAGGCCATTCCAAGGGTTCATTTTATCATTATGACTCCTTTATAACATCGTAGATTGGACCAATTGTGTCTTTTTTTAGTTAAATGCAATATTATAAGTTTTATTGACATCCTCTCTATTGCATAGGTCGCACCTCGGGGTCGCACCTCGGGGGTCGCACCTCGGGGGTCGCACCTCGGGGGTCGCACCTCGGGGGTCGCACCTCGGGGGTCGCACCTCGGGGGTCGCACCTCGGGGGGTCGCACCTCGGGGGTCGCACCTCGGGGGTCGCACCTCGGGGGTCGCACCTCGGGGGTCGCACCTCGGGGGTCGCACCTCGGGGGTCGCACCTCGGGGGTCGCACCTCGGGGGTCGCACCTCGGGGGTCGCACCTCGGGGGTCGCACCTCGGGGGGTCGCACCTCGGGGGGGTCGCACCTCGGGGTCGCACCTCGGGGGTCGCACCTCGGGGGTCGCACCTCGGGGGTCGCACCTCGGGGGTCGCACCTCGGGGGTCGCACCTCGGGGGTCGCACCTCGGGGGTCGCACCTCGGGGGTCTTCACCTGATCTGTAGCTATCGTGTATCATTTTGCTTTAAATAATGCTTGTTTCCTCTCCACACCATACATCCAAATCCCCATGCGTCTCACACAGGCCCTCTCTTGCGCCCATTGCACACCTGTGTGCCTTTCTAGTTGCATTTAACACATCATCAATGACAGACATTCTCTGTAATCCATTGATTACAAGACCCTGCCAGGCTGCCACACAATTACTGATTTCTAATTCATTCCATTTTCTGGGAAGTAATTAGATAGTTTTTTTTTTTTCATCCACTATACATATATTTGAAATCATGTGTATTCCACTGAAAAGCAAACACTTTTGCATGGGCAGTCCTGCACCTCTAAGAGTGCTTGTTTTATATGATTAGTTAGCAGCGGAGGCATCGTGAGAGGCCTTCGCAAAGTAAAGAGCCAGTACTGACAGTGAAGTATGTAGATGACACCAATATCCTCCATGCTAGTTCTGATCCGTCCGACCCGACTATGCAGAATATCGCGGAATACTTAGCAGCTTGGTCCGAAGAGAACAAAATGAGGTTTAATGTAAACAAATCCAAGGAAATAGTCTTTAGTTTTACTAAGCGTGTGCCAGATTTGACACCCGTCAATATTAATGGTGATATTCTTCAACAAGTCAAGGAGGCAAAAATTTTGGGTGTCACGATAAGCAGTGATTTAAAGTGGACAAAACATGTGAATAACCTGTTAAAGAAAGCTAACTAGAGTTTCGATCGGGACCGATGCGAAGGGAGAGCTCTCGCATGTCGAGTGGGCGTGGTGTAGTTAGGTTGATGTCACCTTTTCGTCACTGGGAATGAGTATTAAAAGAAATAGTGTGTATCTTTCATTAGATATATTTCAATGTAGCGAACTGTGACTCTGTTGCATATATGCAGCAACAGTAACAAAGCACCCGGGACTAGTTTTTGCACTGTATTTGGCATTTTTCCGAAAGTATATATATAGAATGGTCTGCATTTGGTCAGCATTTGGTCAGCATTTGCCTGCATGATGAGAATTTTGGTCTGCATTCTCCTACTCTCCTAGAAAAATTCTTGGTTATTTATGCTCATTACCTTTTTTTTTAAACTACCACTTAAAAGACTGGATTTTATTATTTTAAGACAATGTCTTGTAATCAACTGTGGATTACAGAGAGTGGAAATCATTGATGATGGCTTAAATGCAATTAATAGAAACAACCTCGATTGGATGAAATTCTAGCCTGCAAAACAAAATTTGTATAGCCTTCTTGAAATAAACTTTGTTGACAGGGGTATACATGGGTCTCAAAAACAGATGGGGTGTCAAATGTTGGAATTTAAAGGAAAAATGAATGTCTCATGTCCCATTTTATCGAAGCATAAATGATAAAGAAATGTATCAAATGTTTGTCACTTTTTATTAGTCAATCTGTCAGTGTCTCTCGATTTTTAAGAGGGCCAGTGTCCCTGTGTCACTTTTTAAGAAGGGCAGTGTCCCCATGTCGATTGTTAATTGCCATTGATTATTGAACTTCCTCAACAGCAATAGGTCAGGTACGTGTCATCTTCAAGTGAACTAATCCACTCAATTACAATTAGACAGTTATGTTTTTCCACTTTTCTGAGTTGAATAAAACAAGTTTCCATATTTTTTATTTCGATTTCTTGTAGGCCTATATAGGCCTATAATAAAAAATTCTAAGAAATTGTTGTTTTTTTGCAATCTATCATTTTGAAGAAAAATAAAGTCCTGATATTCAGTCATAACTGTCCCCATGTCCCCGGGTGTTACGTCCCCATGTCCCCGGGGGTTAAGTCCCCATGTCCCCGGGGTTACGTCCCCATGTCCCCAGGGGTTACGTCCCCAAGTCCCCGGGGGTTACGTCCCCGGGGGTTACGTCCCCATGTCCCCAGGGGTTACGTCCCCAAGTCCCCGGGGGTTACGTCCCCAAGTCCCCGGGGGTTACGTCCCCAAGTCCCCGGGGTTACGTCCCCATGTCCCCGGGGGTTACGTCCCCATGTCCCCGGGGTTACGTCCCCATTACCCCGGGGGTTACGTCCCCATGACCCCGGGGGTTACGTCCCCATGTCCCCGGGGTTACGTCCCCATGACCCCAGGGGTTACGTCCCGTGTCCCCGGGGGTTACGTCCCCATGTCCCCGGGGGTTACGGCCCCATGTCCCCGGGGGTTACGGCCCCATATTCCCGGGGGTTACGTCCCCATGTCCCTGAGGGTTACGGCCCCATGTCCCGGGGTTACGTCCTATGTCCCCGGGGTTACGTCCCATGTCCCCGGGGGTTAAGTCCCCATGTCTCCGGGGGTTACGTCCCCGGGTTACGTCCCCATGTCCTCGAGGGTTACGTCCCTATGTCCCCGGGGGTTACGTCCCCATGTCCCCGGGGGTTACGTCCCCGGGTTACGTCCCCATGTCCCCAGGGTTACGTCCCCAGGGGTTACGTCCCCATGTCCCCGGGGTTACGTCCTCATGTCCCCGGGGGTTACGTCCCCATGACCCCGAGGGTAACGACCCCATGTCCCGGGGGTTACGTCCTATGTCCCCGGGGTTACGTCCCATGTCCCGGGGGGTTACGTCCCCATGTCCCCGGGTTACGTCCCCATGTCCTCGAGTGTTACATCCCCATGTCCCCGGGGGTTACGTCCCCATGTCCCCTGGGGTTACGTCCCCGGGGGTTACGTCCCCATGACCCCGGGGGTTACGTCCCCATGACCCCAGGGGTTACGTCCCCATGTCCCCGGGGGTTACGGCCCCATGTCCCGGGGGTTACGGCCCCATGTTCCCGGGGGTTACGTCCCCATGTCCCTGAGGGTTACGGCCCCATGTCCCGGGGGTTACGTCCTATGTCCCCGGGGTTACGTCCCATGTCCCCGGGGGTTAAGTCCCCATGTCCCCGGGGGTTACGTCCCCATGTCCTCGAGGGTTACGTCCCCATGTCCCCGGGGGTTACGTCCCCGGGGGTTACGTCCCCATGTCCCCGGGGGTTACGTCCCCATGTCCCCGGGTTACATCCCCATGTCCCCGGGGGTTACGTCCCCATGTCCCCAGGGGTTACGTCCCTATGTCCCCGGGGTTACGTCCCCATGTCCCCAGGGGTTACGTCCCCATGACCCCGAGGGTTACGGCCCCATGTCCCTGGGGTACGTCCTATGTCCGCGGGGGTATGTCCCCATGTCCCCGGGGGTATGTCCCCATGTCCCCGGGGGTTACGTCCCCATGTCCTCGAGTGTTACATCCCCATGTCCCGGGGGTTACGTCCCCATGTCCCCTGGGGTTACATCCCCGGGGGTTACGTCCCCATGTCCCCGGGGGTTACGTCCCCATGTCCCCGGGGGTTACGTCCCCATGTCCCCTGGGGTTACATCCCCGGGGATTACGTCCCCATGTCCCTGGAGGTTACGTCCCCATGTCCCCGGGGTTACGTCCCCATGTCCTCGGGGGTTACGTCCCCATGTCCTCGGGGGTTACGTCCCCATGTCCCCGGGGGTGTGTCCCCATGTCCCCGGGGGTATGTCCCCATGCCCCCGGGGGTATGTCCCCATGTCCCCGGGGGTATGTCCCCGGGTGTATGTCCCCGGGGGTATGTCCCCGGGGGTATGTCCCCGGGGGTATGTCCCCGGGGGTATGTCCCCGGGGGTATGTCACCATGTCCCCGGGGGTAAATGGTCGCCCCCTCCTTAGTAGATATTAAATGGTCGCCCCCTTATCATATCTATCTATCTATGTATCTATCTATGTATCTATCTATGTATCTATGTATCTATGTATCTATCTATCTTGTTATCTTAGCACCTTAGTAGATATTAAATGGTTGCCCCCTTATTCTTAAGAGATATTAAATGGTCGCCCCATTAAATGGTCGCCCCCTTATCTATCTATCTGGCAAAACAACATACACATAGAACTCGCATGTGTTCCGCTTGCGACACAAATTCTAGTTTTGTTTTCAATGTGCAGTCCCCCCCCCCCCTGTCCTAAGCCCACTCTGCCCATTATTTGCAATGTCGGAGAAACTTTTCTTGGACAAGAGGAGTGACCATTGGTCAGGCTGTCATTGCACATGCCACATTAACAACAACCACTTACAAATGCAACCATTGGTTAGGCAAGATCCTTGTGCCTAAATTGACAGCAGTTCAATAATCCAAATAGGCATGTAGTGCGTGTTTACTTGACTAGAAAACAACCTGTCAATTTCAGCTGCAATCATTAGGGGAAAGCTATCGCTCTCCCAATAAGCGCCTTTATTTGCTTGTCTTATGTAGACGTGCTGGATTATCTGTTGATGACATGGTGTGTATATATATATCGATTATCAGATCAACCATGGAATATTGTGCTGTTGTGTGGCATACTAGTCTGCCTAAATACCTTAGTGATTCGATCGAAAATGTGCAGAAGCGGGCCCTTCATATTATTTATGGCATAAAGGATTATCAAGAGTGTCTGGTGCTATCAAACCTGATGACCCTGTGGAGAAGACGTGAAGATCAGTGCAAAAGATTATATAATGACATGAAATTTCCTAGTCACAAACTGCATGATCTACTCCCTGTTCAGAGAACCAGATATTACAATCATAGAGATTTTAATCCATTTAATTCTGTTATGTGCCATACTGATCGCTTTTCTAATTCGTTTATTCCTTATTGTACCAGACGTTTTTAATTATGTACTGTTTATTTTTAAGTTAATTTAATTTATAAATCTTTTAATGTAATTTTTAAAACTTTTATTCACTTTTTTATTTATATATTTTACATTTTATGTCATAATTTTATGCATTATATATGTATTGTACCATATTTCAACTTTCTGGTTGCAACAAATAAATTCAATTCAATTCAATTCAAGTATTGAGGAATGTATACTTCAATTTCGCTAATTATGGTTACATAAATCAAATTAATGGATTGTATGCAATAATTCAATGGATCCAATTTCATGAATTCCATGATAATAGGGAATGGCTCAGGAACACACCTTTTTTTACATTAGGTGACCTTGAAAAGACAATTTTCAATGTATTTACACGAAACAAAATCATTTCTAATCCAGATATTTTTGCTCAACTGGTATGTTCATAAATCTTGAGAAACTGGTGCCGGTTAGATTATTTTCTATCAGATATTTCCAGAAAATCATTGCTTTTTTTAATTGATTCAATCATTTTAGCTTAAAAAATTAAGAAAAATGCTATTTTATAAGGCTTCAATACAAATGGATATGTTGGTACTTGATGTTTGATGCTGACATTACCAAGTGCTAAAATACTTGAAATTTACTAATTTTAAAGAATTTTTGCCATGGTAGGATTTTGTTACTGTATAGGCCAATTTCAATTAAGCGTAACGGAATCACATCAGACAGCGTAACGGAATCACACAATTTTCTTGCGCACCTTGTCCAAAAGAGGGCAGCACAATTTCCATCTGCACAATCTCAAACATAACTGATATTAAAGTAATTTTAGAGTATATCTCTGGGATGATCATGGTCAGTCTATCTTTTCCATAGTTGGAGATAATGAAATCAAAAAGTACCAAAATTTGCTGTTTTTGTCCATGATTCCATTACGCTGCTTTCAGCTTGCTGTAAAAAACTGCTCGAGCTGATCACAGACATAGATGTATCAAAAATGTTAGTTTATATTCAGTCAAAATAGATCACTAAGTCATAATTTCCGCAATCACAAATTCTATAATGCATCATTAAAATGTATTTTTTGTCATTTTTCTGTGATTCCGTTACCATGGAATTCATGATTTACCTGCTCCCGGAGAGATTTTTGAGCCCTGCGAGGGCAAGGGAAATTAGTCAAGCATTAATGCCAACTGTAAATATGTATATAGTTATAAAGTTCCTGTTCACGAATATTTAGGTTGTTCATCAACAGTTTATGGAGATTCTTCGTCCAAAATTTTTCATTGAATTCTCCGACCAGAAGTTTTACAGTCATTGTTATTACTGTTCGTTTGAGGATTCCATCCACGCTCATCATTTCATAGGCCTATAATTTACTCATCAATGAGTTCTGAACATAGAGGCCTCCCATCAGGCCTGCGTTCAGTAATTTACATTACATTACATTACCCTACGAAAAGTTTTCCCTGAAAGACAATCATGCCTCTATTACATGTAGGTCTAATTATAATTTGCTTTGCTGGGATAAACATAGATCTTACAAGTTTCGAAACAGTCAACTTAACATGTTATATGGTATCAATCATCCCACTAATTCAGCCAGATGTGATTTTCTGGGAAAACAAAAGTTCGTCTGCAAGTTTTCCAGGAAAGAACATGCGTGGTGCCAGGTGAAAAACACTAGGTGTCGTCCAAGTAACAAATGGTACGGCAGTGCTGACGTCAAGCTGGGAGCAATGACATAACAGTCATGCCCTGGCAGAAATAAACAAGGCTTTGCAAGTTAAGAAGAGCTCCTATGAGTTGACCAAAATAGTCTGCACCTCAAAATAACACCAAGAGAGACATATTTGGTCTACAAAATAAGACAACATGCACTTAATTCTCTCCTGCTCTATAAATGTTCTATTTTGTTTTTGCCTTGTAGTAAGTTGGGCGTTGTGGGGGTTCATCTATAGGCCTATTTCCAGAGTAAATTCAGTTCGGAAACACAAAATAGTGTTGTTCTATTAAGATTAATAACAACCAATATTTCGAACTTTTTATGAATGCTCCATTTTAAGTCAGCTTTGAACTTGAAGTCAAAGCTGACGTCTTGCAATACACATTCCTAAAATAAGAAGATAAGAAAGTTTTACTTATATAATAGGCATATGCCTAAGTCTATCATTTCATTGAATGATATCCTGTCCCTGTACTCTACTGTCTTTGTGTTCATCGGTCTAGGTCGGTTCTTTCCATTTCATTAGCGGACTGTCTGACCACGTAAACTACAGTCATAACACATTACCCCTGTGCTGTTAGAAAGTTACTTGTTTCGCGTGCCGCAACTGAAAACTTCGAACACAGAGAATATAATATTATGGTAGCAGTGACGCAACACATGACATTAGAAGAGAATATGAAAATGATTGAATCAACATTTAGCAACACTGCATGTGATCTGTACTTCATTGATGACAGGCCAGACCTTTCCGAAACTGTCTCCAACCAATCTGTGCATTGTTGTTGAGTCAATGACGCAATGGTTGAAATAGTATTTTTGATTAGCCTCCTACTACTCGCAAAGCAGCTTCCAGCTAAGAACAATAGTCTACAAATTATTAATATCTACACAATGTAGGCCTACAGCAGACAGACAGACAGACAAATTCTTTATTGACATGACCTGAGTACAAAAAAGTCATATGCATGGGCGTACAAGTCATGAAAACAATTCTAAAGTAACTTTAAAAATTTCTAGAAACTACAATTAGGATTTATAATAACATATTACATTATTTAAACCACAAACTTCTTCTTCTATGAACAGCTTTAAACAAATATCAACGATGGTCTGTAGCACAGACTGCAAATGAACTTTAAAAAGTTTCTTTCCTCTTGAAGAAACAATTTTCGTGGAGCAGCCCTTCGTATGTCGCACTGGTCCTACACTGAAGTTTTAGATGATCACACAAATTAAAATAAAACCGATCAATTATAGTTTTTAGAGATGCTTGCTCTGAAACTTGCTCTGAAACTTATGACAACTGCCTTGGTCATGCTGCTTCATCTCTGTCATTAAAACTTCGCATACAGTCTCAATAGAATTTTATCTTGCACTGATGAACCTTTGGTGTCTCTCTGAGATGAAGAAATTAATAAAGAAAACAAACAGGCCTAGTTTCTGCAGGTCAAAGGTCAATCACCAAAAGTAGGTCACAGGCCAGATACCCTCCATCAGGTCTCAGTGACGTACCCTTGTGCAGGTCTCACATGCCAGATATCCTTGTGCAGTTGACAGGCAAAGGGGTAGATACTATCATGGCTATAGTGTATCTACAAGCATCCCAGCTGGATGTCGTTCGGATGAGACGTTAAATTGGCGGCCCCTTGTATCAGTGTCTCTGTGCTGGGCAAGTAAAAGATCCCTCACTTGGGGTAAATGTGTAACATGTTGAGGACTCCTGCTGTCTCTCTCTCTCATCTCATCAATCAACCCTCGTGAGCGCCCAGAACTGGGCTTATCGGGCTGCACTTACCGTATCTATCTATCTCTTAAAGTGCTTGCACATTATTTTTAAAAGTTAAAAAGTCGACCAAACGGTTTGACTCACACCCCGTTGGTAACGGCATTAATCTTTAGGCCTACATTCCTTTTGTATGATACAATACAAGGTGCAGTTATAGACGGAAGAGTGCATACATTTTGTCATCCTATTTAAGCCTAGAGCGACTATGCTAGCCAATTATAACAACATCCCTCAAATTGACTTAATATATATATATAAACTTTTATTGACAAGCAGAAATATCAAATATAGATACATGTGTCAATAGAAAAATAGAAATGTATAAGTCTAGATCTACAGCTACAGTATTCTACAATACCAACATTTTTTTATTTTTTTAAATCTAAAAATGACAGTTAAGGTTCACAGTTAAGGTTCACAGTTCATGTTCACAGTTCATTTCACAGTTAATGTTCACAGTTCATGTTCACAGTTCATGCTAGTTCATGTTCGCAGTTAAGGTTCACAGTTCATGCACATTGTTCTTCAAAATAAAATCGAATACAATTTTCATTGTTCATGAAATAGTAATACTGGTCCCAGTTTCATACACATAATTACAAATCACATAAGAGTCAATCAAAACCAATCATAACCAAGTTGGGGTAAATCTTGACATACACAGCAGCACCGGTGGAGTTAAAGTGAGGGGAGGCATATTAAGTTTTAGTTTTTTTTTTTGTTTTTTTAAATTTATTTATTTATTAATTATTTTTTAATCACATTATTTTATTAAGAAAAGCACCTAAGGAATATATTAATTCGGGGCTTTTATTAGACATGAGGACCTTAAACTTTTGCGTGTTATCAAGATCACAAAAATTAGGGATTATGCAGCGAGCTTTATTTAAAAGTTCTGTCCTCTGGGATGCGTTACTATTGCATATCAGAAGGCAGTGTATTTCATCTTCAATGTCACCTGTGTCACACTTTTCACATTTTCTTAGCTCTACTGGGGTCTTAGGTATATTATGTCTCCCTGTCTCAATTTTTAGATTGTGGGAGCTTAATCTGAATCTTGCTATATTAGTGTATGTTTTCTTTGGGAGATTCAAATTTAGATATGGTTCTAGGCAGTAGCTTGTCTTAAATAGTTTATATGTGCGAAGTTTAGGAAGTTTATCTTAATACATGTATGTCATGTTGAATTGTTGATATACTGTTGAACCAGCATCATCTCTCTAACGGCAACTACTGTTATGAATACTTTAAAAAGTAATTTTACAGGAGAAAAGTTCTCAGAACATTGCATCATTTCTTATCCAGCTCAAACAAAGTAATCTATATGAACTACAAGTTAATTTTATCTTATTTATTTTTTATTGATCAGTAAATGGCAGAACATACAGCAACAAATAACGCAATAAGTGCACTCCAAAAAATGTCGGGACAAAATTGGTTTTTTAGATTCAAAATGTTTTTTTGAAAAACCAAATTGCAATGCAAAACCAACACGGATTTTTAAAAAAGTCCATGTTGGTTTTTTGCATTGAAATTTGGTTTTTCAAAAAACCATTTTGAATCTAAAAAAACAATTTTGTCTGAATTTTTTTAGAGTGTGTAAAACCTCAAGAGGCTTATCAGCCAAGTAAAACAGTTACACAAGCAGCACACTTACTTATCAAAGAACACACACTCTCATTTCACCAGCAGCACACTTACTTATCAAAGAACACACACTCTCATTTCACCAACTATTTAAAGAAACATATGTTAGTAACAGTAAAAAGGGTGCAAACATTTTGGTACAAATTCATACAATTTAAAAATATCAATAAAAGATAATTAGACATATGTTCCTATTCTTTAATAAATGCTTCTTAATATTCTTCTCAAAATGCAAAAGAGTAGGCCTATCACAATTTTTAATGTCATCAGCAAGTAAATTCCAGGGTGCTGGACTGCTGGTCTACTATAGTATATTTTATTGAAAATAAGTATTTTTCTATGTAGATGTTGCATTTCTATATCTTTCAGTCTCTGAATCTGTCAGAACTTTCGACTCACAGTGTTGCATTGAGTATCAAGCTAAGAATGTACGAAGGAGTGAGATGATGCTTAATAGAGACTTTCACTGAAATTTACAGTTTGGCGGACGCAAAAAAATTGACTGTTTAATGTAAATTTTTTTGAGATATCTAAGCCCCATGATTCTCGGAAGAATCTTTTCTGGTCGAAAGTGATGCATGTACTGCGTTACAGAAGATATGTCCATCAAAAGAGATTTAGGTTTACTGAGTCAGGAAGTCGTGTAACTGTGCTGGAGCAGTATACCATTCATATAGTGGTTGCATGCCCTGGGGCAAATTCTGAAGATGTTAACACATCGTGTCCCGGTACCATTCATAATTAACATTAGAATACACTGTAAATTCTGAAAATCTGAGTTAGCTCAAATGATTGAGTGAGACGATTGCACAATTTGTTTGAGCCATGATAGCTTGCTGTTTTGAGTTATGATAATCTTTATGTTGTTGTAACTTGCAAACAACAAGCTATCTTGGCTCAAAGGAATTGTGCAACCATCTCACTCAATCAATTAAGCTAACTCAAAATTCAAAATTTACAGTGTAGCTTCATCTTACAAATACCGCACTCAAAATCTCATCATATATTAGCCAGTCCTTAAAAACTCTTTTTACATAAAATATAATCAAAACTATTCCATACTCCAACCAAATCTATGCAAGCTTAATCATGACCTTTGGAAGTTCATAATTAGTTGAAAATCAAGGCGCAAAGGTCCAAGGCGATTTCATAAAGCTGGTGTAGCCCACTGGAAATGGGCGAAAGCTGCCGGTCGGTCAAAAGTTATAGACCTTTGTGCCATGATTTTCAGCTAACTATTCCAAACTGTTTGAGCACTTAACAATGAGGCAAACTGAAATGGAAGAATCTTCCGAACTGAATGAAGTCTTTTGAGCTGAATCTTGTAGCAAGGAAATGATACAAATATTGCAAATGCCAATAACACAATTGATTTTGCAGCTTTTAGCCTTTCACAACCAGTTAAAAATATTAAACATATATCTTGAACTTGTGTGGACCTATTACATTGTTGCATCGTCAGACCCTTCAAATCTCAAAGTGACAAACAAAGGAAAAGAGGGGAGTTGTTATTGTATCATTTCTACCATATTTCTTATAAATTTCCATGAAATTAAAGGTAGTGATGATGGGAATGTGTTGTCCATTATGTATGTGGCAGCTGGTGCATGAAGCCTAGAAATCCAAACCAAGTCATATTTCTTTGGAGATATATAGCCTAAGATCCATGCGTGGCAATTTACATGCAGTGTTGAAACAATTAATGATGTGGCTGATACACACATCAATGCTCAAATTGGTTATAATTAAATTCCCATGTAGGATAAAGCTATTCTAAAGCTTATTTTAAATGGCAACAGGAAATTATAAATGAGGCATGCTGCTCCAGGACAGTGACGGGCTTCCTCGATCAGTAGACCCAAATCTCCTTCAAAGAACAACTTTGGCAATTGGCACTACTTTAGTATATCTTCTGTAACACAGTACATGCATTAGCCTACATATATATGCCTGTATCTTCCACTCTTTTTCTGACACAAACTGAAACCAAAAACAAACCAAACTTATGAAAATCTTCTCTTGGCGCAAGATTGTCACTGACACTTTAATTTTGTTTGTATAGGAAATCGGGAAATGCCAAACTGTTTCAGTTGGTAAACAATTTTTGGTTGTAGGCCTAAAATCATCTGATGGGAAACACTGTGTATGCATCATAAATCATAGTCGTGTTCATATTTGGGATTTTTTTTATATTCACAACAATTCAAATTTGATGAGCAAGTAGGTCTATATTTAGGCTAACAAACTCATCAAACAAAACAAACAGTTCATTCAACTTCAAGCCAATCTGGAAGCTGCGAAAGTAGGTCAATGTTCTTCCACGAAGGAGCCCATATTTGGTCTGCTTACTCCTTTTATAAGGAAATTGTCACAGAAATACTCATTTTCCGAGCAGAGGGATATTACCTTCTTTTTTTGGGGAACATGCTTGACGAATATTACGCGTTCATGACGTCACAGGCAATGTCTGCAAGTGTTACCATGGCAACTGATATAGCCCTACTTGTACATAGTGCGAAGAAATCAGGTTACAATTGGAGTGAGTAACCTCCCCTAGTGAACAGACAGACTGAAAAGACCACATCTAGACAGACAGAGGACTTAACTATAATACAGATATACCCCCAAGTGTCATTGCACCAACGCCAGCTGAGTAGAGATCCACCTACACACTGTGGTGACCCAATTAGGCCTACCATGGTAACAATATCTTGTTTTCTGTTCTTAGATTATTTGCTAGGTGCTAAAACGTAAGCTCCTATGGATCACATAGGGCAATGACCAATCAGAATTCTATTTCAGGGCTTAAAGTGTCTTGTAGGCCTATCTATTGTTAAATGACTAAAGACATATCTTCTTTATAAAGTCACCCTAAAGTACAGGTTTATAAACATCAGCAAAACAAACTGACAAGCAGTTCATTCAACTTTCAGTGGTCCAATTTGGAAGCAAACAAAATATGGTATAAATACCCAGGCCTAAGTCAAGATTGCCAAAAAGTAGGCCTATAAGCCTACCAAAGATCAGTTCAGTTTGCATCGTTGCGGGTCAAAATGTAGTGAACACACAATGCGGCAACATAGGCCTATAAATTTGCTACTGCTGTACTCAGTTGTGTCATTTCACAAGTGTTTGACTATGACAGTGGAATTTCATAAGAACACATTGTATTGTATTGTATAAGCATTTATTCTCAGTCATGCAATATATTCCTCCTTACGAAATGCTACTGCCATTTGTCTTACAATTAAGATATAAACTTACATTTTGAAAATGTTGTTTAGGTAAACAAGTTGTCCTTTAGCGTTCAAAGTATGGTGGGGATGAACAAGAGCTTTGTTTGCCCAAAAACTAAGTTATTCATAAACTTTGTTATGTAAAAACACCAATGCGGTCAGAAAGGTATTTTTGCTTTATCTTTAAAATGATATACTATGAGGTTATATCATGGATTGGGGCAGTATATCCCCGGTATAGTCACCCGAGACCCAGTATATCCCGAGACCCGAAGGGTCGAGGGATATACCGGGTCAAGGGTGACTATACCAGGGATATACTGCCCCCACCCATGATGTAGCCTTTTTATCCCATGTATTTTTTTTTAAATATTTTTATTTTATGTCAATGTAAAACAGTTTGAGTACTTTTAATGCAGCTGTGCTACAAAAAAAAATCAATAATCTTAATTGGCAGCAGCACTTAATTGCCTTAAATCACAACAGTCAGCAAATATGCTGGTATCTGCAAGCTAATAAGCATGATATATAGGGCACTGTTGTTTTCTGATTGGTCAGCTCCAGTATATCCCTGCTTATCTCATTATCTTTCAGTATATCCCTGCTGGCTAATTAGCCAAAGGAATTTGATTGGTTAAACTAAATATATCCCTGTTTCGTTCTTTTGTATTTCCCTCTCTCAATCTGTATAGACAAAAGCTCAGTATGAGGGACAAAAGTTGGCTAGACATGGGATATCTACTCCTATATATAACTGATATTGATGAGGCCTGATTTTGTTTTTGTATATTCGAAACCTCACTGCCCCATGGATAGGCCATAAGACACACAGATGGGGAACATGGTGTCACTTGCTTGGAAATTTCTGCTGATTTGACGTCTTCCCTATAGGCTGAATAGCATGCACATGGGTTTTCTGTCCCAAAGATAACAACCATGACATGTGGCTAGCTTTTGGGGACATCAAAATATTATGCAAGTTTTTGTACCAACCTGATTGAGTTGATGCAATGCGAACAATTATCCTCATCAAATCACATATTATTATCTTTTAAAAAGGATAATCAGAAACAGTTTAATGGAATTTCATTTTAACTTCTTCGGTTCCAAATGCATTATTCCGCTGAGCAGTTAAAGATGTCATTTATTAGGCCAAAATAGATAGGATCATTAATGACACAATGTTAGGTAATCCGATAGAATACATTCCACTGGAAATTGATTAGGACCCTAAATATACATCTAATAGATATACATTAATCACACTAAAGAGTATATATACTTCTCATGGAATTAAATTAACATAGGGCCTTTGTAACTTTCAGAACACTTGACATGGATAAAACTATCAACCAGTGTTAAGTTATAGATGCAAGAAAATTGCATGCTTAAAAATTATAAGTGTCACTGAACTGCAGTTTATGCACATGTAGCTGTATATGGAGTTGTTGGCCTAATGACAATAATTGAATGTGACTTTATAACAGTTCCAGCTCCATATATAGGCTGAGAGAACCTATCAGTCCTATCACATAAGCCTAAATACCACAGCTTAATTGGCGTGAAAGTCAAAAGAGCTAAAAACCGGCACTGAAAATAGGGTACTACTGACAGTGCTGACGTCAGTTAGGACTAGTTTTTGCCCTTTAACTGACGTCTGTAGCTTATCATTTTGATGGTCTTACTGACAGTCAGTAGAGACACCAAATTTAGCTAATCTTTACAATTGTGGCTATTTGTTGACATCTGTATTTGGTCAATTTCAATGTGTTACTGACTGTCAGTATACATATCAATTATCGGTCATCCTGACGTCTGTAACATATAATTTTCATAGACCAACTGACCATCAGCCAGTTTTCATAATCAACCGGTGATCATCCTGTCAGCCAGTTGCACTGATGTCATTAGGGCTTTAATATTGCCCAAATACTGACGTCTGTAACTAATCAATTTCACTATCTTACTGACCATCAGTTAAGAAATCAACTTGTAGTGATACTGACAGTATTGTCAGCCAGTTGCAATGATTGGCTTCATTTTTGCTGATTTGGTACCCTTTCTAATATCGGCAAGACTGAAAATAGATACATATTTAGTGGTCAGTATTACATAAAAAAGTTAGCTCTACTGACCGTCATTATGAAGTTGATTTTGTACCCTTCCTAACATCAGAAAGACCAAGAATAAACATCCAGGCTGACGTCAGTAGTGTCAGAAGGGACGCAAAAAATGGCCCGGTTTTTATATAAGTCAAAAGTATCATCATTGCGCGTCATGCAGTTATTAGGCCTATAGGGCTTCTCAACCTTTGACTAACTCTCACAACTTGCCAAAGGCGACAACTTTGGTTATTTTGAACCGTCTCATTTATTTGGTGCTATTACGTTCATGGGGTTGCCAGGACTTTGACATTTCCAAATGCAAATTAATATCCTTTTTGGTTTCTGATGATTCGTGAAGGAAGTTTAACTTGCGTAATTATTTTGCATTATAGCTGTTTGATTAGCGATCCAAAAAATTTCAAAATTATAACTTTCAACTTGGTTAATTGTGTGATGTCACTGGCTTAAAAATGTTTTGTTTGCGTCAGTTATGGTTGGTCAGTTGATTCAGTGCTTATCAAATGTAGCAGCAAAAAGCAAACTAATTAAATGACTTAAGGTACTTTATCAAATAAGAAGATTAGGAGACCAACAGAAAACTGTCCATGATGTGGCAAAGCCAGTTTGCCAATTGAAGGAAGGAAATTAATTTTTCCAGAGGACCGCCAATTTGCAAAGAGCTCTAATAATAATTTTAATAACCATACCTTTTATTTCATTGTTGAAAAAATGAATCATAACATTGCGTTTTATTATATAGATAGTGGATGGTGAGGAGACCAATATTGAGTTTTATTGGCCGAAGCAGTAATATTGGTCAAGGCCGTAGGCCGAGACTAATATTACCTGCTAAGGCGCAATAAAACTCAATATTGGTCGACTCAACATCCACTATTTGTTATATTCTGCACCAAAATTTTCTGACTCATATATATTTGTAAAATACTGATTTTTCTAAAGATATAAATTTTTTTATATGAGATATACTGAATTTTTTCCATTATTAACAATGAGCATATTCATAAGATGATAGATTGACATTTCAAGAAGTTTGATTTCCTCCTACCCAGGCCCTCCCTTAACTTGCATTAAGGAAGACCCAATTAAGTGCATGGTTGCTGCTTAGAGCATAGGGGCACGCCAATATCACTCTCCACTAGCCAATAACACTTTTAAGACACCAATATCGTTATTTATTGGCATGTCATGTGACTGATCTCCTGCTACATGATTGGCCTTAAAATTTTGATGTAGAATATAATTGTTTATTGTTAGATTTGCGGTGTGCTTATTTCTTAATTGATAATTAAGTCCGTCTATCTTTTAAAAAGATAATAATTATATTCTACTACATCCTAATCGACAATTATATCATATCTAGGATGATATTTGTACTTCCGACTTCTTTTTCTTCTAATTTTTTGTTTATATATATAGGCCTATTATGTGGCAGTCATCGAAAAAAAACCTCAACCTAGCTCAGATGGCCTATGAAACAATATTACTCTGATCACTGTGGGACAATTAAAAATATAAAAAAATTATTACTATTTTTGATTTAGTGTCAGATGTGATTGTTTCTATCAATGAAACAGAAAAAGAACAACGAACATTTCAGAGAGACCAGTTATAGGCCTACTTATATAACCTACAATTTGGCAAAAATCATGAATTTGCAGCTATAATGGGAAATTCAAAGATGTATAAAGTCACCCTTTAGTTGGAAAATGTCTAAATTAGTAAATTCCAATTTAGCCAGTGAATGCAAAAAATAGTCTCAACTGTCATTCCGTTTTTATCTTTTATTTGAATCTTGGATGTCTCGGTTTCTTGGGAATCTAATTAGACAAGAATGAAACCTTTTCGGTCACATGGGTGGAATGATTACGTCATTACAGGGAATCATGTGACATGCGTCATGTGACACAAATGAGGTCAATCACCTGTGGAGGTCTTTCGTAATCAGAAATTCATCAAAAATATCTTTGGCTTGCATTGCAGCATCATTTGGTACATTTGCTGAACGTCATTGGCTCATTGCGGCTCATTGGGTGTTATATTGTGGGTTGCTAAGTAGGCCTACTACTTCACACCTAATAACTTTATCAATAGAAATCAAGCTTTCAGTCAGTTGATCTTGAGCTAAAAAGGTGCACTCTAAAAAATTTCGGGACAAAATATTTAAAAAAATCCATGTTGGTTATTTGCATTGAAATTTGGTTTTTCAAAAAACCATTTTGAATCTAAAAAACCAATTTTGTCTGAATTTTTTTAGAGTGTAGATAGGATCATTAATGACACAATGTTAGAGTGTGGATCAAGGAACGACCGATTCAGTATCAGAAATATGCTGATGATGAGCAGCTTGATTTCCTTCAAACACAGCTAGCTATAGGGTGCACGGACTTTCGCTGGATTTGAACCAAGCCTATCTGGGTCAAAATTTGCTAAGTCTGAAATTCTTGTCTCCAGTGTTTGACAATAATTCATGATGGCAGGAAGGCACATGGAGGACCTCTTGTTGTCATTTGTCATATAGACAAGGATATTACACAAAAAATGTGTGGCAGAATAATTTTATCCCATCCAAAAATAGCATTGAAATGACCAACCCCCCTGAAAATGGCCTGTCTCCACCAACATTTTCTTCAAAAGATCGCATCACAAAAACTAGTACAGGATCTTGATTCAATTAAACTCTTCCATACATGGAGACTTGACTGTCAGTCTTCTAAAATCTAGTTACCAATAGCTGAAATAATATTCTGTACAAGAGCAGGAGGTTGTTGTGTCAATGTCTCCAATATTGCGTCATTAGCATCACACCGGATTTGTTTCTTAATAAATATTAAAGGAACACACATTCTGTGAGAGAACCTTGTGTCTGACGTTGTCTGAGAACCCAAGAAAATAACTGAACTATCTGTAGCTCTGTATCATTTATGTAAACCAAAATATTAGAGTATTTCTGTTGGCATATCAGTTGTCCTATCTCAATTAGTCATCGGCAAACGCCTTGCTGCTCTATTTTGACTGCATATTTCTGAACCAAAATCACTGTGAACATGTTTCTGGTGTTTGTAAGGTCATTGCATGCACATATTGCCAGACTGTCAGTTTTGCACTGGTTCCTGTGCACAAAGATTTTGCCCTTAATTATCATTAGCATCACGCTGTCATTAGCATCATGTCAAAAATGGCTTATTGCCTTTACCTCACTAAACTTTTGTTACAGGTAGGTGACTGAAGTTGAAATCAGTTGAATATATATTATCAATAAATGTTTCAACATAATATTACATACCATTTTTGCATTTTCCTTGCATCAGACATGCTTAGTATGAAGTTTGATGCTTCTCTGAAACTACTTATCAAATATGGGATGCCAGTAACATTTTATCGTTGTCTAGCATCTGAAATATGGTTTAACAAAAACATTAGGCGCTGGAGGGAGTAGTGGCGATCATCTTCAGGATAATATATGCAATTATGCATATGGTTGACGGTTGAAAGGTAGAAAATGTGAGGCTTTTGTAACTATTTATTTATTGAATATATTTAAAATGGGTAGCTCTTCAGCATGCAAAGCTGTTTTTCGAGTGGCCCATATAATTATATACAATAACGACGTAAAAGGAAATTATAGAAGAAACAAAAAAAAAAACAGAGAAGAAAAAGTATAAAACAAATTAAAACTGAGGTTCGCAAATTCAAAATTGCTGAAGAACAACAGGTCGGTCTTTCAAGGAGGGTTATTGGCGAGCAAGACCAGGGAGGCTCTGGTTAAGGTTTCGCGTCCCCAGGGCTGTTCCTTTGCCATTTTACTTTTGAATTCCATGTGGTCCCTTTGCAAATGTACTTTGTACTTTTCAGTTCGCTGTCCCTCAGCTCTTGGTTGAGTTTTACATTCCCTGTCCTTATGCCATTTTACTTCCAATCACGTTTAAAAGTTTGGTGGAAAGATTAGGTTGTAAATGAAAAAAAAGAAGAAGAGCTATTCCAGATTGTTGGTTCATGACCTGCTTGACTGAAACAAAGGGCAAACTATTCCAAGTCTGAACTTGTGCCAATTAAAGTGCGAAAATTTGCATCTGGGACATAAGAAACGTTTTTACAACTTTGCAATTACAAGAAGGATGCGGGGACAGTGGGTTGATCACTTGCCAGCCTTCAATTGACTCTCATAAAAGTTATGTCAAAACCTTTGAGACGTTTGATGAGCGACGATTTTAAAAACGAGATTGGTAGCAGTACTTTAGAATTCCCTGTCCCAAAATCCTAACAGACCTTGCAAGCATGAAATGTCATATTTACAATTATAAAGGCATGTGTTGCATTACCGTATACTCAAGAATGTATTCCATATCTTATTTTATTTTCAAGGGGTGTGAAGTATCATATAAGATCATTTTATTTGCCTTATTACATTGCAAGGATTACTGTATGCCATGAAGCCAATAAGTGATGGGTGGTGCCCTCTAGCACAATGAAATTACACAATCTCACACTGTCACCTGTTGAAATTTGTGAAACTCATCAACTATTCCCTTAGTGTATACATTGTTTAGTCAGTAGGACTATATCAGGCCGATATATATCATGAACTTCTACCTTCACAAATCAAGTTGCCAGCAACGGCAATTAATGTGTACATTTGCCTAATTAATTATACATAGCACACTAGCAATTTTATTAGACTTTCAAAAGATGAAAGTCGCCCATTGTTCAAACTTTACTTCCATGCCCTCGGGAGCAACATTTTTAAAAGATCTTTAAATTGCAGGACAAATAGATTTTTACCATCTTCTGTACCTACTGGTATACAGTGTACATATTTTGCTGGTGCTTTGGGCCTAAATAAAAGATAAGAGGATTATTGTGACCTTATGATATAATTCTGAAAAATTGAAAAGCATACCACTTTTGTTGAAGGAAAGTATTCTCACAACCAATTTGAACCAAGCTGCTTAATTGTCACTGTCACTTTAAATTGTTTTAGTGGTCTAAACAATCCCATGCACCCTATGATTCTTTGCTGAAATTACCATTCCAGTCATTTCACGCCTTTATTAGATTAACAAGGACCACGTCAAAGGATTCAACAAGGCACGTTTACATATATATAGACATGTGCAAGGTTGACTGTAGGCTATATGCGACACTAAGTGAAGACAAAGTTGGCTCCCTTTGGTATGCAGGTTAATAGATCTATCACATGTGTGTTCAAACAGAACTAAGCAATTAAGTCATTAACTGATTAAAGGGCCACTTAGAGCTCCTTGCGGATTAGCAGTCCAAACAGTTTCAAAATTAACTTTCAACTTGGTCATGTGATGTCACTGGCTTAAAACTGTTTTGTTTGTGTCAGTTATGGTTAATAAGTTGGTTCAGTGCTTATCATATCTAGCAGCATAGGTGACAATAAACAAACTAATTAATTGACTTAAGGTAATTCATCAAATAAGAAGATTAGGAAACCAACAGAAAACTGTCGATGATGTGGCAAAGCCAGTTTGCAAATTGAAAATAAGAAAATTCATTTTTTCAGTGGACCGCCAATTCGCAAAGAGCTATAAGGGAGTTACTGACTTTAAAAACCAATGAACAAAAGAAATGGAAATGTTTTGTTGTACTGTGTTTTATTTTTAGAAAAAAGATTAGAAACTTTGCTTCATTAATATAATAATCAGTTATAAAAAGTTACTCAAACTATTATATAATTTGACTTGCGAAAAATATGTGTTAATCTTGATAAATTTCCTCACTGCCAAAATAATAGTGATTTTGAAATCAAATAAGGGTTTAGGCAAGACATACTGATGTAACTGATTTTTAGCTTGTCGGATCCACTTCAGCAAAGATTCTCTGGGTGGTTGGATCAACCAACTCAGCCAATTTTCTGTCTCCGAAAAATGAGTTTATCCACAATTTTTCTTTTGAGCTCTTTGCAGATTGGCGGTTCACTGAAAAAATTAATTTTCTTATTTTCAATCTGCAAACTGGCTTTGCCACACCATTGACAGTTTTCTGTTAGTTTCCTAATCTTCTTATTTGAAGAAGTACCTTAAGTCATTTAATTTATTTGAAGAAGTACCTTAAGTCATTTAATTTGTTTCTTTATTGTCACCTATGCTACTAGATAGCGCTGAATCAACTGATACAAACAAAACATTTTTAAGCCAGTGACATCTCACGACCAAGTTGAAAGTTAATTTTGAGACTGTTTGGACCGGCAATCTGCAAACAGCTGCTATAACTGACACAATAAAAAATTGAGATTACACCTATTTGTCCTACCAACCGAAAAAGCGCTTCAAGAAGATCAAAGAAGTTATAAAGATCAAAATTAAATTTTATGCCTGGCCTTAAGGAAGAAATACACCTGAAACTCCTTTTCAGAAATATATTCATTCTTAAATATATACCAACCAGTGAAATCATTTTGTGGCTACACCTAGGGCCTAATATGTAAAGGGCACAGCCATGAAATTCGCGCAGCTCTTAAAAAGTTGTTTTAGGACTTATGGTTTTACCATAACTTTCATTAAATTTATTTCATATTCAAAAGGCAGTTATGTTACTGTTTCAAAAAAATTGAAAGACAGATATATAGAAAAATAGAGAGAAATTTAGACTAGAAACTATTAGAAAGATAAAATAGATCAAAAATACAATAGATAGATAGATAGATAGATAGATAGATAGATAGATAGATAGATAGATAGATAGATAGATAGATAGATAGATAGATAGGATAGCAAATAAATAGGATTAAGAATAAATAGAATTGATAGTTAATCAGCCAAATAGTAAAAACTTACTAAAAAGGAGACAACACTGAAAGCTGCCAAATTTAAGTCTATGCTAGATTGTTGATATTACATAATAGTGATAACAAAAACAATAACATGATCTGCAAGTAGATTAATTGCTCACTGTTACATAATCATCAGTTGACAAAGATTATGTAACCTTAATTTTGTTATTTTTTCTTGTTGTCTGTTTTGAAATGAAATGAATCACATGTTAATAATTTAATTTAGCTTGTCAAAGCTTATAATTAACTATTCCATAAAAATAATAGATACAGGGAATATTAATGGAGAAAATTGAATTTTTAAGACACTTTTGAATATGAATATGTCATGTTTTGTTAAATTCGAAACTAAATCATTGATAAGAAGCTAGTCCCACTTGACCTAATTTCCTGCTGTCGAGCATTGATGTTGAGACCATCACTGCACAGACTTTTAAACCTTTCTTGTGCTCAATTTGTTCGCGAAACAGCCTTCGACCATATCGCTGCGCGAATATTAAACATTAGCCTGATTATTAGCAGCACATCTGGCCTGTGGCCTGCGCTGAGCTGCACCATGCTTCACCTTGACTTTGCTGGCTAAATATACATGTCCATAATTCATGTCATAATGGCCGTATGATATATATACTCAGCCGTCTATTTATATGATATAAGCCTCCTGATCAATGGCTATTCTAGTCGGATGGTATAAATTTAACTAGTCTGGCTAATTTTAGCCCTGTCACTCCCACGCCAATAAATTGGCCTCTTTTTATGGCTTTTTCCTGTTCATCATACTGATCAATCGAGATTTGTTCAAGTTATTTTTAGCTCTTTTTTACAAACAGCTGTTTGGACTGAATGTAAATACAGATGAGGTTAAAATATATAGGATAGGTCCTGAAATGTTAATGTAAACAGTGTTGACCGATTTCCAAACATATATCACAAATGTAGTGGGACTGTTTTAACAAAGATCTGGTGAAGAAAATACGAGCTGCACAAAGTTCCTGTGAGAAAAAATAAAGATCAGAGAGATGTTAATTAAATTGCAGTGAACAGATACATGATATTAAGATCAAGCTGATTCGATAGGCTATAATGGCTATTCATAAAAGCTTATAAAATTCAGCTTAAATAGACTATAAACCGTTCAACAAAAATAAGTCCCCCTTTAAATAAACTTTTAACATATCTCAAAGTTTCCTTCTCTGATTTTAATAATAGCTGGCAGAATTAAAGTTTTCGTAAAAGGGGGTTTATTTTTGTGGAACTGTTTATATATATCCATGTATTGTATATCCATTATTCAATGGGACCATGGCAAGGGTCTTTGTCACTTCAATTCAATGTAGACCATGGAGGAAAGACCGTGTACACGAAGTTCTGGGTGACTTAAATATTGAAGTTTTTCAGGATAAGGGAACTTAGCTGGCTTCTAAGAACTAAGGCCCCTTAGGCTTGGTGGAGGTTACTACAAAACTGTTTCACTAAGTTTAATATGATATAATTTCAAAGTTTTGCAATGTTTTATGTTTGCAGTAACAATGAGATTAATTATTGATGATACCCAATACTTTCAATGTTGATTTGATTTAAGGAGACTTATCCCTCTTGTTGGTGACAGCCAAACGAAAGGATTATGCATCTCACTTTCAATCCAAAATCATGCAGTTATGACAAGTCAAATGGCCTTCTCTTGATCATGACTAATCAACTGCCTCTATGTTTCCCATGTTGAAAGTAGAGAAGATGACACATCATCAGCTAGATCATGAGTCACGAAGTGCATTTTTCATAGTCAACTGGTCCTCATATTTTCTTCATCAAAGTGAAAGACTGTAATCTGGCAGTATACTATAGCTTTAATATGACTCTAACATATATTTCTTTTTTTTTTTCTAGTCCTTGTACATGCAATTCTTTTCAAGTGTACAATCTACTGTATTCAAATGGGAGAAAATAGAAAATCTGTTCAAGTTGACTATTTGACATAAAACATTTGTTGAATTTTACTAACCTGGAGACCTTGGCCATTTTGGATTATGTGTGTGACACTAGTAAGTGCTGCTGACTATGCAGTATTCTCGCTCCTATGAATATCGCTTGCAAAAGAATAGGCCTACCCCATTGTACCCGGGCCAATATAATAAGCCCTGTGTAGCCAGAAGTATTCGCCTTCCAATTTTGGACTGCATGATTATACTTTATATTTCCTATTCAGGCAATATCATTGTTCTGAAAAGATTCTTAGAGAGGAGAATTAAGGAACATAGGCCTATATATAGAACTACAGTGATAATTAATTGGAATGCAGGTATAAGCAATTGGTAAGAATGCTTCATTTGGAAATTGGAATTGAAGAAATGTCTCTTCAACCAAAACAGACCAATATGATGCCAATAAAAGCATTGGCCACTCTAGATTCAGATAAATACAGTAGCTGTATCAGCATTGGTAGAGAAATGCAACCTTTTCTGGACAAATTGGGGTTTCTCTAGTTCATTCGGGAAAGGTCTTAAATTGTCGGGGGCCATTCAAAATATCCTTTTCCCTAAATCTACTTCTCCAAAATCTACTTCTGACAAAAACTACGTTTTGACACAATCTCTTCTTCTTCTTTAATTTCTTCAAAATCTAATTAATCTTACAAAAAAATCAACTTTTGACAAAATCTACTTCAAAACTTGTTTATCTTTTATTTAGTTACTTTGCAAAAGCGAATAACATAACCTGCATAGCATCCAACAATGGCAACATTGTTATTCTTCAGTTTATTTCAAAAACCATCCCAGTAATAACCTGGACAGATTACGCCCCTTGTGAAACACAATTCAAAGTTGTCAAAATTTAACCGAATTTTAAAATGCGTCTGTTCTCTTCACTGTCATGACCAGTAGGCAAATGCATGGGCCTATTTGGAATCAAGGAACACTATTATTTCAATAACTTTGGACCGAGGCCAAGATCTTCATTGTAAATAGCGTAGTTAGGCACGGGGTAATCACTTCAGCAAAGATTCTCTGGGTCACTGGGTGTGGGTAATGGAACAAACAATTGTATGCCAGAACTGTGGGCCTAAATCATCAGCATATATAGGTTATACCACCTATCTCATACTTATTTTGCTCAGTCAATTTGATGTTATGTGGGATAATCTTATAATTCTTAAAACACTATAGGGGTGAACCTAACTTATTACCTGCATTTACTCCAGCCGAGCAGTCAAATCCTTTACTTTGCATTGGTTCCGAAATTCTCTAATAGCTGCCAAACTCTTACACGATGGTCAGTCAGAGTACAACTGCAGCAAATGCACAACCCGCACTTGCCGTTTATTACTGGGAGTGCCGCATCTATACATGCACGTACAGCTAAACGCAAGTCGTTGCAAAAGTTTACACCAACATTTAGGTCTGATGGAACTAAACTTGAGGCCTTCTCGAGATCTCAGTCAAAATCTAGCAGCTCTTTCACAATGGGCTAAACTAAGCGGCCTAGTCTTGCACACTAGCCTAATGCATAGGCCTTATTCAATGCACAAAGGCATATATGTATCTATGCCTGGCCCAGGCCCAGAACTATACCTTGACAGGTCACGAGAAACAAACAAAATCCAATCTAATGAGCGTCCCCCAAAATAGCCGAGCAAAGAAGTTGTCCTACTTAGTTTGTCGGTCTTTGAATAAGACGTGTTGCCCAGCTAGTCAAATCAAAATGAATAGGAGGCCAGATTAGTTAGTCAAACTTACTGATGGGGTAACAACGTTGCCAATGACGCCATCACAACAGAGCAACGTCACACAGCGCGTTTGGTGACGCAGCTGACTCTGCTTGGAAGAGCAAGGCCATAAACTCCCTGGAACAAGTGCCGAGGGGCTGCCTGTGACGTCCTGACGCTCTACCCTCATTTGCATACGTCAACAACACACCAGTTGGTATACCCGAATACTACCCATACAATACGCTTAAGCCTGTCAAAGATTATTAGCATGTATACAATTTATTGAAAGCAGCATTGCTATTGCCTGACGCATGATGTACACGCATTTTGGGGGTAGGCTTGAGCCTCTAATATCATACCCGTATACCTAGTGCTTAAAAACCTACCACTTATCATACCACAACCCACAGGATCAGAATCATCAGAGTGATCATCAAACACATTGATTGGTTTCCCTTTTCTGTTTTTGAAGGTCAGCCTGTACTCGGTTACTCCTCTATATATATAGGCTGTAGTTCTAAGAAGACTAGTTTTCACCTCTTTCTATACCTTACCTAATCTATAGCTTCTTTTATGTAATATTACAGTTCATATATGTATAGGCCTATTGTTGACGACAGTTGGCAATTGGTTTAGGAAGGCAATAACAAATGTAATGCTTTCATTTCCAGTATACCGTACACTGTAAAATTTGAAATTTTGAGTTAGCTCAAATGATTGAGTGAGATGGTTGCACAATTTGTTTGAGCCATGATGGCTTGCCGTTTTGAGTTATGATAATCTTTATGTTGTTATAACTTGCAAACAAGCTCTCTTGGCTCAAAGGAATTGTGCAACCATCTCACTCAATCAATTAAGCTAACTCAAAATTCAAAATTTACAGTGTAGGCCTGTAGGCTTTTTCCTAATATAAGACTCATCCAAATTTTCAAATTCATGAATGGCTGTTTGATGTCAAAAATGCGTGCCATAAATGTCATACATATACCTACATGTATAGGCCAGACTCCATGAGTCCCTATTTTTGTCGATGACACGAAGTGTGTATAGGCCTAATTAATTGAATAAAAGGACATGTCTAATTTATATTCAATCAATTTCAAAGAATTCAGTAAGCGATTTCTTTCTACATAGGGCAATTAGGGCATTATCTTAGACATTTGTTATATCTTAGACTTTTAATATATAAGACCATAATGTACTGTGACCATGATGTACTGTGACCTTAATGTACTCTGACCACTGTCTCAAGTGATACCATGTATTTGGAGACCAACGACCTGTAATGCATTGAATTTTAGTTTTTATATTACAGACATAAAGACCTGTCTGCCATGATCTTTCAACATGATTTTGTCTCATTTCTCTATCTTATACTTTCCACCAGATATATCAATTGATTGGAAATTCAATAATAAGCCGAGCCGTGATTTATTCGTTAGACATGTTCCTAATAAGCTCGTCTGTTGACTAACTAGTTGGAGGTTCAGAAAGGGCAAGTTTACGGCTTTGATTGAAAATTGAAATTATACCAACAATCACATTTCTGGTAAAATGACGTTTGATTGACATTTCAGATAATTACAGCTTGTTCTTTCCAAAAACACCACCAGGTAAGATTCTGTTAAATAGATATTAGATAATGTCATCAAGCTTGTTTCTAGACCTAGATGTAATCAACAATAATATGGTGTGATAAACAATCTAACCTGTGATTTATCGTGATCAACAAACGAAATCTCAGGCATTTTCAAATAAATAAGCTAAACAAGGATTTGATTTGATTAAAAGACGGCTCTAATGGCTGTTAAATAATCGTTATATATTGTAGGGACCAGTGAAGATCAGAACCACTGGTTTGGTAGGCTGGAGAGATCTTGCAATGCTGGCTGGAGCTATTTTTAGCTCTTTTCTGCCAGGAATGCCCTGCATGCTATTTTTAGCCTTCAATCGATTTTCTGAGGCAGATTTAGCCGCGTACAGAAATGGCTTGCTTTTTGCATGGTTGCTTACTCGTCTTTGGAGAAAAAAAAAAGAAAGAGGGAAAAAAGAGAAAGGGCCTTGGGATTGGCAGTTAAAGGCTTGCAAGCCACAGATGCTGTCAACAACAACAACATTGTGCATGCCACATGTGTGTTGTTGTGTGCAGGTGAGGGCACTAATAAAGGAGTCCATGTTTAGAACAGGCCGCAGCAGCAGACACAAATATAGACTGCGCACCTGAGAGAAGAGCGCCTCTGCTGCTAAAAATGGCGCCAAGCAGCTATATTAAGTCTTCGTCTGCTCAATGTAAGGAGGTCTATGCCAGGCTACATCACATTGAAGATGATCAAAATAACTGCAAAAAGGTGTGCACATGGCAATACTAAAACGTTTGCATGCAATATCCAGTGGAAAATGTTTGAAGCAGTTTTGCAAGAGCCCTTTTAAAAGCCTGAAGTTTGCAAATGTCCAGGCAACTGAAGAAGCAACTTTGCAATTTGCACAACAAAAAGCACAGCAGCTACAAAGTCTTGGTAAGTAAGAGAATGCATGCTCCTTCTTCCTTGAAATGTTGTTTCCGAATGTTTTGGTTCTTGTGTTTTGTTTGCAGCAACGATCGTCTGCCTGGCAGCGCGTAGTGCGCGTGTTGTTACGTCACAGTGACGTAGCGTCATTGACGACAATCCACTGGCCCAGCTCATATCGTCATATGTTTTCGGGATGGGGTGTCGCCGTTTCCATGGTAACTGACCTTCCTTGACTACGTCACGCCTACCCCCCTTTCTTTCTTCCCCCTTTTGCCATTTCCACGAAACTCTTGGCAATTTCTCTTGATCCACAATTAATCTCCCCAAGGTTACAGGGCTTTGTTTTCTACTTTCCCCTCCTTTCCAGGAAGAAATTTACTTTTCTTCCCCCCACTAAATGTTTACTGGAACATATTTACTGGCAACCGTGACGTCAGCCCCTCAAATTGGTGGGACCACACTCTTTGTTTACCTGGCAGCTGATTAGTTTGTTGTTGTGATGTAACACTAGTTACCTATTGATAGGATAGGATAGGATAGGATAGGATAGGATAGGATAGGATAGGATAGGATAGGATAGGATAGGATAGGATAGGATAGGTGGTTGCATGCCTGAGGTATTGGCTTCGATGATTGATGTTGCATGATCAGCTGTTCCTGGGAAACGTACAAGGTTCAAGCCAAGTTTGTATGGGAATCATACTATAAGACATCAAGTGTTAGCTTGGAATGTATGGCAAGGCTGCAAAGGCATAAGATATGATAGGATACTAAGGATATATAGGTACTGTATACTATGATTGGTTATAATTATAACAGGTCCATGGATGCATTTGGCATTGGAAAAAGTGGCAATCTTCTTGCAGGTCTAAGAATTTGCAATGGCATTGCATAGATTTTGTATCAGCTGTTCCTAATCCTAACCGAAGTTGATGATCAGGCATAGCATAGCATAGCATAGAGTATCATATATAATATTTTAGCATATCACAGCATAGCATAGCATATAGCATAGCATATAGCATAGCATATAGCATAGCATATAGCATAGCATATAGCATAGCATATAGCATAGCATATAGCATAGCATAGCATAGCATAGCATAGCATGTAGTCAAACTATAAAATGTCTATGCATGCAACACTGGAAAATAGAATTAATGTTCGGCCATTACTATTGCATGGCAGCTGTTCTAGAAAAACTTATAAATGTTCAAGGATAGCTGGGAAGACAATAGAATAGGACACACGGTATAGGATCGCATCTATAGGATATAACATCATAACATGTCATAGCATAGCATATCATAGCATGGCATGTCATAGCATAGTGTATCACATGTAGCATAGCATATTACAGCAAAGCATAGCATAACATACCAAATAATTATAGCATGCATAGCATAGCATAGCACAGAATAGCATAGCATAACATAGCATAACATAGCATAGCATAGCACAGCATAGCACAGAACCTACATTGAGTATGTAGATCTAGGCCCTATCGAAATGTGTAATATCAAAGGGCTGTCACATACTTCCCTGGATCTATCCTATCGGCTATTCCTCTGTAAACTTGTTAAGTCTATCACTGTCTGCAATGTGAGGGCCCTTTATATAGGATGTAACCTTCTTTGCTAGATCAATTATTGTCCTGTGCAGTTAATATCTAGGTTCTTCACAGTCTAACCACAGGGTGGTCAAGATGACAACTCTAGGGTGGTAATTCCTGGTGCCTAAACCGACAACTCCTTGAGTCAAAATTTTTGCAAGCATTACTACCCTAAAGTAGTCATAAACTAGTCACAGTGACAACCGAATGTTTAGAGTGTGCATGTCCAACTTTGGATAGAAAATGTTAATAGATGACGATATCGAATAGTGCATGCAGAATGGGTTGGATGAGTATTTCCCACTGTGCTATGGCATAGACAAATATCCACCATGTTGTTGCTGTACCTGGAGTTCATGCTGTATGCTATTATTCATGAAGCTTGCACACTTCAACAACTGCCACAAAGTCTGAAAACATAAATCCCAAAATGAAAGTTATCGTGGCAATAAATTAAGCAATTTAAAAGGAGTTCATTGATTCTTAAATCTATGGACCAATTTGTTTTTCACATTAAGCAAGAACCCTTTTCACTCATATTTGGTAGATTTTCCTATCTCTACGGAGTAAGACAGGTATGGAAACACAAAAGTTAATTTGGTCAATTTGGCTCCTTGATTGTTCAATACCCTCCTTTATTCTTCTTCTTCTGTAATGCCCTTCCATCCTTATAGTGTGGTTCGTATGAACCATGACTTTTCTATGATGTTATTATGAAAGTTGCGAGGAGTCACACTACGCTGCCGGCTTTAATAGTTTTCAAACTTTTCGGCAGTTTTGTCTACTGTAGGGCTACTTGAAAGTGGATGAGGTGTAAAAAACAGGAGTTTGGACTTCCAAATTTCAAAATGGCATTCGTTGCTAAGTGCCTGAAAAAGTCCTAAGCCAATTCTTGTAATTTGAATGGTTTCAGTGATTCCAATTGTCACTATTCATAGCAGAAGATGACCACTGAGTCTAAACTGCTTCAGGCAACATGCACAGTCACTTTGATGTCTCAAGACGAATAGTTCATAGAAGCTCATGGAGTCAGTAGAAAAGCATCAGCCGATTTTGTTGACATGTTGTCATAACGAACGTTGCAGACAATCCCTTCTTTGTGACACTTTTCAGCTTTGATATTTCACTTGGTGAACTTGTTAAAGTGTGCTGCTTGATGAATAAAACCTGAGTGTTCCTCACGGTGATTGTTGCATGCAGTCAAACAATTGGGTCAGAGCATCATGCGGCCCAGCAGAGTTGTGGGTTTCTCGGGGAAATTCATATACATGTACAACGTATTAAAATTTATTGACCAATACAATATATTTAGAATATTACAAACATAATAGGAAAGATAGGATGGAAAAGGATGGTAGAAACAGTATTCGATTGATTCAATAATGTTTCAAAGGATAGACCACATTCAAGCGGAGTTGCCATGCACAACAAGTATGTAAGGCTGCCAAGACAGAACTGCCTTGGTTTGTCAATGAAAGTCTGAGAATGCTCAGCTGAGTTCCAGAGTTGAGCTGACCCCCTTTCCCATCCAACGTAAGGCTTTGTTTGTTTACAGTCGCAAGTGAAACGACCGACTCAGCTGGTAGCTTGTAATAAATGAAGCAGGCTAAGGAAATTATTAGGTGATCGGCCTAATTTGATCACTTCAATGGACATTTTGCTTCAATCCTCATGACGTTGCAGGTTTCAGTTACAGAACTTTTTTGGGTTTCGACAGTAATGTAGTATAATTGCTCCTATACACTTGGCTTGGAGTCCCGGCCCTTTAGCTAACTGATTAGATAGCGGACCTTTAAGGGGAATGCATTATAGTAAGTATACCTACAAAATTACTGCATTGGACCAGTTGACAGATTTGACAGTTAGTGACATCACTAATTCTCACTTAGTCTCACGTAATTTTAAAAGTTGGAATTCTGGAAATGTCGAAGGCATTGATATCTAACCTTTTTTTTTCATGACACGATTAATCAATATCAATCATGAGTCTACTGCTGTAATTCACTCTAAAAGATTCAGACAAAAATTGGTTTTTTAGATTCTAAATGGTTTTTTGAAAAACCAAATTTCAATGCAAAAAACCAAAATGGATTTTTTTTAAATCCATGTTGGTTTTGCATTGAAATTTGGTTTTTCAAAAAACCATTTTGAATCTAAAAAAACAATTTTGTCCTGACATTTTTTAGAGTGTTCCACAGGACTGCATATATGTGCTTACTTTTGAATGTAACTGCAGGCGGTACTCTGTGGATGGTTTGTACTGCTCCACTGGTCAAGCTGGTAATAAAAGCATTGGCTCCAACCTATTCTTGTGACTCGCTTCTCTGAAGTGAAGATCTTGGTTTGGATGTAGAGCACACCAACATGATTTTTATTTATGATAACTTCAATTTTTGCTGGACAATCCTAGGAGATTGCACACCCCACGATATGGTATGCTCTAAAGCAAGTTATGTATATGTCTGAAAACCAGAGGCATCTAAAAACATAATGTACTGACATGATTTCGTGAATTTTCATCTCTCCAAATCAATGAATGACTTCTTGACATCAGCATCAATAAATACTACTTTTAGTACTATACTAGCTGTTCACCCGTTAGGGTTTCTTGCTTTTCAAAAATGCACCGAGTTCCAGGTTATTCCGAGGTTAGAGTAATGTGAAGGCAGGTCCTATTTGCAGGTTCCAGTCAGCTTTCAGTTAGATGAAGTAATGTGGATTGTTTGGAACTACTACAGCATGGTGTACATCACTACAAACACTGAGAGACTGGTGTTGTTGGAAAATATGATTTTCTAAATGCATGACGCAATTTAATTTCTGGAGCTGGGAAGTTATATAGGACATAGAAGTTCAATAAGTGTGGAAAAAGATGCAGAATTTAGTGGCCTGCAATAGAATATGCATTAATTAATGGTCTTGATGTGGCAGAGAAATATATAGCTTCCAGATTTGTATGTTGAAAATATGTTTTTTGTCAAACTCCCAACAGGAATATCTAGTAACTGGGTAGATATATTGGCCATAGAAGGTCAGTCTGCATATCAGAAGATGCGGAATTTAATGGTCTTTAATATTAAATGCTTTACAGTCCTTGTTGTGGCAGTTAAATGTACAGGTGGGATGTATTTAAGTGAAAAAACATGTTTTTTGTAGCAAATTCCCAAGATATATTTGTGTAACTATGGAAATAATGAATGTTGATGGTAAATTTTGCCCTATCGGGAACTTCAGATGAATTGACAGGCTCAGGAGTGTAATTTAAGATGTTATGGATTGAGAGAAAAAAGCCTTATGAGTGAGATGAGATTCCTGCTATGACTATTATTATGATTAGATGGGTTGATCAACACACGTGTAACATGTTGTGGACTTTATAATTTCAAAAAAACCGACCCCATATTGCTGGCTATAGAATGTGTCTTATGTATGTATGTAGAATGTGTCTTAGGACTACTTGGTTGTGGCTGAAGCCTGGATTGTATACAAGGTACGAGATGAACCCTTATCCATTGCTGTGCCCTCCTTCTGGCCTACTAGGCTACCAAGACCATAAATACAGGACATAAATCCCAATCATCAATCTATCCAACAGAAGCAGACGTTTGATGGGATACCATCAGCAATGGTTTTTAGAGGCCTCTAGTTTTTAGACATGTACACCCATTCATTTTCCTCGGCTCCCATTTATATCCTAAGGAGGTCAATGACCCACAGATCGTTCCCCTTTCAAAGCAGCATATTCCTCGCCAGCACTTTTTCCTTTTTTTCTCTCCTTTTTTGTCATCAGTATTTTTAGAAGCGCTTGACTGCCTGATCGACTGTGTGGGACTAATGAGGCCAATCCCCCCTCCCTACCTTCGTCTCTCCCTCTCTCCCTCTCTCCCTGCCAGGCTGGTGATCCGCCATGGTCAGCCGTTACATTGTACTTTAGCAGTTAACAAATCAGGTCAACTGATTGCCTGTTAGTCATTGCTACTAGTTAGCTGATGAAATAGTGAGTCAATCTATTCCGAGCCTGAACAATCAGATATGGTTCGCAATGTACCATGATCTGCTGCTTGGTAGTAGGTCTATGCCACTCCAATGTCAGATTGGACAATGGTCATTCCAACCAATCCACTTCCCTCAAAAATTCTCCAGTGAGATTTAAAGATTTTCAGGCAATGTCATGCCCGATTCCCTACTTTTTCCAGTCATGCTTGTTCCTCTCTGCGAAACAGTGTCATAATATTGGTACTCATAACTTATTTGAAATCGTCAGCAATGACAATCTGAATGCCAAGCATTTATCAAAATCAAAGGTCGGCCATTCATGTCAACAATGGCTTAACCTAGGGCTTTAGCCATCCAGTTTAAACATATATTTAAGGCCCATATAGATACTTGGTTAGGCCTACATGAAGTTTGGGTGTAGGCCTAATTAATAACAACCGTCGTGATACACGTAGAACAACAGAAGATTCTGTATCTTTTGTGTGTGCACTGGTGCGGCCATGTATCTAATGGTTTAGCAATATATGCTTAAAATGTCATTTGCGAAGGCAGTCTTGTAGAGATTGAAAATGTAACTTAGTCCATTTAGTTTGATTAAACATCATTTTGACTTAGTAGCCTAATTTAGATCATATGTGTCAGGGCCCTGGATAACATTGGTTTCCATGGAAAGCCAGTTGCCAACTTTCTTGAGAGGATTTTAAAATGATTATATTGAAATTCACCCCAGTTTATAGATATCTGAAGTACATTTCTTACAGTCTTACAGTTTTAACCAGAAGACTCAGTCAACTAGGGGCTTCTTTGTATCCTCGCCATAATGGGTCCTTCCATGGGTGCTTTTAATAGTTGTCAGAACTTTATCAATGGTAGAACTGACAACGAATCTAGCAGGAAATGTGTTTAAATTTCTTGTAATGCTGATGTCACCAATCCTAGAAATCATGTTTGTGTAAACAAACAAAATCAACAATAACTGGTAAGAAGCTCTGTATACGCCAGACAAACCGCAATGCTCATTTTGGCATTTCTTTGACCACATTGCACACACATATACATCGTAGAATTGACCAGGAGTGACCACTTCCCTGGTTGTTTTACACATGTACAATATGCCTGGACGAGGTACATGTATAAAGTTCTATACACACAACAATTTTGTACGGACCCCAGCTGTTGTTAGTTTCGTCTGTTTTTCACAAACATTTTAAAGTGTCCAGTTGCATTTTCCTCAACATGCAGTATATTTCGTACTGATCATGTTTAAAATTACATTTACCATTTATACAGTAAATGTGCATGGGTCAAGCTTTATTAACCATATTAAGGTGATTTAACCTTCAAAATTGGCTGATTGAGTTAATTCTAGATATGTGACCAACACAACTAAAGTTCTGGCAACCAAACACTATACTATGCCTGCCATCTATACCATTTCGCCTGGGCTATAGACCTATATGAGTCCAGTGTCAAAGCTCTGCTCTTCAGTTGAACATTACAGATGATCCAACATTTCATATATAGGCTTATTACTCCCTTTCATCACCATTCCAAATGCTTGTTACTCATACAAGTAGCCTATGTATTGGTTATCCCTGCATTGTCTTTTGACCAATACGAGTATGGGTCTTTGGAGGCGTTAAAAACTGCATGTGTTCCTCATTTTGGTGCCCAAGTTTAAGGTTTCTCTTATCAATTAGATTCAATATCCAAAATGAGACGAAACTTCCAAACATTATCCAATACGGCAAGGGTGGAATCTGGAGCAGTGCAGTCATCCAGAATCCACTTTGGCCAAACCTTCGAAGATGTTTGTATTTCAACACAGAATTTGGCACGCATTATTGAAGGTCCCTTGAAGGCCAGTACAGTTACTATTAAGATACACACAGGTAGTGCATGTACTTCTATTCTATTCTATTCTATTCTATCCTATATTCCGTTCTATTCTATCACCGATTGTATTGGTTTTGTCTTTAGGGATATATGGCTACTACCTTACTTTATCCCTCATTCAATTATACTATTCGTGTTATGGGTAATTTTACATCATAGGTTTACTATAGATCTATATTTTAATATGTATTCCATGCATCGACGTAAAGAGAATTTAGATAAACCCCTCAATTAATTGATCAAATACCATATATGCAGCAGTGATGTTCCAAAATTTAGCATCTGAACCATTTCTTTACATTCTCCATATCCCATGTAGCTCTTGAATTGACTACATCCATGGAAGATATATATAGACCTCATATCTAGGGTCTAGCAACTGACTGATCAATATGCCCGTCAGTTAACAGGCTTTTATCATTGCTACCACACCAGACTAACACCAATGAATTTAGTGAATAAACTATCTGAGGGAAGAGGGACGCCCATGTGTTCAGCTACAAGTATTGCAGAATTTCTTGCAGAAGCTTGTGCTACAGCCTAACGGGCAGGGAGGGTACTACTGTTATGTAACAGAGATGGATGCTGCAACTCTCATTATATCATTGACGTGTATATTTAGAACCATATATACAGGCAATCTTAAAATAGATATAATATGCTATGCTTGTCACACCTTTCTGTATAAAACAATAAAAACTTTTTTTTGTGTCTTAAAAAGGATACCATTATTAGGTATCATATTTGGCCACAATACAAGATTCCACCATTTTATAATTGGAAAAAAAAATAGGCATATTTTTCAATTTATTAATCAATGGCTGTTCTTGTAGAATTTGCAGAACCCTGACAGTGAACTAAGATGTTTTGAGCGGTATTTCAGAAAGCAAAAATACCAGCTGGATGTCATTCGAATGAGACGTCCGTAGAATTGGCGGCCCTTGCATCAGTGTCTGTTGGCAAGTAAAAGATCCCTGACATGGGGTAAATTTGGAACATCTTGATGGCTCCCCCTGTCTCTTCCATCTCATCAAAAACCCCGCGGGGGTGCCCAGAACTTGGTTTTATACCATTTTATTGTATCTATCAATCTGTCTATTAATACCATTTTATTGTATCTATCAATCTGTCTATTAAACCATAAAACACAATTTTTATTCATGGGCAATATTTATACAGATTGAGGAAGCAATTTTTTAAATATTTGACAGATTTCAAACTTCAGTTGAAATTAAAGGTGTTGCTAGTTCACAATTAATTCATATAAACATGCATTAGAAACAAGACAATAAAGATTGTTTTTGAGCAGTTTGATTTGTGTTATCTCCAATCATACATAAATGCAACATGGCCACCCAAACATGGCGGTGCTTCTAAAAAAGGGCCTTTCATATTTGGAGTCCGCGAGCCACGAAGACAGTCAGGAGGATGACAACACTGCGGTGGCAGAATTTGTTTATGACCTGCTTTGATATGCCCACAAAATAATTTTCCTTTATACCATTCGACACCTCTGTCAGCCAGTCACATACCAGTATTTCAGGGAAATAATTCTCATATTCTTTGTTGTCCAGTTGTCCTGTCATGTTTGACAGTTTCAGTGTTTGCCTCAAGGTATAAGCCGGTTATTCTCCATGGGATCAGGAATATGTGTTTATCACACCTCGGGCTAAAGCCCTTGGGTGATAAATCATATATTCCTTCTCCCGTGGTGAATAACCTATACGTATGCTTTTATCACACCTTGGTGAGAGTCAGAAGTCTTCAGATCAGACATCATCAGATCCAGCGTTTTTGCAATGATAATAAAGTTCACAGTTAATAGTGTCAATGACATTATATCCAATGATTTTTTCTTTCCTGTATCAGTTTCTCTTGATGAATTTCAAATATTTTTGAATAAGTTAATTTCTAACCATTGAAATAGCCTTCATACTGGTGGTCATGATCCATCCCAGCAAGCCTGAAAATTCAACACGAAGGGCCGTGCAGCTTACAAACCTTCGATAGATGAACTTTTCTTAATTGGTCTTGTAAATGAAACTTGAATTTTTTGTTCTTTCGTGACAATATGAAAATAAACTGTTGCTTACATTTCAATGAGTGATAATATGAAAATGAACTGTTGCTTACTTTACAATGAGTGATGATATGAAAATGAACTGTTGCTTACTTTACAATGAGTGATGATATGAAAATAAACTGTTGCTTAATTTACATGGTTGTCTGTTTTGAGGTTATATTACTTTTTTTTAATGCAATGAATCACAGAACGGTTTTTTATGCAATGAAAAACAGAAGCTGACCAATGACTGACAAAAATGACCCAATGGGCACATCTACACTGCAGCAATACTGTGGCAACGGCAACGCTGCAATAATGTTGCAGATTACTCCTATACGTCGCATTGTATGCTAAAAATTATGATGTAACAACCTTGTGAAGCAATGGTCGATGTGACGCTAGCTTGCGACATTGTGGTAACACTTCACAATGTTAGAAAAAACCTCAATGTTGTGTTCACATTGTGGCAACGTTATACACTTCTCATGCAGAAAAGACATGCCCCCTACAAATTAGCAACGTTGTGTTTACATTGTGTGCCCTAGGGTGGTCCAAAAACAGTTTCTTCAGAAATTCTCTGATTTGAATCTTGCATTCTAATCTGATATGGATAGAAGGTATTGTGTAAAAATTTCATCAAAACTGATTAATATTTAGAGGTGGCACAAAGCCGTTGAAGTTTAACATGCGATTGCCCATCGGCAGACCTCAAAATCATCGGTATTTGCAAATCTTGCTGTAACAGCGTATTATTTTGATCAAGTGACTTTTTAAAAATTTTGTCCAGGATGCCCAATCCAGTCCTGATATTCTTTCTTACTTACAATGTTTCGTAGCAGGTCAGCATAGATATTGCATAGGTTAATTATCAAGCCTTTTTTCATTAAAAACAGGCAAATATTTCACTTATTATGAATAATAAATAAAAGATAACCCCTAGATGTTACTTTGCCATGCCAATTTTGTCATACACTAAAAAATCAGGAAAAAATATTCACTTCTACGAAAGATCTGGGAAATTGACCAATTTTTCAGTTGCGCGAATGAGGAATTACATTATAAACTTCGAGGCCTTGTGCTACCTCTAAATATAACCGATTTGGCCGAAATTTGGCATGTGTTTGTTTTACTTATGTGGCCATCAATTTCCACCTTCAAATTGGGCGTTGGGAAAGTACTATATCTCAGTAACTATTTGGGGTTTTAGGAGATTTGATTTTTCCCATTGAAATGTGGACCATCCTAGTGTGCCCCTCTGAGAACATCCTATCCTATCATAAAAGAAGCTTTGCACCCTTTCGTTGTGTTCTATACATTCCTTCAATTGTGCAACCAATCTCAGTGTTTTACAACCTGTACTTTATATCCATATTTTTATGCCTTAAAAAATTCCATGTTGGTTTTTTGCATTGAAATTTGGTTTTTCAAAAAAACATTTTGAATCTAAAAAACCAATTTTGTCTGAAATTCTTTAGAGTGTACTACTCTACTGTCTCACATACATCAGTTCTAATGATTCCCATTCTGTCACTCTACTTCTCCATCTCCACCCAGAAGTTGTTGTAGTATATCGTTTTCCCCACTTTTAATGACTGGCCCTTGGGTGTACATGATTAGTTCAGATTTCATTTTATTCCTATCTGTAAGTTGCAAATCTGTTTTTGGGGCCCTCTAGTAATATATATAAGAGCCTTAAGCTCTAAAAGATCTACACCGGAGAGTAATAATATACAGCGTTTAATTTATGATTGCTCAAGATGTTTTACCAATTGCCGCATGTTTGTAAGATGTGATAAACAAATGAATTGATCGAAGGTAAATGTTTGTCAAACTGTAAGAAGACTTACCGTAAGTACCTTCAACACTTTTAAAACACCTTGAATCCTTGATGTGTCTTGAAGAAGAATCAAATGAATAAATTGTTCAATCAAATTCCCAAGAGTCAGTCATGTTGTTGCCATTTTTTGTCACCAAAGCTTTTGCTGATAAAGTTCTGAAGGTTTGAGATATTTTTACCGAATAGAAGAATCAGACAAATATCATTCATGTTTAGTAGTAATTGATTAGGCCTAAGTCACAGACAAATAAAACATTTTTAGAGACTTTTTATTATTTACAAAAATTGATGCATGTGCCAGACTTTTCTACTGTTAAGAACATAACTTAATTGTTACAAAATCAAAATTGATGTTGGGATGAAAACATCATATCTATTTGTTCTTAGAGCTGCATGTACACGTGGTCTTGAGATGATTTAAATAAGCCTAAATGTTACGTACATAATTTCTTGGAACTGTTATTGTAAGAAATTGAGATGTGCTATAAAAATCTTCAGTGATCTTGTGCAAGCTTTATTTAGCTACAAAACCTAAATATAAATGACATAAGGGATGGATTATTGTGTTTGTGATGCCTTCCTCTTGACATCCGGTGTTATTTCATTCCAAAATGGAATCCGAACAAAACGCATGCACCGGAGCAGTCACGAGCGAACTCAAATTGAAGTGTATTTCAATCCCGAATTAAAATCGGAATTTCAATTTGAAACCCGATCATGATTTGCACAATAGATTCTTCGCTTTACGTCATCCCCGAATAAGGTAATTTAAAAACATAAATAAAAGTCACATGTTTCTAAAAATAGAACATAGTATACACGTGGAATCTGGGCTATTTTTAGAAGCTGTCACTAGAACGGTGACTGGGAGTGGGAGTGTGCAGTCTAAAAGTGGAAACAATTTGTGAAGAAATTGTTTTGTCACACTACCAGTGACAGTTGTAGGGATAATACACTATTGCAGACAGCCATATAGATATAATTCTATGGCTTCAGTTAGTCTGTTCATAAATAGACTACAAAAGGTTTTTCAGCATGAAAAGAAAAACCCCTTAAAAGAAAATGGTAAGGTGAGAAAAAATAGTCTTCACTCTGGAAAAACAGATTGGTTGTGAGAACCAGTCCATTGGTGGATATGAGACCAACCAATCCAAATAGTAATTTATCTTCCAATAGGATGGACTTAAAGGATTTTGACAACTAAATACTGGAATCTCCTCAGTCCTCAACCATTATTAGAGTTCTGACAAACGGTCCTTTAAAGCTAGCATATATAGGCCTAAGTCGTCAGATTAAAATGATGTCTAAAGAAAAATAAAGAGTCACATTCTAAGTTCCAAATTTACTTCACTGTCACTCTAATCTCAATATTATGATGATAGATTCCTATAAAAAAGTAAACAAATACTTTTTCATGCCACGATCTATCTGAGATTGGTTGTCAGTTTACCAATCCTATAGGTTAAGTCTAGTCAAAAATGCATGGTACCTATTTCACAAACACAGCACTCATACAGTCTGGACAGAAATATAGATGGTATACAAGAGACCACCATGGCACCATGCAATTAATGTCTCACTGAACAATTTGTAGCTCATGAAGCCTTGAAGGTTTACCAGTACATTGTATTATAGAATTTCATGCACCTTTGTGATTGGCTACATTGTGGATTTTATTAGTTATTTTATTTTTCTGTAGTGGAGATGCCAGTTGTCTTTGGCTTTGGTCAACAAGGCTAAAGGGGTAGCCTGTGATGCATGATGCCAGGATGCCAGCTACCGCAGAATGCAGACAGACCATCTTCTGACAGGTTGTTGAGCCTTTCACTTGCCCGTGCAGTCAAAATGCTTGATAATCTTCTGAGCTGACAAGACTGATGTAAAACTAGAGGATTACTATGTTTTAGACATCACCAAGATACTTATACCATTAGAAAAGCTGGTATCTAGACAATATTGCATGTTAGCGCCCGGCTAGGGATTAACTGTTTACAACAGCAAACAAACAATCAGATTATTGTTTATTTTGCAAAAATTATAAGTTAAAATGTATAATAGAAGAAGGATATGATGTCTAAGTCAGTTAGACACCTCTTTGTCGGGTACTAACATGCATTTTTGTCAGTTAGATCCCTCCCTCTGGTCGGGATCTAACTGACAAAAATGCATGTAATAACCCTCCAAATCGGTGTCTAACTAATACAAATATACACAAAAACATTCCATGTGGTTAGCATATAGGCATTTATTGCACATGCTTTGCTGCAAGTTTGTCACAAGTTGTTTTGTTTTTAGTTTGGTTAGTTTGTTGGAACCAGTTGTCATCTTTTATATGGGCTATATCAAATAAAAATCAAATTTACCGCCAATCTCTCAAAATGGTTGATCAGAAAGAGAATGCATAGTTGTGCAGTACTTGTGCCTTTGTATTGACTGTTATTGCCAAATTCAGTGCATGTATGTCACGACCTCTGCATCACGATTTTGCTTCAAAATTATGGATTTTAGTGATTTCAGCATTTTCCCCCAATAATATTCATGACTGCAGTTCCTACACTCAAAGCAATGGCACTATAATATAATATATGAATACTATATTTAATTTAAAGAATGATATATATGTTGCCCTCCAAAGTCTAATATTGTCTATGCCTTCATAGACTGTCTGAGTTCAATAAGGTATATGTTATGTTATCTTATTTATGGAGCATCATGCATATAAAGGCCTAAATAAGTTTAATCAACTATATATTTTTATTTCTTAGAAAACCCCTTGAATGTCGATGATAGTCCAAAGCAACAAATCCACCAAATATATATATTTTTGTTTCTCTGGTATGACTTTTTTGGATTATTTGCATCTTACATCAGTATAAGATGACCCAAATATGTTCTTTCCAAATCAAATCTAGCAAAAGTTATGACCATTAAGACAGACAGTGCATGTAGAAAATCCATCAAATTACACTTATCTCACAATGCCTGAACAATTTGTAGCTGACGAAGCCTTGAAGGTTTGACATTATAGTAGATGCTCATGCACCATTGTGATTGACTACATTGTGAATTTTCTTAGTTTTTTTATTTTATTTTTCTGCAAAGGAGATGCCAATTGCCTTTGGTCAACAAGACTAAAGTAGTAGCCTGTGATGCATTGTAGCAGAACGCCAGATACTGCAGAATGCAGACAGACCATCTTCCTCTGACAGGTTGCCTTGTGGTGTGTCTTTCACTCGTGTAACCCCCCGTGCTGCCAAAATGCTTGATAATCTTCTGAGCTGACAAGACTAATGTAAAACTTGGGTATTACTGGGTAAATGTGCACAAAACTTTTCCATACATGTTGTTATCATATAATGTATCGATTGCACATGCTTTGCTGCAAGTTCGTCACGAGTCGTTTTGTTTTTGGTTTGGTTGAATTTGTTGGAACCAGTTGTCATCTTTATACAGGCTATCAAATTAAAGTCAAATTTACTATCAATCTCTAAAATGGTTGATCGTGAAAGAGAATACATACTGTAGTTGTCCCATTATATTGACTATTCTCGCCAAATTCAGTGCATGTGTATCATGACCTCTGCATCACGATATTGCTTCAAAAATATGGATTTTAGTGATTTGAGCATTTCCCCAATAATTTATGGCAAACAATATTTGTGACTGTAATACCGACATTTAAAGCAATGGCACTACTAATTATAATGATATTATGTGTGTACTTCTTAATATAAGAATGATGTAGTACATGTATACTATATGTTGCCTTTCAATGTATATTTTTTGTCTGTGCCTTAATATTTAGGGAGCACCATATATTATAGGCCAAAAAGAGTACCATGGTCGTGATGGTACAATGCTTCCAAAACGTTAGATTGACAGCCGACTGCACTATTATGTTGCTTCCAAAGGAGAGTCTGTGATACATGTCTCAAATATATTTAGTTCATCAATATTCTTCGGAATGATATTCCCTGCCACTTTTATTATTTTCTTGGATATGGAATCAGGGAAATTGAGATTATTACATTTCTGGTGCACGCCAGGGCAGGTACAAAGAGACATTTTGCGTACACTCTAAAAAAATTTCAGACAAAATTGGTTTTTTAGATTCAAAATGGTTTTTTGAGAAACCAAATTTCAATGCAAAACCAACATGGATTTTTAAAAAAATCCATGTTGGGTTTTTGCATTGAAAAATCCATGTTGGTTTTTTGCATTGAAATTTGGTTTTTCAAAAAACCATTTTGAATCTAAAAAACCAATTTTGTCTGAAATTTTTTAGAGTGTACTAAAAAAAAAATCCAAAATGGAGGCTGTACAGTGGCGGCCCTGACAAGCAGTGCCTTTGGGCTTCAAAATTGCACTATAATGGTGGTTTCTATATTTAAGGCCTTAAATGTATTCTTTTCTTTGGCCATTGATGATTATATTGACCCCTTGACATCTTAGTCATATTCTTATGCAGAGATAGTATTTCTTGCATTGCTCTTTTTTTTGGTCAATATCTGTCAAATCTGGATAAACCTTGTCGATGTAAGTTTTAACAGAACATTTGCACTATCGGTTCAACTTTTGCGCAGCAAAAATGTTGTTTTGGATAAAAATGATGAAAAATGTATTGTGCATGCTGCTCTGCCTGTGACACGAAAAGTAGAACTCATGTGACAAAGGTACAAAAACCAGATTCGTCCCTACTAGAGATTTTTCCCGAAAGGACTGAACATTTTAAGGAGGGTCCCTTAAGGTGGCTCGATACTCGTGAACTTTCCAAGATAGGATTTCTTAAAAATAGTTTAAATTGATCCAAAATATAGTTTATAGCAAGGATATGTAAACGGAAGTATTTGCTACCAGCCTTTTTTCCAAAATATTAGAGGTTATGTACAAGAAAGTCAGTCCACACACACTTGAAAAACTCAATGTTTTTTCTTAACGTTTTTACTGTGAAGTTTTCCCTGCCATTCAGTGGCACTGAATGCGATATTATGCAATGAAGCATGAAATTAAAGAAGACACTTTAATGAAAAAGCTGATGACAATTTCAAAGAGATATATTTAGTTTAAAGGACTTTCCAAGTGCCTCGGAATAAAAGTTTTGATTTTGGCAATTTTAACTTTTTTTATAAACCATAGTGCTAAAAAAATTGACTAGATAGGATTTTTTAATTCTTTGTCATTTACTTCCAAAAATAGTGGGGAACAATATGATGGTAGAGACAACCCTTCCTACCACACTTTAAATTGATATACAATTTTTTTTTTATCACCAAGTCATTTTTGAGAAATTAGACCTGCTTGTGGAAAATCGCCTGTAAAAATTTTCTGTTGTGAGTATCAAGCTGAAACTCCGGCTGTTTGTAGTACTCTTCATAGCGCATCTAATGCTCCAAACGGGAAGTCTCTAACCAGAATAGAAGTGGAGCAAATCGCAAACGAAGCGGCCGACGCATGCAATTATTAGAATTCAAAAAAGATGACAGCAGAGATCAGCTGCGATGGTGACGTTACGACAGATAGGGCCTGCCTGGCTGCGCGGAAATGTGCGCTCACTACCATTTAGCACGAGTAGCGAGCCACCTTAACAGGTACTAAGCTGAGGATTCCCATAACTTAGTACCTCTTAAGGGACCTTCCCTAAAATGTTTAGTCCTTTCGGTAAAAATCCCTAATAAAATAGAGATGTTCCTAATCACATGCAGCATCAAAATAATAATTAATGTAGGCCAAAATAATTATCGTTGTGATACTTCATGCCGACTTGGTTGCTGTCCACATTTTTTGACCAATTATAAAGCTCCCATTGCATCTGCTTGGTCACTTGAATTAGAATGCCTTCATCAAATTTCCACTAAAATGAAGAAGGACTCAGGGAATATCATTGCGAAGAATATTGATGAACCCATGATGGTATTTTTCTGCATTATCATCCATCTTTGATTATTTTTAGAGATAATATGTTGATATTTCGTATGAGTCGATCCTTGTGGAACCCAAATGATATTGTTCTATACAAGATCATAAAGTCAAGCAAAGTGAGTTTTGCTTTTCATTCAGCTACTCCATGACTAAATTCTCTTGACATTTTTGCCTCATTTTAGCTGTTTCACAATTATTAAGACACTTTTTCAGCACTACTTAGGCATGCGACACATTAGGCATGCGACACGACTTTTGTCCAAGCCCATTTTGGACATACTGTCATTATTAATTTGTAGAATATTCTGAATGAGAGGATACTTTATTTTCACAATATTATAGATCTTTGCGAATTAGTAGCCCAAACAGTTTCAAAATTAACTTTCAACTTGGACTTTTGATGTCACTGGCTTAAAAAGTTTTTTACAATTTATTGGTGTCAGTTTATGGTTTAATCAACTGATTCAATGCGTATCATATCTTGCAGCATAGGTGTCAATAAACTAACTGATAAAATAACTAAAGGTACTGGTCTAATAAGAAGATTGGGAAACCAACAGGTAACTGTGAATGACGTGGCAAAGCCAATTTGCAAATTGAAAAGAAGAAAATTTATTTTTCCAAGGGACCGCCAATCTGCAAAGAGCTCTAAGCAAGGTGTAGAAGGGTTTAGCTTCAATTTAAGCCATGTCTTGTTATCTGTATCTTCATCTCAAATGATTGAGAATCCATGCTCCCACAAGCAGTTTCCTTGAGGGTGTTTAGCATTGACCCAATGGCAAAACATCACTGTTTCACTTTCTTTCGAGCAGCACTGTAGGCCACTTACTTTTAAAAGCCAGGGAAACTTAAAGCTCGCTCAAGACTAGACAGTGCTGGCTCAGTCAGTACCTTGTAAAATGTAAAATTTTGAGTCAGCTTAAATTATTGAGTGAGATGGTTGTGCAATTCCTTTCAGCTTGTGGTCTTTAATTATAATAATAAAATAATAAAAACTTGTTGTTTTTTAGTTATGATAATCTGTTAGTTGTCATAACTGAAAACAACAAGCTGTAATTATGTTAGCTCAAAGGAATTACGCAACCATCTCTATCATTTAAGTTGACACATTTAGTCATTCACCTCATATCATGTTCAGTAGCCTTGACTAACTTTGTATTTTCCTCAACTCAACTGTTCTATTATTGAAAACTGTTAGTCATCATACAGATGTGCCTTTATTCACCAAAGTGGTCTGACTAAAAAATCAAAATGACTAAACCAATTAGTCATTTTTAATCACAAAAACTTTGCTCATCCAAAATGACTAACCATACCATTCTTTTGATTTCTGAATGGATAAATAGCTGTCAGTGTTTGAACTTGTATAATTAAGGCAATTTTGACCTACATGTGATTATTATTTAAGCAATTACCCTATGATTCTATGAAGCCTTTGGAATATAGATGCATCTTAAATAAAGTTAATACAAATAATAAAATGGTAACAACTGAACAAATAACAAACAAAGGTATGCAATGAAAACGGTAGCTTTTAATAATTTCTAAATTAATGATTACACAGATTTCATATCGAAGAAGATGTTATATGTGCATAATTTAAAATACCAGTATATAAATGCAATAATATCAAGAGAATTAAATGAATAATTGTTGCCTGATGCATGTTAGGTTTGCTGAAGAAATTTGAATACAGGCTCAGAAGTTGGTGCTAGCTGCTGACTGCATGCTCCATGTTTCTGATGACTGTGATATGACTGATTGTTGTTCACAACAATATTGCTGTTTGTTGTTGATCACAAATTAGAGCTGTTTATTCTTGTTAAAAAAATTATCTATTATAATTATAACATTCTTTATATCAGTAGACTGATAGTTGTTGAACATATTAATGACACTATTTTGTTGCAATTAGTGTACTGTGATTGTTGTTGACCAAAGATTACAGCTGTTCAGTTAATGGTAAAACATTACATTTAATAGAAAACAGATTTTTACAGGTTGTCTGCTGAATGGCCGTGCTGATCAAGGATTGTACAAAGGACTCATACAGTCATAGAAGTACGAGGGGTTTTCCATAAGTTCTGTCCAAGTTATCATAACTTTTGATATATATTACAGAAACACATGAAATTTGGGTCATTTAATATTTATGTAATATGCAATTGATTTGCAAAATATCAGATTTTAGAAATAAAAATAAATGGCTTTTTGGTTGCCATAGAAACCTGAAGTCATGGAATGCGGCCCAGATTTTGTAGTAATTTCTTGCAGTTACTTTAGCAACTGTCCAATGTAATTGGCTCCATCCACTGAATCGAAGTACATCAATGATATTTTTCGCATAACAAGCAATGCCAATGGCCTTATTGTGAAGCAATAAATAATAATGGAAACAATGCCATTAATCATATTTAGTAACTTAACTATTCATGATTCCTTAGCGTCTGTTTACCATGAGATGAGCAACTTTTATGATCGGTCAGTGAGATTACAGACATCAATGAAATTAATACAAATTGCTTTCAAAATCTGACAGAGAGAGAAAGAAACTTCTCGAATATAGATACAAAGAAGATAGCATGAGTAATAGAACCATCTGAACTTAATAAAGGCTTTTTTGAAGGATTAGAAGACACTTCAGGAAATCTAAGAACCAGAAAACCGCATAATGCCAACACTGTCCGCAATCTGATGACTTAAAGACATGCCTTTCAAATGGATTGAATGTACGAAAAAACACATCATGTACCAAATTGATGACTTACAGAAGTTGTGAAATAATGATGCTCGTTTTCTACATATTTTCAGTTGAAAAGATATTTGTGTTTCTGTTTGCTTTTATGCTCTGGGCCGCATTTCAAGACTTCTGGTTTCCATGGCAACAGAATCAGCAATTATTTTTATTTCTGTGATCTGATTTTTGGGGGATCAATTGAATATTACCTCAGTTTAAATGACTAAAATATCAAGTGTCTGCATGAAATATTGCTGAATTTAGGAATAGTTGGACAGAACTTTTGGAAAACCCCTCGTATATATGCCACTCATGAATAATATGAACTTTACAGTGATTAGAGAAATGCATCCATTTATTGCTGTTGAACAAAATCATAAGCAGACAGTGCACAAGCCATGATCACTGTTGATGTAAGCTGCCAATTGAAAACCATTTTTTTTAATTGCATAATAAAAGCCAGATTTATTCTTTTGTATCTTTCTTGAATAATATTACCTGCACAGTATCACTGTTAATTAATGCTGCTCGCTCAATGCTGTTGGCAGAATTCTGTTGATTGTTGCCATTGATGAAAATTGTTGCTGTTGAATGTGGCAGATAATAAACATTGTTGCTGAATGCTGATGCTTGCGGCTGTTGATTGTTGTCTTTGTTGAACTTTTGCGCACAGAGCGGGCCGCTGTCCCACGCACAACGACTTGAATTTAACGCTGGGCATGAAGCAACGGTGGCTCTGATGCGCACTCTGTTTTGACGACTGATGACTGATGCCTTCCAGTTACTCCATCCGTAATATATACAAATGGGAAAGTGAGAAATTATAAAAAATAGAGAAAAGCAAAAGCAATATATATATATTACAGGTAATTTCATATTTGTAGACACTGAGACCAAATGTGAATCAATTTTCTACACACGCTATTCTGATGGTAAAAGTGATGTCATAAGTTTTTTTATGTCACTTTGCCCTATAGAAAACATGTCTGAGAAAAAATTAACATTCAGTCTCTGTGTCTACAATCATGAAATCATCTATAAGGGATGCTTGAAATAATCAACTTTCCAGACAACTGAAAAGTAACAGAATTGTTCGATTCGCAGATATTAGTCTTTCACTTTGATACAAAAAAAATGAGGACCAGTTCACTGTGAAAAATGCACTTCATGACTCATGATAGCTGATGAAGTGTCATCTTCTCTACATTCAACATGGGAAACATAGAGGCTGTTTGATTAGTCATGATCAAGAGTAAGCCATTTGACTTGTCCTAACTGAGTTTGGATTTTAAATCAGATGCATAATCCTTTCTTTTTACTTTCATCAACAAGAGGGGTAAGTCTCCTTAAATCAAATTAACTTTGAAAGTATTGAGTATGATCATGACAAATCATCAGTATGACGACACACAAAGTGCCATTTTCACAGTGCAACAGTACACTCTTTTTCGGTATCAAAGTGACAGGCTGTAATGAAAGAGATTATCAAAATGGGCTTTCTAAGATACAGAATAGAAGTGAACAAATGATTAGTATAGTAGAATATTTTACGACTGTGTGGATAGCACTGTATATATGCAAAATCAATTAAGCATCTCAAATATTTTAGGGAATTAGAAGTTAGTTTTCTGATTTCGTGAGATCACGAAACGTGTATATACACGAAAAGATAAGAACGCTCTATTTGAGGATGTCATTTCAAGGTAGGTCTGTAATATTCTATTGTGATATAGGTATAAAATACACAGCAAAAAATGTCGAAGAATATTTTTTATACATTGCAAAAAATGTTGAAGAATACATTTAAAAGGTAAGTTGAATAAAATAGAAGTTTGAGGATATTGAAATACTTGAAAAATGCATACATAGTGTAGCCATTGAAGTGTCAGAATGGGATTAAATTATGAAATGGTTTGATCCTATTACATTTTAAATGCCACTCCTAGTTTATCCATTTATCCATACCTTCATTTAAAATAAACTTTCATTTTATTTGCAGGTACATCCTGGAATTCAAAACACAAAAATATATACCTGTCAGAAAATCTTCAATTATATTGTGTTTAAGTTCTTTTCTACAATTTTAAAGTCGTAACACTTGCTTTATAAGGTAACTGATGACTTTGGGAATTTCTAGTTCATAAAATAAATAAGAACTTTAACATCGTTTTTTAGATCCCCTTTATGTGTGAAATTCCAATACACCTTGCTCATGTAATATCAGCCTCTTTGTGGCTTTAAGAATTTTACAAAATGCTTTGAAAATTTTGTTTCTTCATTTTTTTATTCCAATATCCGCATTCTTAGTCCCTGGGAATCCCTTGTGTGTGGATTGGAAATATTTTGTGGTTAAATTCAAATTTAAACAAGTCGTTTTACAATTTGTGTTTTATTTCTTATTTCTAAACTGTGTCAAGCTTGAATTTGCGTCACTGGTACAGTTTTTTTTTTAAACATATATTTTTTATTCCCACATTAAATCCCTTCAATAGATTTTTTTTTTGTCTGTAATCTGTTTTACGAATTCTGATTGATAATCTGATTACTGGTAGTGTAATTCTGTTCGTTTTGTATTAAAAATGTACATGTACATATAGTTTGTGGAAAACTAAACTGTTGGGATCATTAAATCACCATATTAACCAATGTTGTCAAGAAGAAATTAACTGTTCCAGTCTACTAATGTCAATATTAAATGTCTCTTACAGCGACAAAAAAGTCAAACTTTGAGAATTAGCTGTTTAAAGGTTAAAATCCTATCAGTTTCAGTGATACAGGCCTGAGTGAAGTTGTACTACTTGTTTTTAGCCAAAATGGATTAATCATATATTTGGCAACATATATTTTGGTGTTTTTTTTAATAAAGATATTCAAATTATAAAATTGTGGCTTTAAATTACATATCTGTAAAGAATTTGTCACATCTTGACATCAGTAATTACCACCTATGACAAATCACCATTTGCCTATCAAAAATGACTGATGGTTATTTTTAGTATAGTTTTACAAAATTCCAAAATATGCGAAATATTAAATATATATATCCAAAGTTTCATTGTCATGCCATGTACAATACAGTACATTAAATGAAATATCACAACATTTAGTTTTGTAAACCATACTATTTGGCATAAATCACATCACAGGTATTCATCTTATAAATTTGAAATCAAAGAATGCAATGTGTTTGAGTAACGCATGGAATACCAGGCCAATTTATCATCTACACACCTCAACAACTTCAAATGTTGTATAAATGTTGTATATATTTATGATTCATCTCAGGGGAATTCTCTTTCATAACTTATTGACTTGATAGCAGCAAGCAGGATCTCGAGGGGGCCAGTCAAAATTTCCTTTTTCCTAAATCTACGCTAATGAACGTCCTTCACAATTTAAAATGATGATAATAAGCACATTGCCTACTTTTCAAAGGCTGTATTGGCATGCAATGACATTTATATATAAAGTTTGACAGGTGAAAGCCATGATGTTTATCCAATCTATTGTTAGATTATTTGTTTTAGGTGAATACACTTTGAAGAATGTGTTGTTATTTTTGTCATATTTTCTGGGACAATTTTTGACAAAAAGAAGAAAATGTTTAAAAAATGAGTCAAGGCTGATATGGTGGCAGGCAGGTGTACAGAAATTCAAAACAGTGTGTTTCCCTCTTTTATACCCCTAAATTTTCAAATTCAATTAAAGTTTTCTTGTGCCAAGTGTTTTTAAGTGTCACTGTCTGCGAGGCTGTGACATCTGACAGTTTATCTTTACAGCTGAAGGAAAAAGTATGAGACATCCCAAAATGTTGCGATTGGAGCTTCAACTGAACTTCACTGAGACTCACTAGCATGACACAAATTATAAATCAACGTAAAGATCTTTTCCAAACTAAAGTTTTACAAAGAATTTGGCAATAAAAAAAACTATTTCAATCATTAGGCCTATGTTACATTGCATGATATTGGAAAAAGACTACATTGTCCAGAACCTTGCAAATAATCAAACTTATAACGCAATCCTTATGGAAAAAATTCGACTGGATCCATGTTATAGTTTTTCTTGCTTACAAACCTTGCAGTGTAATCTAAGCCTTCCAATAATATCAAATGAGGAAAACATCCAAAATATTTTGGCTGTATTTTAGGTGATGTGTCTTTTCTGGCAGGCCTCTCAGATTCCTTTGTTCATGAAAATCTAGTATCATTTGAAAATGTTTCGCAAGATGTTTACCTCAAAACCATCAAGTGTGACCATTTCAAAATGCCATGTATTCAAGCTGGCAAATATATCTGGTCTGTATCATGAATTTGGCTGCTGGCCTTCAATTTTTATTGGACACGCAGAGTAAAATAATATTTATAAAACAATATTTATATAGGCCTCTAATCAGTACAAAATCCATAGAAAATATAGAAATAACTTCACAATGATCAGGTCAGTTTTACTAATAGCGAAGATTCCCAGACATGCGGTTAATTGTGAAGGTTTAAATAAGATTGCTTCCAGAAAAAGTAAGTCCAGAGAAATATTCTAAACCTGCAATTCAGGAAGTTATAATATTTACAAAGATTTCAAGCAAGCAGTAGGTCCTATGTTTTATTTTGACTAATAACTTAATATGAAGTTAGAGGTGCCTTTAACTAACTGATTGTGATTATCAAATTAGCAACTTTAACATTTTACTCTTCTTTTTTTTTAACAGGGATCCTCAACTTCAGCTTCAGCAGTACACATCCTATTTGAAGATGTAAATGGTGACCATGGTTCATTTCATGTAAACCTAACTTACAGATTCTCGGAAAGGTGACACGAATTTCTCACAACCGAATGGGAATCATTGAACTTCCTACAACACCACTTTGGCCTGAAACTGTCATGTAAATTATGAAATATGAAGTTGGATAGGTACGGATAAACCATTTCAAAGTAAATCCTACTATAGTTTTAGGAAGTCAATGTTAATTAATAAAACAAACTGGGTAAAAAATGAGTTCTTCAGTTAACTTCCTATAAAATCTCTTAAATTATGGATATACGTTTCCTTGGTTCACACAAGGAATTCCAACATCTCTATTCTGTGTCAGTAATTAAGGGCATCAATATCTATTGTGTGTCAATAAGACATCAACAAACTTGGTCTTTTGTAAAGCATAATTATCAAAATTCAAGAAATTAGAAGAACACTGCAAAATGATTCATTAAAATTTAAGTGAGTGCAGAATAGGGTGGTTCAAATAAATAATATATAATAAGCAAGATTAAAAGATGGTCGACAAATAGGTGACCAAGCTTGGCTGTTATATAAGCAAGATCTACTATTCTGAATACTGAAGTTTTAATAAATGAAGAATTGCATATCTGCAAGACAGAAAACGTAAAATTAACCAATTAAATAGCAGGAAAAAAAAAACTCCAACATTTTGCAATATTTATGTAGTTAACCTAGAAACATTCACTAGATTATCGCCATATACATTTTAAAGGTAGTGGGGGGAAAATATATCAGAAAGGATATAGATTCATGAGGTTTTTGCTAATCAGTATTTTCAGAAAAGCTGTCCATATACAAACCAGATTTTAGAAAATGTTCACACAGAACAACTGTTAGAATGGTTTAGTCACAGGATACTTATATTAGCCAATGGCCATTAGGCTATATTATACACACAAAACAGAAACAGGAAGTCAGCACTTACAGGACAATCTTAAAAGTTTGAACTAAAGCGGAAGAAGAACAGCATTAAGTAAAAGCCAGGACATCATAGAATTGTCAGGAGAGAAGTAGTTGATCCTGAGGTATAGAGTAAAGTAATAAAGACAGCTTTAGACCCTGAGATAGACTAGCATACACAGAAGCAAAGGTTAAGATAGGTTTAGACTGCATGGTTTAGACCAGTTTATAAATACCAGTTTAGGAAAGTTAGAGTCTAAAACAGGTAAAGCTGGTTATGAATACCTATGCTTTTATTATACAGGGACCACAGTATAGTAAGGACTTAACCAGTAAGAGCAATGATTTAAGCTGGATAGACAGGTATGACACAGGTTAGACTTGGGAGACTGTTACAAGGTGAGTTCTGAGGTTAAAGAGATTTCCATTACATATCATGCAACTGGTTTGCTCTATAAGATCTTGAGGGTCCTTTGTATTTCTTCTGTGACGCTGGTGACGTCACGTAACTTGACATTTGTCATGCTGTGACGTCAGGTCTTTGACGTTATGACGTCCTGAATCGTCCTTGACGTTGGAATGAAGATCCGTTGAAATGATGACCAACGGAAGTCGGCCGATGATGTTGTCATTTCTCATGATTTCGCTAGTGATGACATTGGTGTTATACAGGATGAGCCAAATAAAACTGCACATTGGTGAACGGATGGAGGATAAAGAAGGCTAGAACACAAGATGGACTAAGGTGTCTTTAGTTTATCAGTCACAAATGGTCGCTGTTCCACGCACAACACATTAAAACGTAAGTGCTTGTGCCAAGGCCAGTGACACTTGGGACCCGCTCTCTAAATTTTGTCAAATCTTGCGTCGTGCGGCTTCAAGTCAAACGGCATTTTCTAAACGTCGCAACCTAACAAACGTCAAAGCAGCTATAAACGAAACAAAAAACACAAGCATCAGTGACATTCATCAAATGATAAACAGTGCAATGTGGCTACAGCACTGGGCAAAACTTCAAGAATTGGCCTACCTTGACAATTATTATGTGTTTCAAATTACGATGCCTGACTCAGACCACAGGCAAAAGCCTAATAGAGTCCCTTCTTAACTTGTCCCTAATAAATTGAAATGTACCATGCTCTTAGTGGGCTTGCTAAAAAAATAGGTCATTTTGGACTAAGCCTAGCAGGGGAGTTCAAAAGTGGCATATTATCTGTCCAGAAGTAGTCGTCAAGCTCAGTCAGAGCAAGGTACCTTCGAATATACTAGTTAGTATGGCAAGACTGTCAGACTTTTGGGCCTATGATCAGGCCCAAAGCCTTCAGATGAAAACTTTAAGAAAACTGATTGCGACATAAAATTCAAGGTGTTCCAATAGTTTTGCCCAATGCTGTGACAACAAAATATCAACTACAAAATAAAATAGATAAACAAAATTAGCTTTGGGCTTACAGGAGCTCATTATGTGTTGGCACTCTATGGGGCGACTGACTTTTTGGTATTTTATCCTATATGTGCACTTTATAAAAATTAAAAGAAAAGGTGCACAGAAAATCAAATGCATGCTGTAAATAACTTAAAAACAAACTCAACAATATTCAATAATTCAATCAAAAAGTAAAACAACATCAATATTATCAAAATAGAATTTAAAATGCATATATTTAAATAAATACGTACAAACATAACAACACAGAAACTGATTGAGAGACAAAGCCATAAGGCCCAGAAGTGCAGAGTCATAATAGTACTTTAGTTCAAAACTTCCTACAAACTGATCTCAACAGTTGTGAAAAATATGTCTTTCCTTAAAACTGCGCAATATCTAAATGTATATATAGCCCCATATATGTGTTCAGGTAGTTCTGTTTATTGGGAACTATTTTTGCAAAACACATCATGGTCACGAAGCATGAGCCAGTATGAAGAGATTGGGTTTCAAAACAGAGAAGAAGGTGCGTCAAAAATTGTCAATTTGAGGAAGAAATTTTGGGTGTATTTTCATTTTAAATGAACACTCCTCAACAATGGATGGTGCCTGTTAGAATGTGTAATGCAGCACTGTGCTAATGCAAGAGTTAAATCAGCTGATATAAATCAATTATGACCAGCTATCAGAAGCAGACGTGATGATGAGGTGATGAGGCAAGAGTCCACTACAAATACAAACTCCCTATTCCATCTATGTATAAGGAGCCATTTTAAGGATTTCTTCATTATAAAAGCGGTATCAAAGAATGTACAATGAACTACGAGTTTAATGTCTCAATTAAACATGGATATGTTCTATTTTGTTGCATGCGTTAGGAATATATGCATGGATGTGTTAATGATAACATGTTATTAAAAATCATTTCAATGGTTTGCACAAGTAGGCCTATGCATACATACAATTCATATGTTTCACCATAAATACACCCCAGCACAAATCATATTGCCTTGCTGAATAAATTACAATGAAAATGTTTGACTATATAGAATAAAATATTTTAAATGCATTCCATAATTATGGAACCACATGCATGTTGACTAGTCCTGTGAAAACTTTGTGAAATACACAACAACTATGTATAGGCTACTGTTATCTATACTTTAAAGTGACAGTCTGCTTGTCTTTTAACTGCTTAATTTCCATCGGAACAATTACTTGCATGGTTTTCCAGACACAAAGTATGATTCAGACAAAAATTCCTTGTGAAAACTGTACAACTTGTCTGAAATATACAACATCAATATTTGCATAATTGGACATCCAATCAGGTTGTTTGAAGGGAATTGGCATGGTTGTTCACCTACCACCGAAGGCTTTAGCCCAAGCTGTGATAAACAAATATTGCCAACCCCATGGTGAATAACCGGCTTACACACCAGTGTGGCAAACACTCAAACATCTGAATATTGGAAAGTATGTGAAACAAAGAATATGGGAATTATCGCAATGGAATACTGGCTTGTGAATGGCTGACACATGTCAAATGGTATAAGAACAATTATTCTTGAAAACAGTGATCATTTATTTTGATTCTACACTCTACAGCTTTATTCTGTGGGCCTAAAATAGACCTACAAATCCTACATATGCTCTGGCTAAAATATCCAGCATCAAATTGCAAGTGGGAAGCAGACCAAACCAAACTAGCGTCAGCTGATGTCCAGACTTGTAAACTCTAGGAGTAAAATCAGATAATAACAGCTATCTGACATTACTATGTCATTTTGATCAAAACTGCAAACTGCACATTTGAAAATTGATCAAGGTGGATCGTTTCGGACGTTTCCTTGGCAATTTCACATTAATAATTGTTGCCGGGCGTGTATATAGGCCTACACTGGGATTTTATACCAACGCCAACCTTCCAATAATTTGCCTTGGTCATATCAAGTCTCATTTAGTATAATTATCACTTTTTATAACGACACACAAGCTGAATTAGCATTATATTAAATTCCAAGAAATCTGCCGTTTATCAATTAAAACTCAGACATCACACACAAGTAACATGGTGATATGCCATTCATGGATATCCTCAATCAATGATGTTGAATATAAATAAAATCATACATATGTGACACTTTCATCAGAAATTTAATGAATCATAACTGGGACAAGTTTGGTTATGTTACATCATAATGAATATAGAATATGTTGATAGAATTGTATTTTTTCCCTCATATCACGCATTTGCCACATAAAATATCAATTTCTATAAGGAGTGGCAGTCGACTAAGTGCTATTTATGAAGTTATGTTCCGCATAAGGAAATAAGAGCGAGTTCAATGGTAAATTTATATCAACGATAGCTGGAATCGAATTCGGGACCTATCTATAAATTCAACACAGCAACTGAGATACTAATACCTAGAGCAATATTAACACAGGCATTTACAACAATTATTCATGATGCTGACCTTTTTTCCACCAATACTTCCAAAGGGGTGTTTTTTAATCAAATTTTCGCAAACGTGGATGACAATATAAAATTTTCATAATTATTTATTTTAAGTTTTAAATTATGACTGAGTGAATGATTGATAGATAGATAGATAGATAGATAGATAGATAGATAGATAGATAGATAGATAGATAGATAGATAGATGATTGGCCAATATATATTGGTGTGGTTCATTAAACAACACCAAAACGACCAACTCGCCAAGGCCAATCAGGTGGCGGCTATTGGTGACCACTGGCTAAAACCAAGCGCCCTTACAAAGGCATCGCAATGACCTAGAATTCGGCGCAGTGGACACTTCAATGTCAATAGCCAAAGTGAATGACCGCAATTGATAAAGGGGGGGGCGGGTAAACTGATATTCCCGAATATGCCAATACTACTGTCATTGTATCTTCTATACAGTCCTTTAGCTCAACATTCATTGTTCAGAAAAATTACGAATTTTATAATGTTCTAATTTAAAAACACCACCAGTTCTACATAGTGATCTGGATTTCGTCATATCATGAAGTTTAGTCACTTTTAAATAAAGCGATGACTATCTGGATCGATCAAGCAGGGCACTGAAATCACGGTAATCACCGTTACACATATTTGTGCACAATAATTGAACACGACTCAACTGATAGGCCTATATAAAGTGCCAATGTCATTCACGTGTGCAAAATTGGACTGATCTATATGTGAGAGACTATAGGCTATCTATATACATATATAAAATTCACCTCCCCATATTCCCTTTGTAACGGGTCTTCTCAGCTATGGCATGACTGACAGTCATAATATTTTACCAGTGTGTCCTGTTATGTCCCAGCTGTGTTCTAAATACATCAGATTTACCTTAACTTCCGAATTGTTAATTATTCGGGGCTAACACAGATATATGCCCCCCCCCCCCCTACAGCAGCAGCCACTCACTGAGAGTGGTTTCACTTTTATTACGAACTTTAAATACTCTAGAAGAAAAGGAGGATCACAATATCTTGCCAGCCTGTCCCAATATGCTTGGACTGTGTTTGTAATTACTCACAATTTTTTATGTCAAAACTCCCAAATATTTACTTATAGGCCTAAAACGAAATCTATATTCAATTGCTTTTCTCGCAAATTTTACATCACATCAACCACTCAGCACGACTGTATTGGAGAATCCCCCAAATGAGGAATCAGAAATGCTATAGGAAGGAAGGGAGGCAAGGAATGAAGGAGGGGAGGAATGTATGAGGCAAGGAATTTGGAATGAAGAATTTAAAATGCTTTAGGAAGGAAGGAATGAATGAGGGTAGGAATGAAGCTATGAATTAGGCCTAATGCATGAAGGCAGCAATGAAGGTAGGAATAAGGGGGAAAAGGGAAGGAAGGAGGAAAGAAAGAAATAAGATAGATATAGATCCTACGTAGATAGATTGATAGATATACAGATAGATCTCCAGCTATAGATGGATCAAAAGATCCTTATAGATATAGACACCCAGGAGATTGGTAGATTCATTGATCGTCTATCAGCTCTATCTCCAAGTACCTAAAATGCTTGCACATTATTTTTCGTTCTATTTTAATTTCATGACTTCTGCTTATCACTCAAAAATGTATAAATTGTGGTATCGTTTTCAAGCCCAACAACATAGAAATGCTCATTACAAAATAATTCTAGAATATACTGTCTGCTACAAATTCATTTCAGGACCATAAACATTTTTTTTTTTTAATTTCGTAGAACCCACTCGCATATTAGCAAGGTCAAGAAAACAAAGAAGGACAATGATTGTATGAGAGGGGGAAAATAATATAGGAATAATAGGTTCATGGATAAGACAACTAAGAAGCAAAAGAGGACGGAGGATTGGGCCTTTTCATCATGCATAAATTTATCATGCGTTTATGCACTATATAGAGTGATAAGGACACGAGAACTTCATCCTAATCAGGCAAAGCAAAATTGAAACCGCTGTCCAACATAGGCCTATAGGTCCAGATGCGTGGAGGGCCCGGGGCCTGGGAGATTCAGAAGCAATTTTTTAACAATTTTCCATGAAAAATTATTAGAGAAATTATGTTGCCATATTCATATGTCTCCTGATTGGGTCAAATAAACAATACAGTATCAATGCACCCGCGCTACCCGTCTCTAGACGGGTACTATGCTAGTATATATATATGTCTCGGGATTTAGGCTAATTTAAATCAACTATTAAAAGTAGGCTATTCATTCTATTAACTTTAATATTGACAAATAAACAAGTGGGACTATTTGAAAAAATAGACGAGTGCAGCAATTATCCAATATCAAGTTTAAAAAATATTCATTCAAGCAGTTTTTAATTGGTCTATATTGAGTTATTGACACCAACATCTTACTGATTATTATATTATCAACAACATAGGTATGGAGGTCCTAAAGAGGGCTAAACTTTTAAAAAGACACATTATTAGTAAGTCATAACTAATTGAAAATTTAATAACAATATACCAGACCTCTAAATCCATTTAGTGTGTCACCAATCAGCAATCTACTTTATGCAGAATTATCGTCTGCTGAGAGCCTGAAAACGTTCCACCAACTGATGAATTTCACCATGAATTTCGCGCAACTAAATTGGCGGGAAAATGAGTCAATGAGCCACAAGCAGAAAACTACTTGGACAGCAAATAGTTGCGGTTTTGCATCCTGGGAAAACATTATGGAACTGGGTGAAGTGTATGAGCAGTGCAAAGTGCAGGTGTTCTCATATTTCCATTTGAAATTTTCAGAAAATTAATCTGAAATAGCTTGTAGGCCTAATTAAAGTCATGAAAACTGTTTTGGTAACTAGTTTATTTTTCTATCTAAACTGTAAAAAGCTGAAATTAACAGGCATTAAATGTTGAATTTGTGTCATTCTTCAGAAAAAAGAAAAATTCGATTCCTTATCATTGATTACATGAAATCAGTTTTTTCAAGCGAAGAGCATTCTAAAAAATGTCGGGACAAAATTGTTTTTTTAGATTCAAAATGGTTTTTTGAAAAACCAAATTTCAATGCAAAAAACCAACATGGATTTTTTTTAAAAATCCATGTTGGTTTTGCATTGAAATTTGGTTTTTCAAAAAACCATTTTGAATCTAAAAAACCAATTTTGTCCCGACAGTTTTTAGAGTGAGGTAAATCATTCTTGTCACCTTGTTATTATCGCACTTTGGAAAAATTGAGAGAGAAATCAACTTTTGCATCATGATGAATAGGCCTACTACGAATAGTACGTGATTCATATGTTTTCACCTATTCAAATATCATGTCAGTTCATGGGGAGAACCCAAAGGTCAAATTCTTACCTGAAAAAATAACAGATTTAAACAAACAGGTCATCAAAAATGGGACAAAAATTGAGCACATTTCCTCAATTGGAACTCCAAGAGCTTTTCCTGGTTTCCAAGAGTCATCTTCTTATGCAACAGGGTTATCTGTAGAGTAGGAAGTGGTCATACAAGAGAGATAAAAGATAAGATTGTTCTTTAAAAAGTATGTGAAACTCCTCAAACACTCATTCAGGCCTGGCATTTGCAGCATTCGAATGATGTGACTAGGCCTATATGACTTGACTTTGTTTACCTGACATTGCCCCGATATTGACTTGGTCATTCCAAATTTCGAAATTATTACAATACTCTACACTGTTCTAGATGCTATAGATTTAGTCCCCCTTTTGTGTCCTTATTTTTGATGGAATTTTGATCCAATAACGTAATGACACACGTCAGAATATATATATATATAACAAGTTTGTCACATAAATTTTCAGCATTTTTGGAGTTTCTTTGGATCTTTAAAAAAGTTAATTGTCATTATCTCATCGCAAATATGTACAGAGATTTTGGTAATGTTGGAATCTCTCTGATCTTGACCATATCAATAGGCCTAGCTCTTACTTTTCACGAACCTTAAAAAAACGACTCAATAAATCAATATCAAAATCAAAAATACTTTATTTTACCAGGATGGCCTATACAGTGTATACTGGTTTCCCGTGAGGTTCTGAGAAATGAGTATAGACTACATAGTGATGATAATTTTATAGTTAGGCCTATATTGGCTAATTAAATTAATCAGTACTTAAACCAGGACAATGAAACAATTCGATTAACACGCAATGCAGAATTTTGAACTAGGCATTGCAACACACATATGAAATATCTAGAACATTCATCTAGAAATGAGTAATTGCTAAAAATATGAATGGATTATTCTGCACGTGGGTATTGTGCACAGCATTCTGGAGATTCTTGCCTCCATCACAAGGGAAGACCCCACCCCCTCAAATAGTTACATACCCTCCCACACTTCCGGTTGACCTAGTTCCAACAAGTATGACCTGGTTTTGTTTATCAGCTTAAAATCATAAATCTAGATTAGTAAGCACTTTTTTCAGTTTTTGTACTTAATTTTTTTGATGGATTGGCTTGTTAGATTGAAAATCGACATTTTCCAGTTAATCCATCATGATTGTTGATCCATGGCAATAACATCGCAATATCTCAATATTAATGGTCTGAGGTTAACCATGACTGATAACCACTAGTTTGGACTATATTACAGAAAAGGTAAAGATTCGAAAAAGAAAGAACTGACTACAACATCTTCAGTAGGATTTTCAATCTGATCAAATGAATTTGATGACCTTTTGAAATAGAATTTTATTTTTAAAAATTGGCAAACCGATCATTATCATATAACTGCAAATATTTCCAGTAATAAAATATTATTTCAAAAGGTCATCAAATTTCACTTCATCAGAGCACGGACCTTATAACACTTCCCTGATAAGAGTTTGATTGACAAGAAATTAGGTCAATTGTCTATGACTTTTAATACAATAGTCGTCCACACAAGGGAAATATCCTAGAATCTAATATCTGTTTATTAAGCATTTAATGGCAGATCATTTAATGAGATGATAAGGGTGTTGGAACATGACACCTTCAACCTTTTTGGCTCTAATGTCCTTTTCTTCACTCTTAACGCAAAATGTTCTCGAAAAAACCATCAGCTGAACAAATTCAACTGAATTGAAAAGGTACAATAACGGTGGGAATGCTCTATGATAGGACCCTAAGCTCCCAACTTGAGAGAAAGGGGTTCCATTGCGGGAGTTCAGTGCAGCTGGATTATCTAAGTGACGCTTTTGTTTGCTGTCGGAACTTTTTTAAAATTTTAATAATGAACCCTTTAGGGTTCCTTATCTATAGTATACCATTTTTTGTCAAGAGTGTTGTTTCTCATTCCTTTCTAATATTTTCTAGACCTATCTTTTGCAGACACTGAAGACTTTTGCTAAATAAGTTTTTGTTAATCCGACCTCACTGGGCCTTTTATCGTTTAACAGGAAACGGAATTTCTGTATCACTGTTTAACATAATATTGGACATTTCCGATATATTAATTTTGCTAATTAGACACCTGACCATTGTGCACATGGCAGTATTTTTGACCAATACTTCCTTTTTGGAGAATTGCTGAAGTTGAAATGTTCACACTGAGTCAGCAGGGAGGAGTCGAAACTGGGTCAGGCCCAGGGTCAGGGTCAACAGGAAATTTAACGTTCTGTTGATGCTAAACCACGTGTTTAACATAGGGCCCAAAGGGCAAAGCCTTGAGGTTCTATCATACAATTTGGAGGCTTTGGGAGAACAAAGTGGAGAGAATGGGATAGAAACAAAGTATGTAAGACTTTCACTGAAGGAAATTCCTCTTTGCAATTAATTTACAAATTAATCAATTATGCAATGTGACCGATAGGCCTCTTAAATTAATTATGCATATTAATTTTGTCTAATAACTTCTGCATATATATATGTAGGCCTATCTCTTAAGATAAAATGTTATGTTGAAAGTGCATGAAGCTTACAAGAGCTTTTCCTAGAGAAAACACTTTGCATTATATTCATAAACAACAATGCCAATAAATGATTGCATTTACATCTTTTTCATCCCTTCAAAATCATCAAAAGATGTAAGACTATAAATGCATGCAGATTGCAGAGCAAGTTGCAAAATCCTGCATCTTTTGCATGGTATGATTTGTGAAAGAGTCCTACAAATATACTAGGCATGGTAACAAGTTCTTCAATTGTGTCTCCAATAATTTCATTAATCTTAAGGTTTAAGAATTCCTCCATTCAAGATTCTAAGGTTGTCAAATGCTTGTTATGAAGGTTGTCCTTCCAAAAAGCACGTGCCACCATCCTAACGTTGGTTGCACACTGCTGAGGAGCAAAACCTTCCAACTACGCAGGGCTTTCCTAGCAGGTCATGTGACTTATGACGTCAAAGCTACTCAGGAGAATTCCGATACACACCCAAAACTTTACTCATTTTGACTCACGATATATCAACCTACACATCACCAACAACAAATTTGAGAACGGTCATAAAAACCTAACAATGTGTTTGTTTAAATAGGCAAATAAAATATACATGCTTTCTGTCACTTTCTAGGTGAAATTTAAGTCAGAATCAGGAAAAGTCCCCTGTCTGACTGTGTACATGTTTTGGCGCCAAGCCAAACATCCAGCAATGATAAAGCAGAATGCTCTGACGAGAGTCTCTTAGCAATTGTCAAAATATTAGAGTTAACATTGACACTTCTTACGTCATGAACAACATAGAAACAACTTTCTGGACTCATGCTCCAATGAAAAAACGAATTCACTTATGACTTATACATGAGAACATCCCATGTTTATTAGGACATGTATAGAAAAATATAAAAAGTCCAGAAATGACCTCACAACAAGCTATTGCGTCTCTTATGCATAGTCAAGGCAGTTGTATAATAAGAAATATATATATAAGTCAGAACAATATAAATCTCCACTCCACAGATAGTAGATCAAGAGCTGTAGGAACATCAATGAAATAATTGAAAGAAATTAAATAAATTCCACTTACCAGCTAATCCTTGCTTATTGAATGTCCTATGTCCAAATTGTTCAACTCAAGAGAGTTGTTGGCCTTAGCAAGTCCGCCATGCCACTGGCACTCACCCCTCTCAGTCAAAGTACATGTGCACAATCGGAAGACCACCTCTCCACGCTGGAGACCCATGCCACACACTGCTACGTCATTCAAGGAATGCCGCCATGTGATTTTGGGTCACCTTCCAGGATAACCTTGCAAGGGGGTTTCCCCAACTCTCTGGCCTCATATGACGCCTTGCTTCAGTGCATCTGCATTTTATCCGGCCTCCCTGGGTCCTTGGCTCTTTAATTTTTATTCTAGATTTATTATGTTAAAAGCGCGCGAGTTTCAGAACCGTAGCAAGACAGTGGCGCGCACCCCTGCCCGTCGGCATGTCAGCCGAATTGACGTCACAGCCTGGGTATCCCTATTTTCTTTCTTTAGCCCATGCCCTATATGGATGGGAGGCGCGGCGTTGCTAGGGGATTCCATGTGACGTCATATATTGTAATATCATTAGCCGACGATCAATGGGCCCTGCGGAACACCCCACGTCAGCGCAGACACAATTTCGTCACAGCACTGTTTTTAATAGCCCTGCTCCCATTCAAGGCAGCCCATTGACGTCACAGTGACGTCAAATCGAACGAAGAACGGGGAGGGGATCCCCAGCCGGTTAGCGCCAGTTCGACCTGCTACAAGCTGAGCCAGGGTTCATCGAATCATGATTGCCTAAGCCTACCCAGAATCCCAACTCTACACTTTTGTATTTAATTTGCAAAATTGCTATATTTTGTCAACATGCATTCTTGCTAGCATCTGCTTAGGGCTATGTTGAATTTGCAAAGTAAATAATTTCCAAGAAGCGGGGACAAAGCAAACCTGCAGGGGCACGTTATGACTGCATGGAACTGCAGATACTGCAAACGAATCTATTGGCTGTGGGCATTGCTTACAGCTAACATAGCTTAGCATTGCCTATTTGCAGAAAATACATTTTCAACTGGTCACTCTTGTGACTTGGGCCTATTAGCATTTAAAAAAAGACCCTTGCAGATGTGCACTTTTTAACTGAGCATTAAAAAGAACGACACATGCCCTTTAATCCGGAGTCCAAGCATGAAGCATAAAGTTGCAATCTGAAGGAAGTTAGTTGCATTTAGGTCTCATGGGGGCAACTAAATTTGCGATTAGACCCACATTGTGATCTATTTTATATCTCATGCTGATTACTGCTAAAGTGCATTTATATGGCCTGCAGGCGTATCTCCTAATTTAAATTTATATAGGCCCGATAATGCGGCACTTCCACCTTGCCTTAATTTCATTCAAATTTCCAATTTAGTATCGGCCTAGCATAGCCAACGCAGTAAACATGTATATTTGCATATTTAATTATGCGAACACAGTACTTTAACTTTTTCTTGCTTCAGTCCGATCAAGGGCCCGAGACTTGCAGGCCAAATTTAGGCCTATTACTAAGTGAAGATGCCCCTGTGCAACAACTGCCTCGTGCTGTCACCTGGCAGGTTGCGCCAAAACTACAATTCTCACCCTGCCATCCTTTCTATGCTTGCACATTAATTTTTGCAATATAAAACAGTCACAGAGTTAAGAGCTTTTTACTGATAGAATGCTTATATTTTGTTGTTGGCATGTTTCATTAATTACTTTGCTAAGTGCTGCAAGCTGAGCCAAGCCCTATTTCCGAAAACTGATAAAAAGTCTGAATGAGGTCAAGATAAGGAAAGTTTCAAATAAATGTACTGTTATTTCTGCAGAATTCTGTACTTTTTCCTGGACTGATGTTTCTGAAAGGATTCAATAACTTTTTTTTTGTACCATTAAAATTTAAAGGAAACGAATTAAGTTGTAGCATCGCATTACAGTTAAAGATCTGTTTTGGAAGTTTTTAAAACACAGGCCTATGTAGGGCCTACTTCAGTTGTGAATTATGCTACTCAACAGAGAAAATCATTTGTTGATATGCAAGGGAGCACCTCAATATGCAAATTATATACGAATGAAAATAAAATGTTGAAAATTGATACCACCATTTAAGATCAGTGATGGAAATGGGGGGCAGAGCTTGGTGGAGCTGGGCTCTCTTGATTTATAAAAAAAAACTGGGGGAGCTGTGCCCTGCTACAGCTCCCACAATGATAAGCGGTGAAAATACAATTTTCATGTTAATTTTTCAGCACTTTCCAAAGTTTTGTCTAGCGGCAGAATTTTTTGCCCTTTTAAAAATTTGGAATGTCGCACCGCTGGCGCACCAGCCAAGAGCTCCCCCGACGAAAATTTTCCATTTCCATCACCGCTAAAGATACATTTCAAGATATCAGACAAACACTCAAAAGTTGTTTTTCAAAGAATGTTAAAAATTAGTTTTAAAAAAGTCATCAGGAAGGTTCTGAACCTTATTTGATATCTGAAAATGTGACCCTACACTATAGTTTGCCAGCTTGCAAACTGGAGTGTCACATTTTCAGACATCAAATAAGAACCTTCCTGATGACTTTTCTAAAACCAATTTTTAACGCACTATCTGAAAAAAAAAACTTGGATGTTCGTCTAAACATCTTGAAGTTGAAATGTATCTTTGGTGACATCAATTTTCAACATTTTATTTTCATTCTATCAAAGTTAAAATTAGAATTGTTGTCCGTTATCGACAGAAGCAGAACCATCTACAAATATTTGGGTTTTACATTCCAAATTTTTTTTTCATTTTCAGTGAATGTGAAATGGTTTCCTAAAGTTAGGTTTTGAACCTTGATTCAATGTTTCATAAACATTGCCGGTTACAAGTGCTTGCTGGGAAGACAGCAGGGTCATTCCACCTCAAACCAACCAATGGTCCCCACCACCACCATCTCCGATTCTAGCAGAATTTTTTACCAGTATATTGTGCGAAACTAATACACTCACCAGCAAAAGAAATGCAACACTTGATTTTGGCTTATAATTTTGCAAGGAAATTTTTTTGGACAAAACAAATAATATGGCATTGATCCTTAGATCAACAAGTGTCTTTGTGCCAAAAATCACTCAGCTGTGACCATTTCCTGTCTACCTTTGGACTTTTTTATCACATTTCAGTTTTTTAAGTAAAATGTGACATTACCAACAAATTACACCAACCAGAACCGCAAAAAATTGTGCTAAACCTTGAATTTTGCTCTGAAAAAAATTGCGGCAATTTTTAGACAACATAGTGAAAAATTGTCTGCAAATTTTATTAAAAAAGCTCAATTTGAAAACCCAAAGGTAGAAGATGATGAGGGGAAATTGACTACGTCACCAAATGACATCCTGAGATTAACTACAGAATTTTTCAAAAAGAAATTTAAAAAAGAAGACGCAGAATATATACAGCCATTTGAAGGAGAACCAAGGTCGCTGAAAAATGAAATATCATCAGAAGAAATAAACCGAAGTTTCAAGAAATTGAACAATAATAGAGCAACAGGAGAAGACGGAATACCTGGAGAACTCTTGAAATACAGTCCAAAGGAAATTCGTGAATATGTTGCACAAATGATTAATGACATGTTTAGATCACATGAACCGCTGAAAATAAACAATGGTGATATTAGAACACTTCAAAAGCCTGGAAAACGAAAATGCCCAAGGAAAAATTTAAGACCAGTGACATTGTTAAATACCATGAGGAAATCGTTATCACTCTGAATGTACATTATATCTTTCAAGAGAGAAGATAGAGAATTACCTCTCCGTCAATCAAAGTAGATTTAGGCCATTTAGAAGCACTGCAGATGTTGTATGGACACACAAACAGCGCTAGAAGAGATCAACATATACAAATATACATCACTGGAATTGACATGTCATCTGCATTCGATACAATAAAAAGAAAACTTCTAATCGAAATTCTACAAGATATCCTGGAAGAAGATGAACAGAGATTAGTTAGATTTCTTCATAGTGACATGAGCATATCCATCAAAGTCATCGGAGCAACAGCGCAAATGCCCTTTTTGGGAAATGTTGGAACTCCTCAGGGAGATGGGCTCAGTCCTTTTCTATTTATTGTATACCTTGAAGCAGCTTTGAAAGAAATTAGAAACATCGGAAACAAAGAGGACAATTTACCATCAGAAGTAGCATATGCCGATGACATAGACTTTGTCAGCTTAATTAGACATAAAGACATCACAGAAGTTAGTATAATCTTGAAAAAATTCAACCTCCTCGTAAATAATGACAAAACAGAGTATACAATAATAAACCAAAAGTAAAACAAAAAAGAAGAAGAATGGAGAAATGCAAAAAAAGTTGGATCCCTGCTAGGAGACGAAGAGGACATCAACAGAAGAAAACAACTGGCTACAGTCGCAATGAACAGATTACAACCGATATGGTCCAGGAATCAAGTAAAACAGAAGACGAAAATCAAATTGTATAGAGCGTTAGTAAAATCAGTTTTGCTCTATAATTGTAGTACATGGGGAGTTTCGTTACAGGGTACCCACCGAAATTTGGCGAGCAAATTCCCTGTATTCTCCCTGAATTTTCCCTGCTTCAACGGATGTTTTCCCTGACATTATTTGGGTTTATCGTCATGTTATCGCGGCATTATCGTCGCAAATCGGAAACCAAAAACTATTAATTTTACACATTTTTGCTTAAAATAGAGGGCTTGTTTCACGCATTAACACATGTCAAACCAAATTCCCTGTGTTTTCCCTGTATTTGAGGTTAAATTTCAAATTCCCTGATTTTTCCCTGCAGGGAATTTTTTTTTCACCATTTTCCCTGTTTTCCCTGTCCGGTGGGACCCTGCGTTAAACATTGAACACGGACTAGATGCTTTTCACAGAAGACAATTAAGAAGAGTGTCAGGCATTAAATTCCCTATCAAAATAAGAAACAAAAAATTATATGAAAAAACAGAAGAAATGCCCTTATCGATTACAATGAAGAAAGCAAGATGGGAACTAGTTGGGAACTATTTGGACACATACTTAGAAGAGACCAAGAATTACCAGCTTATAAAGCAATGGAACTGTACTACACACCAAGAATAAAAAAGGATTTACACGTAGGGGAAGTTGACCTAACTTCAGCCTATTTTGGGTTTTAATCGCTTGTCATTGGCTGGCTATTCATGGGAATAACATGTAGCTATGGACCTAACCCCAGCCTCAACTCCTCTTCATTACTGTGAAAAAACAGCCGAATGCCTTATAAGGCAGTGCAAATGTGCTTCAAAGACAAAAGCAGGACATGCACCTAACTTCAGCCACGTAGTACCTAACTTCAGCCTAGGGTGAACCTAACTTCAGCCCGTACCTAACTTCAACCAATTGATCCTATTCTATCATAAAAACAGCAGACTGTTTAAATTTGGCTTTAATTACTTTTAAAACCTATATATAAAACATGATGGTCTGAAAAAAACAATCCCCCAAAAATGTATTTCAAAAAAGCTTGGAAAGAAGTCATCGTTTTTGCAGAAAGAGGATACAAATTTATTTTAAACTCCAATTCAGGCAACTAGTCTATATTACAGTATGCCAGACATAAAAATGCTTTAAAAGTTAAATTTTTAGATAGATAGATATTCAGGGATGAGTAAACAAACTTCTCATGTGTGATTTATTGGCTGGAGTTTGGGAAAACCTGAGGGCTGAAGTTAGGTCATATGGGGGCTGAAGTTAGGACCATGGGGGCTGAAGTTAGGTAAGATTGACATGTCTTAAAAATAACTTAATTCATTGAATGATCAAGTAGAAAACATTGAAAAAAACCTTAATCTATGGAAGATAACTAATTTTCCCTTGTGATGAAACTTTTTTTGGTTGCTCCTGCTTGGGTGAATTGGTTACAGCCAACCAACAGGTTTAACGTTTTATAAATTTCTTTTTCGTTTCGCATTTTATTCGCGTTGCAAAATAAGCAAAATGCGGTCCACCAAAAAACATGTAAAATTCCTGATTCATATGTTATGATGGTCAAAGCTTTTTGATAATCTATTCTAAATACATCGACAATAACTTTAAACCCAAAAACTGACACTTTGGCCAAATAGAAATTTAATTACAAGGAGTTTTCTGTAGGGGGCTGAAGTCGGGTGAGAGGCTGAAGTTAGGTCAACTTGCCCTAGAGGAAAACCAAGAACTGTTTTTCAGCAAGTGTTGAAAAATGACTTGAACAAATATTACCACAGCAATTTCATTTCAAAAGATCATAACTATAGCCGTCAACTTAAATTTAGCAAGATACAAGACCTAGAAGATTTAAGAAGAATAGCACAAAATCGAGAAGAATGGCGCCATCTAACGAAGAGAATTTGGAGGGCTGGAGAAGCAGCGACATCTGATGATTAGCAGCGGAACTCCCAAAATGCAATTGCAATTGGAAGGGCCCAAACAAAAGATATTTTGTCTGCTACATTTTGAAATGTGCAAAACTCCAATTTTGAAATTGTACTGCAAAATTCAAAAATAGTGTTGCTGCACTAATTTTTAGGGCTTCTATCATCTTCTGTGCATAATTTAAAATGGCACCTTCATTTTTGGTGTAACTTGTTGGTAAGGTCATATTTCATTACAAAAACTGAAATGTGATAAACAAGTTAAAAGGCAGACAGGAAATGGTCACAGCTGAATGATGTTTGGCACAAAGACACTGGTTGATCTCAGGATCTATAGCATATAATTCGTTTTGTCAAAAAAAATTCTTTGCAAAATTATAAGCAAAAATTAAGTGATGCGTTTCTTTTGCTGGTGAGTGCATATCCAAAATTTCAAGCAAATATCTTCAAAATTGACCGAGCTATGAATTTTTGAAAATAAAATATTAAAAATGAACATATTTTTAAACGGGTGTAAATCTAGTATGGCAAGAGATATGGAAACAATACATGATGACTGATATTGTGTCATTGAATGACTATGTGAAAGTTATATATCTATGCCAATTGTTTGCTTTTGGGAAAATAGAACAGAGTGAGTGAGTGAGTGAGTTTGTGTTTTACGTCTCATCAGCACCTAATTGGGCTATTTAGAGACATACTTGGTCGGTATCAATGGTGTTGATACTTGAGTTGGACGGCTATTTTGTTATTTTGTTTTTTCTGGTCTTGTCTCTTTGTTCCGTTGTTTTCGTGTCAATTTCACAGCAACAGACAAAAGATCATGTAGACTCAGTAATGGCTAGTTCTCACGGGCGTGGTTAAGTGACGGCGAAGTTGTAGAGGTTCCAGGAACTGCAGATTCGCCAACTTTCGGCGTTGAGACTTTTGTCGGCGAGTTGTCAGGAGCCTCGACGCAGTTCCATTGCTTCAATGTTAAACTAGATTCGCCCAAGGAGTGTCTTTCTTCGCCCTAGCATGCTGTTGCTTCGCCCTACCATCCTCTTACTTCATCCTAATCTTCAATTACGCCAAGCAAATACATTTTACGGTGAAGCAAGTGGCTGTTTCGGCGTTTCAACAGCCTGTTTGTGTCGGCGAGTTGTTGTCTTTTTTCGCCGAAGTTCCATTGACTCAATGATAACTAACTTCGCCCAACCTGTCTCTAACTTCGCCCAAGCTGTCTCTAACTTCGCCCAATCATTTTGGGGGGCTTTCTGGTCTCTTGCATCGTGGTTTCTTCCTTCGCAAAGATTCAACCGGTTGAATCTTTCATGAAGCAAGTTCTTGCTTCACCAAACGGTCACGTGATTTCTAGGAACTTTTGGCGAGGCTGTTTAAGAAGCGCCGTAGACGAAAATATCGTCGCCGAATTGTTGAATGTAGGTAAAAAACCTCCCTCTTTCCTGGAAAAGCAAGAAGCGACGCAACAAGAACCCTCTGTTACGTCTCCGTGAGAACTAGCCATAAAAGAAGGATTGAATAAAACTTGACATCTGTAGAAAGTGTGCTTAGCTACTAGACTGAGTAAGTCTTCTTTTGTTGTTAGTTTTTCTTCTGGCCAGCTCTTCATCCTTTGTGTTGTTCCTTCAGTCAGTACTTTGGACATTTTGTCAAAGCCACTCATTTGAAGATAGAATACTGCTTATTCCAGGTGTTTTAGTACAAACAGTCCTCGGTTTTTGTTCAAAATTTTGTCATTTGTAATTTTTCCTTTTTAGAAAGAATTGGAGAAATTCTCTGTAGGTGAGATTTCTGGTGCCTTCTGATTCTGTCTTGTCTTTTCCTTCGGCGGTGGGTTTTATGTGCTTTTCTTTCATTTCTTCCACTCTGTCTACTTCCTTGGTTTCTGGATCGTTTTTCTCATCTTCTTCTTTTTCTTCTTCCTGTGGATCCTTCGTCTGGGTGTTGCATGATGGTGAGGTTGAGGATATCTTGCCATGTCCGCATATCTGTGAATTCCTGCGTGCTGGTCCACGATCCTTCTCGCCTCCGGAAAAGATATCGCTTGGGTTGCCTTCAATGTGAGGATTTCCTTTTCTTTGATCCACTGTCTACAGGTTTTGCTGTAAGTGGGATGATCTTCCTTACAGTTGACACAAGGGGGAGGGGATGAGTAAGGTTCTTCTTTCGATTGGATGTGGTCCTGGGATCCACAATGTCCACAAACTTCTTGTCGTTGGCACCACTTGCTTAGATGACCGAAACGTTGACATTTGTAACATCTTCGTGGATTGGGGACGTAAGGTTGTACCTTACATTGCTCCCATATAACTTTAACGCTCTCAGGAAGACTTGTCTGAAAAAGTCAAGATAAGAAGCTCCCGATTATCCCTCTGTGGGATTCTATGAAAATGAATGACATCCGTAAAGGTTTCAAACCATTCTTGTAAATCCTCGTCCGAGTCTAAATAGCTAAGGGAGGAGAAAACCACTCCCTTTGAAGTATTCAAGGTCCGATGAGGCTCGATTATTGCCGGTGTACCTGCAACATCAGTCAGCCCAAGGAGTTTCCGAGTCTGGTCGTCGTTTCTGGTCTTAAAATGGACGGAGCCATCTCTCTGTAAGGTTGTCTCTGCAGGTCCGCCGACTTCTTGAAGTATGGTCTTGTAGACGGCGAAGGGAGATAGCCTGTTTGTTGGTTTGAACACTATGTAACGGTGTCGATTTAGAAGTTCCGTGTCGATGCAGTCATCCGAGGATGACCGGCATTGACCGCTGCCGTTTTAGTCTGGACGTATTAGTTAGACACCGATTTGGAGGGTTCTAACGTGCATTTTTGTCAGTTAGATCCCGACCGAAGGGAGGGATCTAACTGACAAAAATGAATGTTAGGACCCGACAAAGAGGTGTCTAACTGACTTAGACATCATATGCTTCTTCTATTATACATTTTAACTTATAATTTTGGCAAAAAAAACAATAATCTGATTGTTTGTTTGCTGTTGTAAAAGGAGTTAATCCTAGCCGGGCGCTAACATGCAAAATTGTCAGTTAGATACCAGCTTTTCCAATGGAATAAGTATCTTGGTGATGTCTAATGTGAGTTAGAAAGAGAATATGCCATAGGATATTTGGTGTTTCATCCCCCATTCTCCCCACCCACCACGGGGCCCAACAAGGGGAGACCAATATGGGTAGGGCTGAGCCCAGTACCCTAGTCCCAGGCATACATGGGGGATATACTCGTAGAAGGCTAGGTGAGAAATACAGCTGAAATCATATTAAAAACATGGCCAGCATGTAGACTTGGTCAGAAACTTCTTTGATTGACCCATCAGCCATTGCCAAATAGGACCGAAGTCCTAATGACAACATGACAAGCCGATTGACTGGACCGGGCCAATCCAGCCTCCCGTCTAGGAGAAATCCAGGCCAAAGTAGTGTATTGTATGGGAGGGACCAACTCAACTACCAGGACCCCTTCATCCTCCGACACGGGTCGCAACCCACGGCAAACAGGTTGCCCCATTTCCGTCGGGGAGACGTGTGCTTGCGCACTGTCTCGTGTTGGCCACTAAGGATAGAGGGCTTCACCTTAGTGTTACCACCCACCGCCACGAGGAGGCCCGAGACCTGCGGGGGCAGAAAATAGAACAGAAGGATGACTTCTGTTTTGTTCTAAATTACATCTTTCAGGGTCCAGTAACTTAACTTATAATGGTCAATACCTTTTTATTTTTGCATGGGGCACTTAATCTCATAGTATATTATCCTTCTGTGCATTTTTACACTATTTCTGTTCAAGTCATACTTTCATTTCACTTGTGTAATTTTGTGAGCCTTCATTTCAAAATCCCAACAGAATGCTGAAGGTGTATCTGTGAGGCAGCTGACAGCAATATTTACACCAGAGCTGCTCTCATTCACATCTGCTTATTAATTGGTGGGCATTTCTAATGAACACAGACATAATAGGCAGTTGTCCCAGTTTCCAATTTGATACCCATTCACCTTAAAATTCACCATCTGCAAATGCAGCCAAGCTACTCTCACCTGCCTGTACAGCAGACTGACTTGTCAATAGGGGCAATGCTACATTAATTGAGGAACCGCCAGAAACCAGATGCCACACTGATTTACCAGCAGTTCAGAAAATCATGACCAAGAGTGGTAAATGTACTATTCACCAGCCTCAGTGCAATGGGCAGCCGATACTAATGTAATCCTGAAAAACTCAGCATCTTTAAACGAGCCTGAATCAGAAATTTTGACTTGGTTGAGCAAACAGCAATTTCTTTGTCTGACTCAGGAAGTCTTACCTACAGCAAATAAGATTGCATAATTGGTTAGAATATAATGTTTAGGTTTATTGCACACCTTTATAGGGATTGTTTAATTAGGTAAGTAAAGTACTTGGGTTAATCTACATTATGATAGGTCTTTAATGAACTGGCTTGTGATATTTTCTTACATGGGACAAGTGGCGTCATCTATAATGCAAAGCTTTTGCAATGAATTCTCAATTGTTATGCATGTGGCCCCACCTATAAAAGATGTGAACTCGTAAAATTTGTTTTTGCATAATTTTAATAAATTAACAAAAATGTATCATAATGTTTATTAGAATATGTACTACACTCTTGAAAGAACATTTTCAATTACAATGCATGTGGCTTAAAGCTCATGTGTAATTGTTTCAGTCCTCTGAAATTCAAACACATTCTGACTAAAATTAAGCAAGCAGAATTGTTACATATACAGAATATCCAACTCACATGAGCATTTAATTATAAAGTGCTGAGAAGGTGAATACGCCTCCTTTGCTTACCTCTCACAATGGTCATCAGTTATCTGAGGATGAATGTAATCTTCAGACTGACGACCAATTGGAGGTAATTTGAAAGACGGACAGATTGTCTCACTGTGAACCATACAGAACACCCATACCCCCTTTCCTAAATTTGCTCATGCCATGAACCACAAAAGGTTTTACAAACCACTTACCCTGAAGAACCTTGTAGAGTTCTTGTAAACTCCCCAGGGTTCTTTGACCTAGGGTGCTTCCCAAGCACCCTACGAAAAGGTGCTTCCAGACACCCCATGGGGAGCTGTACCTGTGACAAGGCGAAGCACCTTACGAGGGGCGTTCAGATAGTTCACGGCTTTTTTTTATATGGACACCTATTTTCAATCTAGAACTATGAATTTTTTACAAGATAAAATTCAACAGTTTTGGAATGAATTTCCAAAATTTTGGACAATTTGGACATTTTTAAGTCATTCTGTGGTTGCCATGGAAACAGAAAGTTTGGCTAGGTGGAGCAGGTAGTACGGAGATCAAGAAAATCAATGAATTGCGGCTGAGAAAGACTTCTCTCTGTCACTTGTATTAGTAAGATTGACAATATTTGACACAAGAAATATGATATTATCTTCTAAATATACTTTCAAGCATATTTGTATTCTTACAGCGAACTAATGTGGGAAAGCACTCCTGCATGGCCGATTTGGCAAGAGCGATTCAGGCGCCAGAATGTGAGTCCTTAACTGCATCAGGACTTATGACAAAGCATGGATTCACTGGTATGAGCAAGAGACCTAAAGGGAAAGCATTATCCATCCCAGCTTTTCCTTTGACATATAGCTTTACATAAGACCTGGTTTCCCATTACCTTAATCACTGAGGGCAATAGTTTCAGGCACTGGAGGAGAAAAGGCTTTGGATGACCAAAATGCTTTCACAAAAACTTTTCCTGGAGAGCTTCAAGAAACATTTATTTCAACGCGTCAGGTGTATGAATTAATGCTTTTGTAGTACTTGCGGGTATTTTTAAAAGGTTATATTATATTTCTAGTGCTAATTATTGTCAATCTTACTAATACAAGTGGCAGAGTGAGGTTTCTCTCAGCCGCAATTCATTGATTTTCTTGATCTCCGACTTCTCCGTACTACCTGCTCCACCTAGCCAAACTTTCTGTTTCCATGGCAACCACAGAATGACCTAAAGATGTCCAAATTGTCCAAAATTTTGGAAATTTATTCCAAAACTGCTGAATTTTAGCCTATAAAAAATTCATAGTTCTAGATTGAAAATAAGTGTCCATATAAAAAAAGTCCGTGAACTTTCTGAACGCCTCGTATTTGGTTGTTCTGATCCCTTTTCGTTCTTAGAGTGCGGTCAGAGGAACAAAACCCTAGATTCACAGAGACACTCGGGTACATTTCGACACTCTTGTATCGCATATTGTACTTGTGTATTTTAGACTTTCCAGATATTCATTCACTCTTAGAGGCACATTGAACTTGTAAATGATATGTCACAGTTAGACCCAGACTTTAATGATGAGATACACATGCTCCAAAGAGGAAGGACTGAGCATTTTAATATCAGTTGCTCCTGAAAATTAACAATTTTACTTGTCATCCACTCTTAGACACATATTGAACAAAATGATGTATCACAGTTCTAGCATCCAATGGAAAAACCTAGTAAGTCACATTTTGGGCCAAATTGAGTTAAGGTCAAAATAGGACCTCTGAGACATGTTTCCATATATTTTTTTAGTTTTGATTTTCAAGAAGTGGCCTGTTACCCCAGAATGACACTGGTAAATCCTAGTAAGTCCACTGGCAAGCTCTTTGTCCAAAGGAAAAACATAGTAACAGCACTCTCTAGGTTTTTACATTGTAAATGTGCATTTCCACTGTGACTTACTAGGTTGTTTGTCAACTGCTTAAAGAAAGTCCGAAACACAACTACAGCAGTGCAAACATTTTCATCGAAATGTATACCAGAGGCAAAAGAATGCTGGAACTTGCTCTGAAAAAGGTGGCCATCCACTCTTAGAGCATATTGAACAAACGATACAGTTAGACCCAGAGTTGTACAGCTTCAATGAAATTCACATGCTCCAAGGAGGAAAAATCGAGCATTTTAATATCAACTGCTCCCAAAAATTAACAATTAGACTAGTCATGCACGCTTAGAGGCATATTGAACAAATGATATGCCACAGTTAGACCCAGAGTTGTAGACCTTTGATGAGATTCACATGCTCAGCTAAAGGACCGAGCATTTAATATCAGTTGCTCCAAAGAATTAACAAAAGGACTAGTCATCGTCGCTTAGAGGCATATTGAACAAATGATACATCACAGTTAGACCAAGAGTTGTAGACCTTTGATGAGATTCACATGCTCTACTAAAGGACCAAGCATTTTAATATCAGTTGGTCCCAAAAATTATCAATTGAACGAATCATCCACTCTTGGAGGCATATTGAACAAATGATATGTCACAGTTAGACCCAGAGTTGTTGACCTTTGATGAGATTCACATGCTCTACTAAAGGACCAAGCATTTTAATATCAGTTGGTCCCGAGAATTACCAATTGAACGAATCATCCACTCTTGGAGGCATATTGAACAAATGATATGTCACAGTTGGACCCAGAGTTGTAGACCTTTGATGAGATTCACATGCTCAAAGGAGAAAGAACAGAGCATTTTAATATCAGTTGCACCCAAGAATTACCAATTGAACAAATCATCCACTCTTGGAGACATATTGAACAAATGATATGCCACAGTTAGACCCAGAGTTGTTGACCTTTGATGAGATTCACATGCTCTACTAAAGGACCGAGCATTTTAATATCAGTTGCTCCCGAGAATTACCAATTGAACGAATCATCCACTCTTGGAGGCATATTGAACAAATGATATGTCACAGTTGGACCAAGAGTTGTAGACGTTTGATGAAATTCACATGCTCCAAGGAGGAAGGACTGAGCATTTTAATATCAGTTGCTACCAGGGTTGGGTTCAAATACAGATAAAAGTATTTAAATACAAATACAAATACTTTCAATCTTTCTAAATACAAATACAAATACAAATACAGTTAAGCTCAAAAGTATTTAAATACAAATACAAATACTTTCAATTCTTTCAAATACAAATACAAATACAAATACTCAAATTTTGAAAGTATTTAAATACAAATACAAATATATTTGCAAATATATTTGAAAATACTTTCAATAATTCTGTCTTAGAACTTCAAACTTATCTTTTTAAATTGTTTCCAATCTAACTCCAGCTAATGTTAATGAATACAACAAACTGTTATGGGTCTGCGGGTTATATATATACAGTTTTAACATGTAATAATAATAATTTAGTAAATTTACATAATATTATTATCAAGTTCCTTCATTGAAATCTGTTCAAATTTGGACATCTTGGTTCATTTACTTACTCAATTATAAACTGAATAATTGCATATTATGATTTCAAACATGCACAATTATTTATTTTTCTAACTCTTTTAATTGATTAAATATGATGTCCTGCTTGTCAATCGATAAATATTGATTTATCTATGAATATTTCAGAAATAAACCTAGTAATTCCAGGTTGAATACCAAATTATTACTGATTCACAATGATTTTCAAGGTGATGAATGATGATTGCAATCACTTTGGAATAAAAACAACAGGATGTACAATTACTCATTCAGACACATTAGCTCAGTAGTGTTGTCTATTCACATCTGTGCTTTGTACTTTAGTGAAGCTGACTTTAACTTAAAATAACTAAGTAAATTATTAAAGTGACTTCTTACATTATAAGTCGAAGGACTAACTTATATATAGTCAACGTAATAAGTGAAATGACTAAATTAGTATACATCTAAAGTTCAGTCAGATATTTTCTACAAAACAGAGGCGAAATGCTCCACAGCAACAAAACCTTCTGGCCCGTTTTCACCAACATTGTATTAAGAGTTATGCCAGGTCTTAGCTAAGACCTGGTCTGGCTAAGCCAGTCACTCAAGCGGAGCAGGATCAAGGAACATTTACTGAGTGAAAGTCTGCACATAGTATTTAAACAACTCAACTGCTACAAACACAATTAATCTCTGAAGTTCCCAAACATGGCCACATGGCAAGGTAAGAGAAAAAGAGGGGTGGGCTTGGAAATTTATAAAAAAGAAAATTAATTAGTTGTCTGTCCAGTGTTGGTGACAGAAATGCATTTTTCTTTAGCCCCCTCCCCTCAAACAATAAATTAATACAAATCAGCTGGTCATGCATTTTTGCACAATGAAACTACAATAATGGTTGAATCCCTTTGAATATCTAATGATAAGGGTCCTCAAAATCTGATGTACCCAGAATGACTGACGTGCCTGCGATTTTTTGCTACCGGCAGTTACCAACAAGTCGTTGGTGACTTGAGTGGTATTAGTGTCGCCTCAGTTTCAAGGACTGTGAAGCATGTTAGTCATGCAATTGCTTCATTAAAACCCATATATGTATGTATGCCCAGTGGACCAGACACACGGGAGGCTAAATTGGAATTTTCCGAAATCGCCCAATTTTGGGGGGGGGGGGGGTTATAGGATGCATAGATTGCACCCACGTCCGAATTTCCTGCCCTTCGAAAGTACCCCTGTGCTAAGACCAACAACAATAAGTGCAGAGGTTTTGTACAACTCAGCACAGAAGAATTGCCTCTATTTGGTGTCATGACTATCATAGGCAAATGCTATAAAAACATAGTTTCATACATGAAATACTTTTAAATTGTGTGCTTAATGCTGTATGGCTAGTATATTTGCAACAGTTACTTCAACAAATATATTTTCTAGGTAAGTGTGTGTTCTTGGTTTGCAAACTTTATATCTCATGATGTGACATATCTTTCTTGAAAAAATCGTTGGTGACTGTTAAATTAGAGAAACATGCGAATATAATAGACAAAGGCCTATAATACTGATTTGTCATGCCATCTCATAAGAAACATATGTTCTGTTTTCATTGGCCTAATCACTTTTTGACACCAAATCAGTTTGAGACGGCTGATCCTTGAGTTTGGTGACAATGTGTATGATTCACTGAACCTTGACAGGTTTACATGCTTAGCACACTCTTGGTGAAATGGACTTAGTTATACCAGGTTTAAAGGAGTTAACACCAGGCTTAACTCTTAATACCATGTTGGTGAAAACGGGCCTCTGTGATTGACTATGGGAAGCATCACCAGTTAATACTGCTCTGTGATTGGTCGAGACACAAGTTTCTTTTGGGCCAATTTTGTTAGGTTTCTTTTGGGGATAGAATAACCATGTTAGATTCATTAAAATCCCGTATTTATGTTTTATATGCCACATTTGTTTCATTAAAATGCCTATTTTCAGTACCAGGAATTCGTTGAATGCTTGGCTAGGAAAATTTGTGAAAAATAAAGCACAATAAAAAAATCAATATAAAACAGAGAAATAGGTGTTTCGTTCATTTAACAACATTTTTCGTTAGCTAAAAATAAGACAATATTGGAAATAGGCTTATAACCTTGCTGAAATACAGTCTCAGTCAGATTAAGGACATATCTATGCCACACAAAGCCATTATACTTTCACTTGGGGCTACTTGGACAACGATCTAATATCAATTCAAAGAATTTCAATCAACATTTATGAATATATTTAGGCCTAAGGAAATTTCCACTCCACTGTTGACAGTCCTCTCAATTCCGTAATATAAATAAAACATACTTTTTTGTATTAAAAAAGAAGGCATTATAATTTAGAAGTTGTTCCGTGATAGTGAGCTATAATAATGAATAATATACGAAAATATCTGGAACTTTGGTATGTTCTTAAAAAAAAAAGTTTTCTTTTGCTTGCAAATTGACCTCTAATTAAATAATGATGTAAAAATTATAAATGCAAAATAATATGAACTTTTTATAACTGCTAGATGTGTACACAATGGTACCCCTATATACATTGTAATTGCAATGCACCATTGCTCACAAAAGACAATGCATGGCCTGTACCTGTGTTTGAATAGCAATTAAGACAATAGCTATCAGAATAGCAGTTAACATTCAAATGTGTGATAGTTATGTCTTTCATACCATTAGACAATAATAACTGTAAGTATTAAATAAATGTAAACATTTTTGTCAAAGAAAATATTTTTAGTGTATAGGTAAGTGAGATTCATACACAATTACTACTACATGTAAATGTGCATTAAATTAAGTTGCTACTGAGAATAGATGGATGGATGATTGGGGTTTTACGTCCTGTATTTTTGCACTTGGAAGGCTAATTAGGACAGGGCCTCAGAGGGGCAGGCACAGATTTTATGTTAACCTTATACAAAAGCTGTATAAGGCCTCTTGAATTCGGATATTCTATATGGTGCACATCGAAGGATATCAATGAGCTACTCTGTGTCCAAAACCAAGCACTTAGGCGGTGTACTGGAACAATGCAAGGCACCCCCTCCAATTCTTTGGAAGTTATTACCAGAGTTCTCCCCCCTTGACCTAAGGCTAGACCAAATAGTCCGGGAGCTGACCTCCAAAAAGTAGCTTAGTTTTTGATTTACCTCATCTCATGAGGTCACCATGATTTCTTGGTACCGTTGGAAACCCAAGACCTTGGGGTATATAGATATTTTGGTGAAATGTTTGGAATCAGGTGCATAAGTTTGTAATCAAAGGGTTTCCATGGCAACCACATAAAAAAATTGGAAAATCAATAAATCTTAATTTGTCAATATTTTTCAATCAATTTATTTCCTGGAATCAAACTAATCCTATGATTGCAATCCACTATAGAAGCTTTATCAAAAATATGCAGAGTTATGCAAATTAGGTATTTAGCATATTGCCATATAAGGGAATATGTGTGCTTTTCGTTAGATTTAATCAGACTTGACTTTGATAAGTTCACCTGGAAAAACGAAAAATATCATATGATTTGTATGTTATGTATGAAATGAAAGTCAGGAAAAGGCTGTTTCAAAAAAATAATATTTGAATGCACAGTTGCCATGGTAACAGAAATCTGAGTAAACAAATTTGAATATGTGTGCATTTATTTTCCCAAGTAGAATGCTGTAGCCCCAAATATCTTCTTCCAATCAAAGGCAACATCCATCTGCCACCACAAATTATTATCAGATGTATATTTCCATGTCTTCAGACCTCACATGAAAAAAATGGACTGTTGGAACATTGCCATATAAGGCAAATTCACCATTTCCCAGCTAAATAGTCTTTATCAAATAAAACAGTAAAAACCTCAGTATTTGTAGCCCATTCTGTGCTTGTCAATCATATTGCCATTCCAAATTTTACCTTTACTGATCTTATTTTATATCTTGTAATAAATATTTTTAATTTTTAGTTGCTATGGTAACCACAAGAATGAGAGATTTTTAATAATGACGGTTTGAGTATTGTAACCAAATGTCCAAAATCACACTTTGGGCAACTGAGTACTTATATTTTCCCCTTCACAAGTGATTTTCCTCTGAAAGCATCAATTTTGAAATTTCATTCCCTAAAACCTCATGTAGATAAAATAGAGTCATTCGAAAACTGCATTTTTTGAAAGTATGCTTCCTTTTTATTGAAAAAAGACTAAATTATGGAAGAAATATGCAAGAAATAACCTTTTAAAAATATTGTTATTTTTATTCTGCTGTGTGTGGAAATGTCTATCTTATTGATTGGAAAATATTTTCAGATGTTCAAAAAAAGATATTTGAATAGCTTTTAGCTGCAGCAACAGAAGGAGGATCAAGGGTGATAGCTTGATAGTTAGACGTCTGGGCTTCCAATCGCTGGAACCTGGTTTTCAGTTCCAACTGTGACTGGGTTAAGAAGTACCAAGACTACATTGTACTTCAAAAAGTGAATTAACATAAGTATATATTTCAAATGAAGGTCTCCACATCAGACATGCATAATTTCATGGTTACCAAGGGGCAAAGTTTTGTTTATTTGCATAGCAACCCTTTCAGTTGCTCAGTTTTCCATAAAAGTTTTACCCAAAAGTTCACAACTGAAGATTCCTGTTTGGTTGCCAAGTTGTATAGACTTCTGTTTTTCATGATAAGACATAAATCTCTACCCATTCAAAAGATCTATATGTTGACATCTACCCATTTGTCTTTTTCTGATTTGATTTTTATGATAAGAAAAAAAAATGCATTTTAGGCTTCTCTCCCGTATGAAATGGTTTAAAAAAAGTTATGAATGATATTGTTTTGCAATTTTTGTCCTTTAGTTAATTATATTAAATCTAAATATTAATCTGCATCATATAATTTTGTAAACATCTTAAATGAGTTGATTCATATTCACAATTGTACAAAAGTATACAGCCTTAAACATATGGTTAACTGTAACCTCAATGACATCATGACCTTAATATGGCGCCAGATCGCATTGAACAAAATATGGTAAGTGCAGGCATATAAGCCCAGTTCTAATGTTCATGAGGGTATATTGATGAGATGGGAGAGGGAGCAGGACTCAGCGTGAGTCCTCAACATGTAACACATTTACACCATGTGAGGGATCTTTTTACTGGCCTAGTGCAGACAGTAATACAGGGGGCCACCAATTTAATGTTTCATCCGAATGACATCCCAATGGGAACTGCGGAATTTAATTTCCTGCATTGTCTGGTGGCAATCGCCCTTATATTCACAAAAACTTGTAGTTTAATCATGATTAACTTGAGGCAACATCTACAACAGTTACTATTCATAAACCATTTATTTTTATTTGTGAATAATTCATTTTCATCTTACGTTGAAAATATGCTGAATGATGTGAAGTTTAACTGATACATACAATCCAAACAGTGGCAGTGACATTTTAGGAATAGGGAGCATCTTGCCTTTTCCAGCAGAAGTTTTTTCACAAGTGAAACAAATAGCAAAAACTTGTTTAGTAGACAAAGACTACAGTTTTTGAAGTATTCTTACATAGGATAAGTCTTGGCCCTGGCATTTGTGGGGCTTTAAGGTCAGCCAGGTGTCAGAAACAAATCTGACTTCTGTGCAGCCATCTTCAACACACACCAGCATGTCGGTAGCTGGACTGATTCTACTCTGATTGGCAAAATACCACCAGCCCCTCATGACAGCAACCATATCTTCTATGGAACTACTGGGTTCTTTAACTTCTTTTCCTCGTAAGGTGATGGAGAAGCCTACTAAACTCACTGAGATATCTGACAAATAATACATCTGCTTAGCCAAGCTAGGCAGTGATAAAGCAACAGTGCTGGTCAGGCTATGGGACCCTCGATAGCATAATAGGATGTTTAAAACAGTACTGAGTCCTGCTTGAGAGAAGTCCTCTGCGTGGGGCTGAGTACATCAAAGTCTTCAGCATATGGTAAACAGTTAACTCCCTGAGTGTTTAAAGATGGGTCAAAGCACCTGCTTTTTTCTTAATTTAACATCAAGAGTTTGTACAGTTTCGTCAGCATCAAGGAAGCTTTCTTGGCCGGTGGCATCAATTTTGATTGCCTTTGTTTACCACTTTGGAGCCACATCAATTGATTTTTTCAAATCTACGACACATAGGGAAGACTGGGCTTGTTGAAGCACATTTGTTGAAACATGCCCTTAACTGCTGAATCCTCTTAATTTTTTTATCAGTCTGGAGCTTTTGGTAGATTCTCCGCTCACTGACGCATGATATCATAACCTAAATGATATAAAAAGACCAATTCCAATAATAAGAAAGTTTTGATGCCCAGAGGCTTTAATGAGAATGACTATATATATAGAGTAGATTTGAATCCCAATGGACTCAACCTATTTGGCAATTCCATGTCTAATTCACAAGGAGAACCTTTTATTGTTCCTGCCTTTTCTAACACAGAAAAATAAAAAATGTTGTACTCCAGGCATGGAGGAATGAATTCACACGTGGTGGATAACATTGAATTTCTTTATGCAATTCAGTGCTAATTGAGTTAAATATATTGAAATTTACTACTTAAATCCCCTTAAAGGTGAAGATAAAATCCCTCCGCTAAACATACTTAAATTTCCACTAATTTCACCACATTAGGCCTATTGAGGTTTTTATGCTATCTTATCAAGGATCATTTCAGTTAGCTTTTTCTGACATTAGATGGAGATGATTAAATCATAATGTAATGTATTTTATTTGGGTTTTACTGTATGTAGCAGCCAGTCAGAGAACCTATCTATTAATATCTTGGCAGCTTGCCCCACCAACTCCATCCTCGTATTAGGGAATGGAATGCTGTTGGTTGAGCAGGATCCAAGAGGCAAAGGCCTCTGATTGGTTGCAGCCCCAATGATCTGGAGGGAGCCTAGCTCTCTCTGGGCAGTTACTGTTTGGTCTTGAACCAGGAATAAATGGATCAACTGCATCTATGAGTTTTATCATCTTTCCATCTATAACTTAATTAATATACCCGGAATCTTCAGCCCCGTCTATGCCACACATTAACGTATCTTTGACTTAGCGTAAATAATTCAAAATTCTTTCAAAATTTTAATATGAGTTGAGAACAGGTCCTCATTCATCATTTATATTATATTATAGTTTGCAGTGCAATTTGTGTGCTATGCATTATTTTTTTAAATGATTATATATATTTCTTTCACGTCTGTTATTAATCAGACATGTTAAGTACATATTACGCTATCTGTCGTTACAAATTTTTTTTCATACCTTTTATTAGTCCAATGTACTGATAATGCTTATTATCATCAAACTGATGACCTATTATTTTTGGGATAATTTCTCCCATCTGATTGTATTTACATCCTAATGTTATCATATTCAATTGTTGCTATATTCAATTGTTGCTATGTGAAAATGTTATTTCAATTCTTATACTGATTATTGTGTGAATTGTGCAATTTAATGTTATTTCACATCTTGTACTGATTATTATGTGAATGATGCTATTTCATGTTAGTTTACGTCTTATACTGCTTATTATGCTAACTAAATTCTAGAAATACAATTTGTATTTCGTGGTAATTTTCTTATTGGTATATCATTTACTTACTAGAAATACAATCTGTATTTTATGGTAACTGTATTTTTATTACTCGCACATGATTATGTAATGGTATTATTATTGGTATACTTATGACAGGCTTTAAGATCTTGGTCAGGAATTACTGCCAAACTCACAACTTTCTAGCTTACACAAAATTTATTTCAATTTTAGCCTATCTTGTGTAAAATGTTGTCAGGAATTCAATTTTGAAGAAAAAAATGCACCCACTCTTTTATTTTGGAAGTTATACCCCTATTTGTAAAGCCCCCCTTAGTGGGGTGTGCCAGATACCCCCAAAATATTATAAATTTGTCTGTAGTTCTATGGCTTCAGTAATATAGCTGCTCTTCTATCACTTATTAATTTACTTGAATTCTATGATGGTCCATCGAAAACTACGATTACTACATGGGTATACATTTTTTGTTGAAATGGCAAACATTTTGTGGTGGTAAGTCGCGGTTTCTTATATTTCGCTTAATTTTCACTTCACATGCATAATATTTGCACCATCATTCTCAGCAGAAAATAAGCTTCAATTTGAGTACCAACAACCTATATTTCCGATAAGTTTAACCCGAACCAAGGAATTTTGACTTTCAGAAATAAAATTCTAAATAACTTGCATTTTTTTATGGAGGCAGTTATCGAAAAACTAACACAAACTCGTTTAAATATAACTATCTGGGCATAACGAGTTTGACTTTCAGACCTGCATGACAAAAATTGACAAAATGCAAGTTATTTAGAAAAATGACATAATTTTTTTCACACACCTAGAAGTGAAAAGCAGCGGCTCCATGTTTTGTATTTGTGAACCTAATTATGCAAAGCAAGGACATTTTTATGTAGTTTATTGCCTTCGTCTAGTCCTTTGGAAAATATTGATATGTAATTCATGTCCATAAATATCTCAGATGACGTTGAAAAAAAAGAATCAAATGGGAACTTCACTTCATTTTTATAAATTGTTTTTACTTTTGTCACCTGACTTTGTTTCGATATCCTGTTCACAGAGCAGGATATATTGAGACAAATTATTAAAACTGGGTGTCATTTTAAACTTTAGACAATAGGGAATGCCATGGTACCCTCAATTATCATGAATTCTTGATTTCTACCAAGGAAGAGACAGTCAAACTTTCATGTCTGAAAAATGTGTCGCACAAAATTTGCATTTTTCACACGTTTTTCCACTTAAATTGTGAGATAGCGACTTGGACACCACTATAAAGACACTTAAAAAGGTCACCATCAGAAAGAGCACAATTTTTTACACAAGATAGAATATATTTTAGAATCTGTGATACATTTTTGTGGCATCAAGAATTTTTTCACACTCGTGGCAGTAACTCCTGACTAAGATCTTGAAGCCTGTCTTATGTATCCTTATTACAACAAATTTTTTGCTGTTTCATGATGGACATCGTGTCTTGAGTTTCTACAGCTAAACTTATGTTTCTATATATTATGTTATACTTCGTGTTATTGTGTGCTGTGCATAATTCGAAAAGCAGTTATTCTTATTCATTCAAAAATTTCATAAAAATTTTTTTTATACCTAAAGCATGTAATGCAATATCTAAATTTATTAATTAAAGAAGTAACTTTGAGAAAATTTTCCTGTAATTCAAAATTATTAAGTTTTAAATTATTTAGCAAAATTTTCTAATATACCTAAAGCATGTAATGTATTTTATTTGGGTTTTACTGTATGTAGCAGCCAGTCAGAGAACCTATCTATTAATATCTTGGCAGCTTGCCCCACCAACTCCATCCTCGTATTAGGGAATGGAATGCTGTTGGTTGAGCAGGATCCAAGAGGCAAAGGCCTCTGATTGGTTGCAGCCCCAATGATCTGGAGGGAGCCTAGCTCTCTCTTGGCAGTTACTGTTTGGTCTTGAACCAGGAATAAATGGATCAACTGCATCTATGAGTTTTATCATCTTTCCATCTATAACTTAATTAATAACCCAGGAATCAAAATATCACAATAAATGAATGGTTGATTAATAGATGTTTTGGTTAACCCCCCCCCCATCACTCATAAGTAGCTAAACTACTAGTTTGGTGAATATAATGGTAAATTTGTAAGTGCCAATGCAAGAATATACGATGCAGGAAGCTTGTTTAGTCAAAAGCATGAGCAAGATTAAAACCAAGTTCTGTTTGATTAAAAACAAGCAGGCAGGACGGGTCTGGGCTATCACCCTCTGTTTATTCAGTTAACTTATATGTTTCTGTGCAAATGCAAATTTACTTTTGAGAATGTAGAGGCCATTGTTAGATTGAAGGTAATTAAATAACAAAAATTTTGATACCAACTAGAAAATGCTGCTCCATTCAGGAGACGAGCTGTGCAGTGCTGCGTAATTTCTGCAAATGTTGGTTAAGACAAGATTGTAAAGGTACACTCAGTTGACCTATCAGAGAGGATATTTGAAAAACTTTATACTGCTAAATGATTTAAATGTTTAAAAACTACAGGTTCAGTAAATTCATTTGTCTTTAAATGAGTTCAATAGGACAACTACAGGCTGATTAACAGGCATGTCAAGTTGCACTGTTAAAAATTGTGCGTAGAGGTAGGGAAAATTCTGTAAGGCTACAGAAAATTCTGTTTCACAACTGTAACTTGGGTAATGCTTACAGACGCTTCTCTGTTGGCACATTGTCAACAGAACATCTCTGTAATCAACTGTAAACTGTAATAGTACTGGCTTTTAAGAATATGTACAGACATGTCTGATATTCCTCATGCATTGTCACCAAAGTGTTGTTTTATCACAATTTGATAATTTCTCTCAGTTTTCATTCGCACCACTGAACAGAAACACTAAGAGGAATAGAACATAAAGTCAGTTTGAAGGGGACTTTGTATTTGCCAATCTAAACAGCAGAGAACAGAGAAAGGTAAGATGTATTTTTCTTAATTTTAGATAGAGAAAAGGCAACTGCAGATGTGTAGTATCATGCAAGTGCAAATTTGTAGGCACAGGTGCTTAAAATGAAACTTTGAAAAATGATATGAAATATTTATATCTGGCCAATGTACAAAAGGGAGACTGGGGTAAGTTGTGCTACTCATACCCAATGTTGGAACAAAACTGATTAAAAAAAAAAACAGCAAAGAAAGTTATGACACCCTATGCCCACATTAAGAAGCATTACAAAAGCCAGTTATTATAATACTGCTTCATTGAAAAATTAAATCTATTGTTGAAAATTTGATGTGCTGACCATAGACATTAATGTTTCTCAACTTGCACAATATTGAAAAGGAGACAAATCTGGGATTTTGTGTTGTCAGATTTGATCTAGGATGGGCATGATTTGGTAATCTACTTATTTAGTAGGTTATACTTTCTTTTTTTCCGCATATGTTTTGCTGTGGTTATGACTTACATGTTGTGAAATAACTGGGATTAAAAAGTGATTGCATGTTATTCCTCCTTCCTAAGAAAATTATAATTTGGAATTTTTGTTTTGTATAGATATATCAATGCTATATTTAGCCTTATGCAAGAAACATTAAACAAGTGATTGGTGTGAATAAGTGGTCGCCAATCACTGTGCCCATATGAGCCTCGGGCCTTCCTTCAGCCCAAAATTACACTTTGTTCAACTGAAACTTCCCACATTAACTTGCCAATTACTCCACTTCATAAAAAGTTACACAGTGGTGGCCATCTATGCAACCATCTTGGCTTCCATCTTGAAATTGTTCATTACGCCACTTCAGGAAAACTTTCTATCTGTTTACTCATCCATACTTTTTAGGCATCAAATTGCCACATTTTAATATGTTTACTGTGAGCTTAGTATTGGTTTAGAGATTTGGTTGTGTATTGGGAATATTTTGAGAAATCCAAGACAGCTGTCAAATTCCACCATCCTAATTTGCCCACTGTATTTCACTTAGAGCATTGAAATTTGGTAAAGAGAATCGCTTGATTGGATGGTTCAATAATATTTCCCAGGTCTCTTCTACAAAACGGCCATCATTCTTGGTTTGATCATTCATTATGAACTTTGCCATACTTAGACTTGCTTGAGTGTCCTACCAGAGGGACATCATCTTATTACAAATACCAAATGAGGGAGAAACAAGAATGTCAGTCCTCAGCACATTAAGTTTTCAGCAGCAAAATTGAATTTATGAGTCTAGCTTTTCATGCCATTATATTTGGTAGTTTTTTCTTGGTGCCTAATGATGTTGACCAAGTGGGTATATATGGGTGGCATTGCCTTCTTTACCCAGTTCTTCATTTCACCCCAATAGTGGGTGGCACAAACCCGTGGCGCAACTTACCCCGGTCTCCCCTACTCTTTTTTCCTCTTTGAATCAATGTAGGCCTATTTCAAGCAATTAGGTTGGTGGATGAGAAAACAAAGATTTAATGTGCAACTCATTTTATAGATCATTTAGTATTATAAAATATGCGTCATACTTGGCAATTTCTCTTTTCAGAGTAACGTCAGAAATACCATGGATGATGGATGATTCAAGTTTTACGTTCGGTATTTATGCCATTGGAGCAGGATGCAACTGCTGGCCAACAGAGATTTACGTGACCCAGTCAGTACGGGAGTCAAACCCGGGACCCAGTGCACTACTGACTGAGCCACCTCCCAAGACCCAGAATGGCATGATCACAAAACAATAGAAACTGACAAATGATATGACAATGTTGTCCTATGTTTGTTTCAGAGTCTCAAATGAAATCTAATAATATGTAATTGGGTTCAATCAATTGATTGTATAGGATTGATATATATTTATTTATTTATTTATTTAGTTATTTATTTATTTATTGTTGGAAAGCCTGGATAGTCTCTTTCAACGGAATCTTGACCTTGTATATATGTTCACTGATATTCACTGAAATCGGAAATTTATTAAGTTATTGATGTATTTTCTATGGCACATTCTCATATTGAAAGATAAACCATAATCCGCTCAAGTCAGGCGCATGCGCACAATAATTACATCGAAGATAACTGTATATCCAAGGAACTGTACCAAAGAGTCCATCATTGAGCCCAGAAGACCACCACACAAGACATCAAGGAGAGGCCAACAAACCTGCACGGTTTCCGGCCTATCACCTTCTACAGTTCTACAGTAATTGGTGATTTTTATTGTTTAATTATTCAGAGTGAATGTGTACAGTTATATTTCAAGTTTTTTATATCGGAGTTTTTAAAAATATAGAATATGAGAATAGAAACTGTCCAAATATCAGGAATTCATGGTCAATTGTAGGACCTCTCTTCCAATGAATTAAGTCAAACAATATTTTTGTGTGAAATTTTTGAAGAATATATGTAATGAAGGTATAAACATGTGAATCTCTCAGAACTATGATTTTATTTTATTTTAATGCTCCAGAGAATGTGAGTATCAGCAAGGGTTGTGTATACACATCAGTAAGTAATACACTGTCAGAAATTTGGCTTCCTGATTCTTGAACATATGAATTCCAATTATCATCAAACTTGGATCTGATGAATGGCAAGGCTGACGTCAATGCTGGAAAAACGTAGGCTTGCAGCTGAACTCTAGGCTCTTCTTCAGCTTTAACATATATTAGACATTTTGGCATTAGCAAATTTATAAACTCTCATGGCGAAAACTCTGCCGATTAAACATATTTTTTCAGTTCTATGATGAATTTTTGCTTTATATATATTTCAAACTTATCTAAAGTCGATAGCTTAAGTGTTAAGTGCCAATGACCTGATTAAATGGTTGCAAACTTGGTTGACTGAGTGGTTACAGTCCCTTCCTCAAATGAAAGTCTGTCAAGGGTTATAAATATTATTATAAACAAAAATCCATTCATCACTATGAACACTTAAAAATGGCCTTAGAGGGCAACACATGGCAACATCATATTATGCAAATTCAGTCAAAGAAAGATCCAAAAATACTTCCAGGGAGGGGGGAGCCCCCCTCCCTATAATTTGGGAAGCACTAAGATATGGGGCAAAAATGCAGAACAATTTGGGCCGATGATGAGATAAACATTTTTGAAATTCAATGGTGTCCCAGCAACTCCTTTATAATGGTATTAAATAGAGATCTTGAAATTCGGGCAAATGTCACTACACTACATTCATGGCAGGGACAACTGTACCCCATCCCCAAAAAAATGTTTTGGCCTGCGGAGGTGACAGTTTGCCCCATACAGGGGACCATTTGGAAGACCCATTCTTTCCAGAAGGGGTCAATTTGCTCCGGTCTCCCCTACAAGTGATTCAACCAGAAAAGGAATCAACCCCCCCCCCCCTAACTTTATCAAGGTTGTTTGAAAATTGTTCAATCTTTTATCTTTTATTTTCCTTTAATACATTTACTTTTTTTGTTTGGATAGATTCTGATGAAGTTTATTTGTAGCAAAGACAAAAAAAAAAACTTTTTTTTCATGCCTCAATGGATTTTCTTGCAATCATTCACTGCTTTGCCCTGAAAGTCTAATATAGAGCCTATAAAATTCATTTTACAAGCAGATTGAAACTTGCTTTCATGCTTACTGGAACAAACATGAAACTGTCAACCTCAGTTTCTATATTTGTGACACCTTTCACAAATCACTAATGTATGACTGATGCCATCTGTAATCCCACACAAAAGTACTACAAAAACTGCCAGTGTGATTACAGAAATCAAAAGGATACATACAAATGAATTTCTGTAACCTTACTGACACCTCTGGAAAAAAAATTTTCCCGAAATATCTGTAATGTGACAATTATTTTTTAACAGTGTGGCCTTTTTTCTTCAATATTTTCTTCTATCACATCCCAGTCTATGATCAGATCATGACGTCGTCGACAGGTTTATTTCATAATATCATAAAAGGCTTTGGTCAAAACACAATGAAAAATGTGAATGAATTATATATATGAGAAATAAAAAATCCGCACATAATGGCTGGGTGACTTAACAACCTCTTAGACAAAAATAGTTAATTGTCATTCATAGCTTGGTTTTAAACTATTTTATTGAATCAGACAGCTTCAGAATGAATGTTTGATGACTTTTAAATTCAAATAAGAAAGATACTTTTAGGGGAATTGTTGATAAATGTACATTGTAGAATATTTGTTATGGCATGAAGATGGTAAATAGTCCGCAGCATAGAAATAAAAAGGGATATTAAATTTTGAATTTTTTAGTGAATTTTTTAGACAGTGCAGAGCACTTCGAAGAGTTGCTATGCAGATAAACAAAACTATGATCCTTGGTAACCATATCATAAACCGTATCTAAGGTTAAGACCTTTATCTGGAGCTATGTACTTTTTGTTATTTCTCTCCTGAAGAAAGGTCTAGTCTTACATTTCTCAATCTTAACTGAAAATTCGAAATTTTGTTTATTTCCGTTGTTTCCATGGCAACCAGTCGAGTTACAAAAACTATTAGTAACACAAATACATTTATGATGAGATAAACTCCCAAACAGCCATTAATCAAATGTTTTTCAACCCTTAATTTGCATAAATAGAGAAAAACACCTATAATAGAATTATGTATATTTTTGACATGCAGTTGCTTAACGACACTTTCCATAAAAAGTATTTAATGAATGCGCCCATATGGCACATTTTTGAAAAGCCCAGGTTTGGGGCTTTGACACATATGTAACAGAAGTTTAAAATTCTTATCATTAGTTGCTGTGCATGGAAAGATATGCCAACGTTTTAGCAAATTAGTGTAATTTTGTTATGATATTTGGTCTCCATGGCAACCAAGTTGATAGGTTGCATTGGTTATTTTACCTTGAGGTCACCAATTTCCTTCATCAAGTTTCTGTGAAGTTTAATATGAGATATTACTGAAATTGTTAATTTAGGAAGGCATTTGTTATATGTCTCAGCTATACCACTTCAAATTGACTTGTTGCCATGGAAACTGATTTAGCAAAATTCTGCACCTGATTTGAGGGATTTCACGTATGTAGTCAGAAACTACAGAATTTTTCCTTTAAAACGGTACCAAATTTAGGCGGTGACCTCATGAGATGAGGTCAACCAGATTTTTCAGAGGCCAGCTCCCGGACTAAAACACTCATGACCACCTTTCTCAGAATCTCGAGAAATGATACACTTAAGCTAAAAACTAAGGTTGGTCGTCTGCTTGAAGATGCTCATTTTATGAACTATAAAATTTTTACTAGCCTTCACAAACTCCAAATGGTTGCAAAACTACTTTCTAAGGATTTTAATGATGTTGAACCTTTGACCCAGACCAAAGTTAAGCACCTTACATGGTCCAGTTGTATTGCTGTCAATTTGGAAGACTTTTATGCCTTTGGAAGCAGCAACAGCCGCAGTGATCAGCAGAAAACAGAAGCTCTTTCGGCTGCATTGGATTATCTGGACACTACTGGCAATCATATCATTGCTTTTACAGACGGTTCTGCTCTTAGAAACCCAGGACCATGTGGGGCTGGGGCAGCGATATACTGGAAAGGTGTCGCTGGTGAACCCAGCCACCATGTCAAGTCCGTCTCTGGGATTTCCAGTAGCTATCAAGGAAAGTTACAAGTAATCCTTCTAGCAATTGATGCAGTTTCTAACGAGAAACCTTTGCTACATGGCAGAAAAAATGCATGTCATCACAGACTGCCAGTCAGCTATCCATGTCACAACCAGAGGGCGAGTTGATGACAATTATGGCCACATAGTTGACAAAATACAAGACCTAGTCCATGAACTTTAAACCCGCAGGGTATTTGTATACATCTGTTGGACTGGCGGACACATTGATCTCAAGGGGAATGACATTGCCGATTTCTTGGCTAAGAAGGCTGCTCATATTGCATCTACAAGTGCACACAATGAGCCTCTTTCAATTTCCAAAGCCAAAACAGAAATAAAAATACCTGCTAACGCAAGTGCTACCCTCGGCCAAGATTTAGTTTAGATGGAGGTAAGGGTCACTCATGTTACATAAGAACTCATAAGCTCTTACCATGATACAATGTCCTTATCCCTGTGAATTTGGTGATCATACAATCAATATAAATGGAGTTATTTATGCACCCAAATGGGACACAAATATGGCCACCAAGGTCATAGAAGTGTGTGAAGATCATTTGTGTCAGAACTCATCCATGGCCTAATGGTGATACATAATCCCTGTTAGTTTGACGATTAGAGGGTCAGTGTTAGTGGAGTTATCATGTTCAAATGTACACTAGCTTTTTACAAATATGGTCGCCAAGGTCACAGAAGTACGTCAAGGTCACTCATGTCTGAACTCATCCTAGGTCTTATGGTGATACATAATCCCTGTGAGTTTGATGATTCCATGTTCAATACTAGCGGAGTTATGATGTACACTAGCTTTTTCAAAGATATGGCCGCCAAGGTCACAGAAGTAGGTCAAGGTCACACAAGTGAGAACTCATCCAAGGTCTTATGGTGATACATAATCCCTTTGAGTTTGATGATCCCAGGATCAATATTAGCGGAGTTATCATGTACACTAGCTTTTCACAAATATGGCCGCCAAGGTCACAGAAGTAGGTCAAGGTCACTCAAGTCAGAACTCATCCAAGATTTTACAGTCATACACAATCCCTGTCAGTTTCATGATCCTAGGATCAATACAAATAGAGTTATCGTGTACACAAGGATGGTGGACAGACAGACGGACAGACGGACAGACGGACGCCGCTACCCTCTGCAATACCGAGGCCATGTGAACATAGCCGAGGGTAAAAAGGGCCAATGTCAAAAGATGGCAGCAAAGATGGAACTTGCCACAACAGGCAGATTCACTTATTTTTGTATCCTGAAGTTAGTGAAAGAGGCTACAAATCACTTAGAAATGGAGCCATGGATATCAAAAGTATAAGGCTCAAAACAGGCTATACCCTCCTGAATGAACACATGCACAAGATTCTATCCTACCCCCAAACTGTGCATGTGTCTGAGTAGGGGCACTGTAGAGCATTTTATTTTTGACTTTCCTCTATGCAATGCAGAGAGAGTATGTTTATTTGACACACTCTAACCTGCAGCACGCTACTGCCCTCCCTCCCCCCTTGCTAAAGAGAATAAGCAATTGAACTAGTCATTCACTCTGAGAGGCATATTGAACAAAAGATCTTTTTGTTAAAGATAGATCCCCAATTGTAGACCTTTGATGAGATTCACATGCTCCAACGTGGAAGGCCAAGCACTTTAATATCGGTTTCCCCAAAGAATTAACAATTGAACAGGCCATCCTATCTTAGAGCATATTGAACAAATGATATGCCACAGTTAGACCCAGAGTTGTTGACCTTTGATGAGATTCACATGCTCAAAGGAGAAAGAACAGAGCATTTTAATATCAGTTGCACCCAAGAATTATCAATTGAACGAATCATCCACTCTTAGAGCATATTGAACAAATGACATGCCACAGTTAGACCCGGAGTTGTAGACCTTTGATGAGATTCACATGCTCAAAGGAGAAAGAACAGAGCATTTTAATATCAGTTGCACCCAAGAATTACCAATTGAACGAATCATCCACTCTTGGAAGCATATTGAACAAATGATATGCCACAGTTAGACCCAGAGTTGTTGACCTTTGATGAGATTCACATGCTCCAAGGATAAAGAACAGAGCATTTTAATATCAGTTGCACCCAAGAATTACCAATTGAAATAATCATTCACTCTTGGAGGCATATTGAACAAATGATATGCCACAATTAGACCCAGAGTTGTAAACCTTTGATGAGATTCACATGCTCTACTAAAGGACCGAGCATTTTAATATCAGTGGCACCCAAGAATTATCAATTGAACGAATCATCCACTCTTAGAGCTATTGAACAAATGACATGTCACAGTTAGACCCAGAGTTGTTGACCTTTGATGAGATTCACATGCTCCAAGGAGAAAGAACAGAGCATTTTAATATCAGTGGCACCAAAGAATTACCAATTGAACAAATCATCCACTCTTGGAAGCATTTTGAACAAATGATATGCCACAATTAGACCCAGAGTTGTTGACCTTTGATGACATTCACATGCTCAAAGGAGAAAGAACAGAGCATTTTAATATCAGTTGCACCCAAGAATTATCAATTGAACGAATCATCTACTCTTGGAGGCATATTGAACAAATGATATGCCACAGTTAGACCCAGAGTTGTAGACCTTTGATGAGATTCACATGCTCAAAGGAGAAAGAACAGAGCATTTTAATATCAGTTGCACCCAAGAATTACCAATTGAACAAATCATCCACTCTTGGAGGCATATTGAACAAATGATATGCCACAGTTAGACCCGGAGTTGTAGACCTTTGATGAGATTCACATGCTCAAAGGAGAAAGAACAGAGCATTTTAATATCAGTTGCACCCAAGAATTACCAATTGAACAAATCATCCACTCTTGGAGGCATATTGAACAAATGATATGCCACAATTAGACCCGGAGTTGTAGACCTTTGATGAGATTCACATGCTCAAAGGAGAAAGAACAGAGCATTTTAATATCAGTTGAACCAAAGAATTACCAATTGAACAAATCATCCACTCTTGGAGGCATATTGAACAAATGATATGCCACACTTAGACCCAGAGTTGTTGACCTTTGATGAGATTCACATGCTCAAAGGAGAAAGAACAGAGCATTTTAATATCAGTTGCACCCAAGAATTACCAATTGAACAAATCATCCACTCTTGGAGGCATATTGAACAAATGATATGCCACAGTTAGACCCAGAGTTGTTGACCTTTGATGACATTCACATGCTCAAAGGAGAAAGAACAGAGCATTTTAATATCAGTTGCACCCAAGAATTACCAATTGAACAAATCATCCACTCTTGGAGGCATATTGAACAAATGATATGTCACAGTTAGACCCAGAGTTGTTGACCTTTGATGAGATTCACATGCTCAAAGGAGAAAGAACAGAGCATTTTAATATCAGTTGCACCCAAGAATTACCAATTGAACAAATCATCCACTCTTGGAGGCATATTGAACAAATTATATGCCACAGTTAGACCCAGAGTTGTTGACCTTTGATGACATTCACATGCTCAAAGGAGAAAGAACAGAGCATTTTAATATCAGTTGCACCCAAGAATTACCAATTGAACAAATCATCCACTCTTGGAGGCATATTGAACAAATGATATGCCACAATTAGACCCAGAGTTGTAGACCTTTGATGAGATTCACATGCTCAAAGGAGGAAGAACAGAGCATTTTAATATCAGTTGAACCAAAGAATTACCAATTTAACAAATCATCCACTCTTGGAGGCATATTGAACAAATGATATGCCACACTTAGACCCAGAGTTGTTGACCTTTGATGAGATTCACATGCTCAAAGAGAAAGAACAGAGCATTTTAATATCAGTTGCACCCAAGAATTACCAATTGAACAAATCATCCACTCTTGGAGGCATATTGAACAAATGATATGCCACAGTTAGACCCAGAGTTGTTGACCTTTGATGACATTCACATGCTCAAAGGAGAAAGAACAGAGCATTTTAATATCAGTTGCACCCAAGAATTATCAATTGAACGAATCATCCACTCTTGGAGGCATATTGAACAAATGATATGTCACAGTTAGACCCAGAGTTGTTGACCTTTGATGAGATTCACATGCTCAAAGGAGAAAGAACAGAGCATTTTAATATCAGTTGCACCCAAGAATTACCAATTGAACAAATCATCCACTCTTGGAGGCATATTGAACAAATGATATGCCACAGTTAGACCCAGAGTTGTTGACCTTTGATGAGATTCACATGCTCAAAGGAGAAAGAACAGAGCATTTTAATATCAGTTGCACCCAAGAATTACCAATTGAACAAATCATCCACTCTTGGAGGCATATTGAACAAATGATATGCCACAATTAGACCCAGAGTTGTAGACCTTTGATGAGATTCACATGCTCAAAGGAGAAAGAACAGAGCATTTTAATATCAGTTGCACCCAAGAATTACCAATTAGCAGTCAAAACGCCTACTGACAAAAACGCCTACTGCCATTTCAGACAATGCAAGAACGGCAACACAAAAACGCCTACTAATAGATGTCAAAAACGCCTACTAGTCTATACCAAAACGGCTACACTACTTTACATAAACGCCTACTTTTATAAAACTGTGTTGTCTGTCACTTACCAACAATATCTTGTGAGGTCAAGTGTCAGAAATTAAGCAGTTCATTAGTAGGTGTGAATAAAAAACCAATTAACTCCAACATCTGACAGCCTTTGAAGAGCAAAATTGCAATTATCATTTGTATGAATCTGTGTGAAGGTACTTGATGACAATTAGCAGTTTGGATCAAATATTGACAGTCAAACTTTCAAACCCAGGTAGTATTGCAATCGTGATTCTGCAGTTACAAAGAAATCTTTTCAGAAATGATGACATCAATCGGGAATAGCCGTTTTTGTAGAGTGCAGTTGCCGTTTTTGTAATGGCCAATAGCCGTTTTTGTACTGTCATGCAAAAGAAAAATAAGCTGTAGGCGTTTTTGACAATGCTCAAAAAACCGTAGGCATTATTGTCTGTTGCCGTTTTTGTTTGTTGCCGTTTTGACTGATCACCGAATTACCAATTGAACAAATCATCCACTCTTGGAGGCATATTGAACAAATGATATGCCACAGTTAGACCCAGAGTTGTTGACCTTTGATGAGATTCACATGCTCAAAGGAGAAAGAACAGAGCATTTTAATATCAGTTGCACCCAAGAATTATCAATTGAACGAATCATCTACTCTTGGAGGCATATTGAACAAATGATATACCACAGTTAGACCCAGAGTTGTTGACCTTTGATGAGATTCACATGCTCAAAGGAGGAAGGAGCGAGCATTTTAATATCAGTTGCTCCTGAGAATTAACAATGGGACTAGTCATGCACTCTTACAGACCCTCGGGTCAAGGCATATGTCATGGTTAGACCTTTGACGAGATTCACATGCTCCATTGCTCCATGGAACAATCGTTTTAACTATGGTTGATTATTGATGGCCGTCCAGTCAACTTCAACACTTAGAAAGTAAGCACAGTGCTTTCTACTGGACTTCAATATCTGAAATAAGATTTAACAATCTCCGTCGATTACAAAATATACATTTATTATTCCAACAAACATAAAACAATAAAATCACCAAGAATCCACCATCACAGTTGGTTTCAAATTAATAGAAACCATTTTCTAGGCAGTTATTACCAACTACTCAAAAATAAATTGCATTTTGTAATTTGTATTAATAAAAACAGTCTGCATAGTGAATAACCACTATTTCTGGGGTAAGATTTGGGACATTCTAATCTGCAGTGATAGGTTGTAATACAAGATTAGTTAGATTACCAAAATTAAATTGACTAGAACTTCTACAAAGAACATGCAAGTACTACCCTATTAGGGGAGAAAGTCATCAGGTAACTCAGGAAAACGTAAATTGTAATTAAACGTATGGAAATCTCACTTTCTGTTCTGTATTGGCATGTTTGCTGATCAAAAAACAAATCCAATCCAATAATAATAACTGAAGCAGCAGAATGATAGATAACTCGAATAAATACAGTTTCATTTCTATTATTAAAAAACGAAACTACATATTGGAGTAGCCTAGTTGGCACAATAAATGCATTGTCAGCTGCAAACAATATAACATACACATGTGAACTCTTTAAAGTGATTATAGAGAGACATAAGAACAATTGGTTTGGCATAGCGGCATTTGACGGACGCAACTCAATACTGAAGCAAAAAGACGCTTTCATTCCCATAAATATCCACAAGTTAAATTGAAATATCCTGTCTGAATATTATGTCACCTTACCTAAGGTGGTGCTGATTCAAATAATCCTGAGGCTAACAATGAAACAAAACTGCTTCAAATTCAAAATGTCAGTCTGCAGGCCTCACATCACTTTCATTCCAATATTTTATGCAAATAATTACGCATGTGTCGAATTTGAATACATAGACAACAAGAATACTATACAGATCACACTCAATAAGTGATAAGAAGACATGATTCAACAATGATTAACAAGTCATTTGACTCATCCTGCTGAAAACAAGACATTCATTATGCATGAACCAGTTTAAAACCCAATGGAATAAATACTGTCAAGGAAAAACTGTTGATTATGTATGCATCTTAAACATGCATTGAAGATTTGCATTACAAATAAATGCAAGCATCAGTCAGGGGCAGTCACCCAGTCACCTTCATCAAATAAAAGATAAAAACATCCCATTGTTGTCCATTTGAACGAATATAATCCAGTAATTGTATCACAGGAGATCCAAGATTAAAATAAATTCAAGAAGAATATGACGTCATCAGTGTAAGTAATCCCCAAAATAATGGTGGAAGTCCTCATTGGCTCTCTGCAGTACTCTTTCCGCTACTTCACCTGTGAAAAAAGGGAAAGTAGTGAAATACATGTCAAAATTAGATAAAGGAGTTCTCAAGTAGGCGATCAAGTAGATTCAACATAGCGGTAGCACTATCACATTTCATGACAGCCCTAACAGAATTACTGTAGGAACCTTTAATTGAGATTCTAAAAATGTACGTTATATCAAAACAGTGTGGGGTTGTAACAAGCTTAGTAAATCGTATTGAAAAACTAGCGCATTAGATTTCTTCTTTGGCACAATTAATTATATTGGTAAGTCAATTTTAAAGTTTTGAAGTGCTTGATCCATATGACAACTGTAACTCTAACAAATCACTTACTAGGTTTTATTCTCAGACCTGTGTCCTCCGACATGACCCCCAGATTCTGGAACGTCTGTCTCTGAGGGGTGTTAAGAAGAGGCGTCCAGGATTGCAACGGTTGACCGACTTCGGTTGCGCATGACTCGTTCTCCTCATCACTCAACATTCCGACGGAATCATTGCCATTCTTGTCGCCAAATTTGGTCGGTGTGTCTTTCCCTTTGTGTATGAGGTTGTTACTTTTGTCGTATTGTATGGGGAGCGATGACGTGTTGTTCGGGCCGTGGAAGATCTCTCTAAAGATGGCAGGTTGCCTTGGAGGGGTAGGTTCATTTGTTTCAACGTCTGACTCACTGTGCTTTTCACTGTCATGGTTCATCCACGGGGATGAATTGAACTGATTCGTCAGATTTGTATGCAAGCTTGGATCACAGTTTGACTGCAGACTGTGGCTGATGTAACCCGTATCCTGACTGATGAACCCTTGCGTTTGGGACGTGACGTCATCCGAAGTAAGATTGTCAAGTTTCGTGTGGTGTGAACGATACCCTGAGAAATTGTCTTCCATGCTGTGATTGTTCAGTTGGGTGGTTTCCGTTGGCAAATAAGAGGGTAAAGAAACACTCGCTCTCTTGTCGTTTGGTATCTGGTTGCTATCTTCCTCGACCTCCATGTTACTGTCATTGTTGCCGAAACACGGCTCGGACATGAGTCTCCGTTGGCAGTTGGACATCTTTCTGTTGTCGGTGGCTAATTGTTCCTCTGAAGGTTTCACCCTCGGCTTCCGACACACTTTTCTTCTGGCACCTGAAAACAAAACATGACAGGTTAAACAAAGCCAAAGTCTGGAGCGCATGACAAGTCAAACAAATCAAGGGATCAGGTAGCTCTACAAGTTCAATTTTATGTGCAGAGGTGCAATGCAGCTTCAATATCATGTCATGGCATTGCCTTAGAATTCTTGAATAGGTTTTATTTGATATGTTGAAGGAACATCATAACATGCAACTATCAAGACAAATGTAGATAACTAAAATGAATCAAAACGGATGGATGATTAGAGCTTTACATTATGTACTACTGCACTCAGTAATCTAATTAGGAAAGAAGGCAGACACAGTAATGAGGCAAAGGATGATTTAAATGTTGTCTAACTCTAACATAGATCCAAGTACTTTGATAGAATCCAAGACCCAGCAATTGGAAACCCAGTGTTACCAACTTCAACCAACTTCAATTTCCAAACACACCAAGTAACAGTTGAATTATCTGTTTTATCTCACCTTGTGATATAGAGAAACTGCACGTTTCTGAAGAGTCAGTGTAGCTGCTGTCCCCGTTGGTCTGGCGAATAGGGGACATGTTGGGACTGTCAGGGGGGCTGCTTCTAGCTCCAGAGGACGGGGTTGCCTGTACCCGAGCACCTTAAATATAACCAGTTAAAATACATGTCATTACGGAAATTAAAAAAAAGAATACATTGTTTGCAAACAAAGTGAGAACTCTGAGGAGTTCTGTAAATTTTGTACAAAAAGAAACTGACTGCCTTGCATTATAAGAGGCCATACATCATCCAAGATTACAACACAACAAAATAGACAGACTTTCTGTTACTTCCATAATTTCAAATTGAAGGGGACGTTTTTTCATTACCTTATATAATATAAGGAATAATCCTACTATACAAGAACAACTTCTTGATAATCTAATTGCAGCACCCTTCACTTACCATTAGAAGTGGGAGACCCAGCCAGATCAGGAGCAGTGGAACAACGTCTCAACCCGCAAGACATGTGGCCCGATGCAATAGGACTAGATGAGAACTGAGACTGCAAAAATAATAAAGTCACCCTGTTAACATCAATTTTTAAACAATTCCTTGAGAATAGATCAAGACAATTAACAAGAAACAGCACTGAAATCAAATAAGAGGCTGATTTATAATACTCACAGATCCTGGAATACCATCAGCACTTCTGCGTGATCTCACGGGAGTTTTACACTTCACAGGAGACACTGGAGGGGACAAGACAAACTCCATGGTCTGCCTTCTGCTTCTGTCCTTGGATTTACTAGAAGAAAATTCATAAAATATAAGATCATTCAGCAAAACCTTACAACTTTCAAATTCGTTAAAAATATTCTGAGATTACTGGATACAGATAATATTGAGTTATTGCATATGACTTTTAATAACCAGTAGCTCATGCAAAAATTGACAAGGTAACTAAATTCAGTTCACTGAAACCATTATCAAGATTGACTGAAGTATAAATATATTCGTAGAGGACTCACCTAACAGGACTCAGTGGCGTCCCTTGATCTCCGTGGAAGAACAACTTCCGCCTTAAGGAGGAAGAACTGAGATCGGACGGACTGCCAGACTTGTCTTGAATGGCCATCTGCTCATTCACATATTCACCTGCCAAAGCAGACAGAATACAGCATAAATAAACATGCAATTTAAGAAGAAATCAGTTCTCCAGATTCTATATAAACAACTGTACATGGAATTATTGACAATTTTGTAGTTATCTGATGATTTTTCTGAATAATGCTCAACTTAAAGTCACGTAAAAAATAAATTAGAAGGCTTTCACTTCAGAGTCTTGACAAATATGTTGTTGAACAGATAGGCAATTAGCACTACCATGCTGTAGTGCAAAAATTGCTGATGCGAAGAAAACAAAAAAGTAGATTTTAAAATCTCTATTAAACTATATATAATTCTTACCTAATACTTTTTGAATGTCAAAATCAACAGGTAGACTTAACATTGTCTGAACGGCAGCTGTTTCAATTCAAACAGAAAAGAAAATTAGTAACGAACAATTCAAAATAAATCATGTAAAATCTTAAAATTCCAAACCAACAGAATATTAAAATTCCAATCCAACAAAATATAAATTTAACAGACCAAAAAAGCAATACAGCAACAAAGTTAACTTTCTCTATCAAAGTAACAAAGCAAGATTTTCAGTTACCTTCCTGTTTCTTGGATGGAGGAGAAGATTTAGATTTCTCCGGGTCCTTCATAGAAAGAGAAGACTTTTCCTCAGAGTCACCTTAAAGGAAAAAGACATCAAAGAATGTTGAAGTACAAACTTCAGAGACTACGTATTGTGTACATATCTTGAATCAGAGTCAGTTCTTAAGAAATAGGAATTTTTTTTTGAAACGAAATGTTCAAAGTAGGCCTATTTGATCGAAAAATCACGAGAGCTTATCAAATTTAAAATTTCATTTCTGGAAATTTTTTTATTTTAAATATTCAATTCTGAATTACAATATAGATTAGGATTCAAAATCAAAGAAGTATCTGCACTGTATATTATATGCAGTTCCACTAGTTTCATTAAAGCAATATTGATAACCGTTAGATCGGGCGTCTGTTTACGACTCATAAATATTTTGACTCAGTGGAGCTATACAGAAAATAATAATTTAGTAAATCATAAGTCATTTGTCTTTGAAACTATATCATACATACAGCATCATTTAATTTATAGGTACTCAGCTCCCTAGACTCCTTCCAGCTGCAGGAACTTAAAAAACGTTTTCAGACCATTAAATTCACATATTACGCAATTTACCTGCAACATTAGGGGTGCACGGCAGTTGGAAGACAGGACGAGTCTTCTCATCCATCCAGGGGGAGGGTACTATCTCATGTTGCTCAAAATATCGCTCAATCGCCTCTTGGGCCTTCAACTCTTTCTCTAAATCTGGTCTGCAAAAACAATTACAGGGTAAATATATGCATTTTTTATTTTACTATTTATTTGACATTCAGTAAAATATTTCGGGTCATGTGAGAATAATGCCAAGAGCTCTGTCATTTTGTAAAATAGCGACCAAAATATAGGCATCTCGGATGCCCAGACTTCTGAGAAATTAGTGAGAATAATAGTTCCAGTTAAAGTGGATAAGAAAATTTCAAAAAATTTGGGTAGAGTTGCAATTACATTCCTTTTGAAGGTTGAAGCTTTTAATCAATCTATTAACATCAAAAATCGAAATGTAACTATTCATGAGATATTCATTAACTTATTAGGTTTGCATTGCCTATCCACAGTCAAGGAAATTACCATCTGCTCATGACAACCAATGTCTTCAGCCCCACATGACACTCACCCCAGCACTGTCATCTTTCTCCCATGACCTTCTCAAAGTGTCATGGCCCAGCCATGACTTAAGCAGTGCTCAAAATCATCTTTGACAGGCTATTTAAAAATAACTGCTGCTACTATCACTTCCAAACTTGGCATAAAGTTGTATCACAGTATCAGCTAACTCTATTTTGGCAGGCTTATCCATTACATAATGAGGAAAAGAACCCGAAGGCTCCAGAGAAATTAGGAAACTGTCATCAGCTGCTGATGACTTTGCAGTATTTTGCAAAATTGGATAGAATAAGTCCCGCTACTGTTATGCTGCTATGTGATGAGGATGGCTGCACAAAGATCAGACTTCCTTTTGATACCCAACTGATCGACCCCACACACTCAATCTTCCTGTCAGGGCCAGAACTTAGCTGGAATTGCAATTGTCATCACATGATGGTAATTTCCCGGACTGATCCAAACTTACTTTGGTGCTTGGTTAGTGGGCATCTCATCAATTTCAACAGGAAAGAGCTCGGCTAAATGTTCTATATTCCAATGAAAAGGTCCAGGGCTCTGAAAACAAAAGGTGTGATTTGAAATACAAAGATGAAAACATTTGCCCAGCACTGTGAAAAGTGAACCCGTACCTTAAAGAATCACTGGTCAATTTACTTTTTGCTCTGAAGTATATAAATACTGAGTATAACAATAGATTTTGTTTACGGACCATGATTTGTTGCTGCTCATCTTTCACCAAAAACTAAGGTCCGACATATATACACATATATATTATAGAGTAAAGATAGCTTGAACGCTCAAAACATCAGAACTGATGAAGGAGCTCGGATGAGCTCTGAAAGCTATTCTATATTTTCGTTGTGAGTAAACGTTTAAAATCTTCAAAAAAAAAGCTTGTCGTTTTTTCAAAACTGATCCACGTATCTTAACATTTAATATAAATATATTTTTGTCTTCTTTTAATACAGCAGACTTTCAATGTGTTAAATCTTCTCCAAAATCTAGAGGAAAAAGTTTATTTTAGACAATAAACTTGAACAATATCAAATATCATCAAATAATTATGTAGGATTTATACCTCTTCCTCAGGTGCAACTCTTGTAGCAAACATATTGGGACTGGCCATTGGTTGACTAAGATAATCCAGGGTATCAAACGGATTGTAGATCTTCTTCTGTCGAGCGCTCCCAGGGGTGGATAGGGAGGAGGAAGAAGGGGTCTGTGCGCTGTGGGGGGTCATCAACATTCTGTTACTGATTGTGCTTCGACCTGAAGAAGGCGTCTTGAACAAAGGACTACTGCAAAGAAAATGGGAGGTACAAAGCTAGATATCATTATAATTCAACAATTTCTTTTTTTTTTAATTCTACATTATTACCAGTGATAGTAATTGGGGGAAGCTTGTAGGAGCCAAGCTCCCTTGATCAGAAAACTGGGGGAGCTATTCCCTGCTACAGCTCCCCCAATCATCAGTGATGAAATAAATTTTCTGTTCACTTTTTTCAGTCCTCCAGGTACTATTAGTAAAATTATACTCTTGTGGCAGGAATTTTTTCCCTTTTAAAAATTTGGAAGGGGAATGGGGATGGACAAGAGCTCCCCCGACGAAAGTTTTCCATATCCATCACTCATGATTACCAAGTATGTTTGCATAAGACAGGCAAGAGATTTCTAAAAGGCTAAAAATTAAATACCAATCATTGGTAACATCCAATGTCAGTGGCATGAACAAAGAAAACTGAAGAACATACTTATTTTTCAAGCTCTGCATAAGCCTCGTAGTGGGGGTCTTGTAATGGTGGTCAGCATAAAAGAGCATCTTTGTTGGAGTGGCGTGGTAAGATAATTCATTAGATCTTATTGAAGAGGTGGAAGAGTGAGGTCCCAATATAATACTTGGGCTAGGAGTTGCATCAGGCTCACAAGAAATAATCCTGTCAGAAGCAGGGGTGGACATGGCCTGGATGGGACTAAAATTGGCCGAGATGTCCATCCCCTGTGAAAACTTTCCATCGTCAAGGCCGGGAAATCTACCGTTGTCTGGTGTATCCGGTTTTATGGGACTGATATCCATTCTGAACTGGAAGGAAAAATAAAAATATTATTTGACCAAATGCTCATGGCAGATGAATGGCTAAATGAGTCTAAAATGACATTATGAGAAATAGGTTGGTTATTAATTTTGTTTAAAGTTAAATCATTCTTTCCTTGTGTTTATTGCACTGCTCTTGTAGTTAAATATGTTGAATGCATGTTCAAGTCAATACACACCAGTAATTGTCAGAATGCAAATCCAACAGAGCAGGCCTCTTCAGCAATACAGCAGTTACTCTTCAGGCCTTCACTCGGTATCAAGACAACATGTGCTGTGTTCTGAAAGTCAAGATGCAATGTTATAAAAACATGTTACGATTAAAACTATGACTAAGTTGCATTTAATACCTTTTTTTTTTACTGATCAGCTGATCACCTCAACTGTAGTGCCTAGTGGTACAGTATTAAGTCTTAAGACTAATATAAGAGCCTGGCAGAGGCAGAATGCACTCACAATTATAAAATCAGCCAAGACAAGTAATCTAAACCAGGCAGGCCATGTCACTCATGTGGGAACATTCAGGTGTGGCAACACAGTTGCAATCATTGAAATTTAAAAACTCAGCAAATTTAAACAGTCTGCAAATTATCATGACAGCTCATGATGCATGATGTGGATTTAAAATTGAAATTCAAATTTGAGCAAGTAGGCCACAACCTCCAACCTCAACTTACTTGGCAGAATAGAACAACTTGAGCAGAGATATGACTAGAAATCTTGCAACAACTCAATGCATTTAAGCACATCTCTTTCCCAAGATAGTTAAATTTATGATCGTTATCAAAATATACCTTTAAACACCGTTTACAAGCAGTAGGGTTATTTCTGTTCAGGCATGTTCTGCTTCACATTTGAGTTTAAAATTCGCTCCAGTCATCAACCAATCAGAGAAGACTACAGAGAGTCAGAAGCCAAAACTTAAATGGCTTTATCCTTTTTTTTTGGTAATATAAATTCTTAAAAATTAATTAATCTGTTTAAAATAAGGTTCTAAGATCAACAAAATTGAAATACAATTTTTATTAAAGCTGGAATAGCATACATTTCTTAGCATCTCCAGTGGAGGCACCAAAACAAAAATGGCGGGGAAAGACGAAAATAAAACTTCTTGCGCCAGAGAAACGATGGAAAGTATGTCTTCTAAGTGATTTAAACACACTATGTTATATTATATTGATGGGTTGTGTTTACACGTCCATTTGGCAGCATTCTAGATGCTGTGTTTGTTCTAAGGGCCGTACGATTGCACTGAAACAGACAGGATGGGCGATGTTAAGTGCAATTAATTTTGACACTTCGAAATGACAGCTGTCAAAATGATAGGAGTGACTTAGTCGGTTAATTATGTTCAGCTCTGAGTCAGTGTCATTTGTACTGTCCCCTGCATTTCTGGGATCAGAAGCAATGCTGGGACAATGTCATTTGGTGACATGAGGGACATATACTTCTAGAATCTTGTCATAGGTATACCCATATATTTGTATATTGTCGTATTCTCCCAATATTTTTAGACACAACTTGTCATATTAAACGGGGGAGGGTTGGTCTACACTGGTCTAGTCACTAGTGGTAGCATGCTGGACTGCCAATCGTTGGGTCCAGGGTTCGAATCCAGCTCTTGCCGGGTCACCTGAGCCTATGTTGGACGGCTGTTTCAATCATCCTTCACCTCATTGCCGTGTCCTCGTCCTAATTAGCCTACCAAGTGAATAAATACAGGACGTATCAATTGTACAGTAACAATGTAAGCTAAAGGGTTTGTTGCCAATGTTGCCAACATTGTTGGGTTCTCTTATTAAGAACCTAATTAATTTGCCACAAACAATTTTTGCCTTGTCGAATTCTGAATAGAAATGTGTAACCTGGAGAATATGACCCGACTGTTCATCCCATTGCCATTGGTAATCTCTCAAAGGGACCCGTTCTCGAATGCATCTGTTTGGTGAATTTTGTATGCATACAAAGCTATAGTGTTTCATTGCTCATCACCAGGTAACCTGCCCTCTGCTAGTGATCATATAGGGTGCCTATATTCATTTCACTATTTTTCAGCTCTGATGGATATGTCCAGACTGTTGAACACTGGCCTAGATGCAGAGACCCTGGCTATCTGCGTGAGATTATGCGAAAGTGGCGTGAATCCAGAGGCGTTGGCATTGGTCATCAAAGAACTCCGAAGAGAAACTCAAGTCATTAAGGTATTTCAAATTATTTGGAAATTATATTTTTCCATTCAGCCATCATGAGCCATGTTGCATATCATGAAGGTATTGGGCTTGGCCTGAGATAATTAAGCCAGACATAGCTTAATTAGTAGCTTAAAAGAGTCCTTTCTAGGCTATCCTTATTTCCTACTGGGCCTATGAAGAAAGAAGTGCGAGTAGGCCTGTACTCCTTTTGAAGATCTATACAATATGTAACATTTTAAATTTATTTGACCTTCATTTATTTTAACAGAATACAAATTTTCATTAAACTTGGTTCATTTTGACAATAAACTTAGCTCGAAGATATTTGAGTGGCTATCATACAGCTAAAATAATGCCCCCAAAGACTGCCCGTACTTTGCATATGATTGGCATGCTAAACTGCAATTGAGAAAGTGCCTTAACCTCGTAGGCCACCCAAATTGTTGTTCCAAGACTAATTTGTTAAATTTTGTTTACTTGCAGACATCTGAAGCTGGAGATGCCCCACAGTAACATTGGAACATCACCTTAATTTTATATTTATTATCCTGCAGTCTTGTACATAATGTAGAGAATTATCCACTTGTATTTTATGTCTTCTGATATTGTTTTCTACTCAATTGTCTCTGTGTATGTATTGATATCAAAAAGAGAATTCATTGTAACCTTAAAAGTTTATTTGTTGTCATTTGATATCCATGGCAGTACAAGAATTTATAGGTATAAATATGAGGACAAAGACATGCTCAAAACATTCGCTACGTAACAAGAAAGTACATGCCTTACGATTAATACATCTCTCTGCAAGATCACTGACATGTTACTCTCTAATTTTTTGACACATAATCATCGATTAAAAGCATACATACTTAACAACTTTATCAGGTCAGTGATTACAAGGCTCAAAGATCAAAGATACACAACACAATCTCGTAAAAGAAGACATCCTAACACGCCACAGAATGGCAACAGAAAAGGACAAGGTTTAGCTGCTATTCCTGACTAGTACATCTATTAAAAGGTTACCATCTGATTCAGAACTTCATTTATGAATCATCAGTCGTTACATGGTTTCATTTACATCTGGTTGCTGCTATGTGTGATCTAGCAGTTAACGTCTCCATATTATATACATTAAATGTATCAGACCTTCATATAAATTTATCACGATAATCTTAAGTCCATTTTAACTTAAAATCGATCAGAGATTATCTGAATTTCTTCGATTGTTCATTCAGTGTTCATTCATAGTTTGTAAAATCTTTGAAGTCCATTTTAAAATCGATCAGAGTTTTTATATCAATTTCTCTTGATAGTTCATTTAGTGTTCATTCAGTTTGTAAATTTGTTGAGTACTTCAATCAATCCAGTGTGCCTTTCTGCCATCCATGACGAGGTGTTCATCCCTTCTTGTCATGCAATGACAAGGCGGATAGTCAGTCCCCTATCCGGTAGACGTGATGGTAGGAATTCCTAAGCAGAGCGTAAGGGAAGCAGGACTCCAGCAGATCCATGGTGAGGAAAGGGGATTCCTGGACAATCTGTAATGGAAATTTGCAGTTGATAAGTTTGTGTCATCTTACAATTGTCTATTTTCAATGTTACTGGTTCTGGAGCAATTCAGCTTACAAGCAGAAATAACAATGAGAGGATGAGACTGAGTCCACTGCAAAGTACTGCCTTTTCCCAAGGGCGGGGTCCTTTACTTGCCTTGGCATAATCTCATAATCTAGAAAACTTTAATTTTCTCTATTAGTCTCAAAGAAACTTAATAGTTCTCAAAGAAACTTTATAGTTCCAGTCAGGAGGCCTACACTCAGAGAATCAAATGAAACTCGCATTTAATAATATTGAAAGTGATTGTAGATGCCTTCATGAATACTTCGTCTATTGAAATATCACCCAACATCAGGGAGTTACTTGACATAAATACAGTGTAATTCAGGGGCTTAATTATACTGTTCATTTACCTGATCCAGTAGAATGTAGACAGATTCTCGATTCTTCACGGCTTCCTTGTCGGACTCCTGTCCAAGTCGGAGCAAGCTGGATGAGGCCAACTGAAATCGGAACAACCAAATATGTCAATTTTACTCTCATTACCATAAGCCAGGCTACAGTAGCCTGCTAAATCAGTTGCGAGCATAAGCGAGCAGGCTACAACATTTCACTGGAGGTGCTCTATTTCACATCCTCGCTCACATGAATTCTGAGGCAGCCCAGCTCAGTTCTGCTGAGGACCTGATTGGCAACAGCGCGGACCTTAGGGGCAGCAGTCCCAGTGACCTAGAAGCCAATTCGATATATCCAGTTCGACTTGAATTTCATCAGTCTGCAGCCGTGCTCGCTCACCTGCTTTACAGCAGACTGGCTTGTCAGTCAGACCACAAGTCAGGAGACTTAAAGAACATCACAGTTGATCTTCAAAATATCGGATATATATAGTGTAGGCTGATGCAGTCAAAGACCAGTATTTTTGACTCAGTAAATGCAGATCTATAGACCCTAGTTAACAAACGTTGAAATTCTGAAATATGCTTAAGTACAAAATTGATAGGCCCATAAATCCATAACCATGAGGTTTCCTCCTCAACCCATTGACATCTACAACAGGCAAAGCGTTTCCAGAGATTTTCAAAAAGCAAATTTCACTCACAGCAAGGAACTCCTTAAGCCTCTCCTCCACATCGTTGGGGCCGTGGATGGTGAACAGCGCTCCAGCTAAAGAGTTAATTGCCTTTGCCAGGCAGTGGCTGTTGTTGGCATGGCCTGAAATGAAACATTACTTTTTAATTGACAAAATTGCGTCGTATCGCTTTTTGAGCAGCTACATTTGTGAGAATCTAATTGCTTGTTGGGTTTTCCTCAGCTCACTCATTGATGGTTTAATCTTTTTGCATGTCACTAACTTAATCAAGTCGAACGTTTATTAAACAAAATATTTGTCTTGGGAAAAAAATCACATGTTCAAATTATTTTAATAATGCAGAGCAACACCTTACCTTCCAGGGCTGGTTTGTATACAGTAGACTCATTGCGAGCCAGTTTGGGCAGTGACACAGCAACAAACACCATCAGCAGACAGGCTATGGTGTACTCATCTTCTGCTACATCTGAATAAAGTTAAAAATAACCATTATTATTGGGACAAAACAAATTTCAAACTTATTCATTCAGAAACAACAAATTTGACCGACATTATAATTCTTCAACTAAGTTGCCAAACTTAGTATTTTGTTAGCTATTTGGCTATTTTATACGCAAAACTGACAGGTAATATTCCCATAACGCTATTTGAAATTTTGCTCACCAAGCTTCTGGGCCCTTAAGGCGGCACACAGAGCCGGGTCGATGTCACATGGTAGTCCAGCGGCAGAAGCCATCTCATTCACAATCTAAATAGAAATATAAAATCATCAAATAACGTACATTAAAAACTTTATTTACATATGCAATATCTGTTAATAAAGAAAATTTTTTTACACTGTTTTTTACCAAACACTATCAAGCACCAATCATGATAATGCAATATATATTAAATTGCTGAACGCAGATCAATATTATAATAAGACCTCTAGGCTCAGATCAAGAGCAGATCCTTTGAAGTTTTAACATTTCATCAGAACATCTTTATTCTATAACTAAAAATAAAATACAACTGTTTAAATCTATAAATAACATATATATATAAAAGACAACAGCAGATATATATTTTGGGGATTTCAAGTTGTGATGAGTTGTCAGCAATGTAACTTGTTATGAAAGGGAATAAACTGGTTGATGCATGTGATTTGCCACGTTTTTAAAGGTCCACTCATTCTACTTTGGGATACGTTACGGTACAACAGCAATCACTAAAATCCACTACAGTTAGTAAAATGTTAAGAAATCTTGGGGAAAGAAATCAATTCCATTTTTTTCACTTAGGTAGGGTACGTGGCAATTATAGCTTTACAGTAACTAAGAACAATGGCTAAATCAACAACTGCTGAACAGTAACAATATTTACAAAACGAAAACAGTTTAACTGGTAACTCTTCCATTTGTTAGTCACCAATCATGATTATGATAACCGACAACATTATAACGCATCTTCATATTGACATCAATGCAATATTAACAAAAAGTTCACATTTGAATTGTATAAAACACCTAAAAAAGGCTAAATCAACCAATACTAATCAGCATCACAGCAATTTCAAGCTTTCCAATGCCAGTATTTTACAAAAAGAAGAGTCCCAAACACACACAAGTTTGAATTTACATGATTCGCTCACTCATTCCCTCGATTGCTTCAAATGAGTAAAGGGTCATTCCGTGCCAAATCACCCAGAATCAGAAACTTGCCCCAGGTCACCATCTCAGAAAAAATTGAAAAAATTCTCAGATGTAGTACTACCTGAGTTAGGCACCTGGGCAAAATTTGAAGTCTGTGATGTCAAAAGTCATGGAGATATGACCATTTGAAATTCAGGATGATTTTTTAACTTTTTAGGAAATGCATTTTCGCCTGAATTTGAAGCAGTGTATAGAGTCACATTTTGCAACTACAGGTCTAATATTTTGGTTATTAGGACAATTTCCCCCATATTTTAGGTTTCTGGTGTCAGATTTGAAATATCTCTGTTACACAATTAGTACCAGAGCTCCAAAAATGGCCGAAAGCCCAAATTTTCGAAACGGGTGGATATTTGAAAGCTCTGCCACAGGAAACTGACCAGGTAATGAGTGCTGAAACTAGTTTTTGCAGTTTCACCTGATGTCCTTTAACATATCAGAACTCTTAAAACCTGTAAATTCACATATACCATTGCACAGCACACAATCAGAAAACCCAGGTTTTGAAATTTTCGCCAAAAATACCTTTATTTGATACACTAAAATCACATGTTGACAGTTGTTGGGAATATTAAAACTTTTACCACAGTCTTATATACCTCTAAGGATAATATGAGGAAAAATTCAGTTTTACTATCCAATGGGTTCTATTTTTAAAGTTGAAATTAATGTACAGTGGTTTTACTGCAAAACGCATGCACAGAGACTGACAAAATTTGACTGTAACCTGAAAAAGTGTATCTGATTTGCTGGAAAATGAAATGCACTTTAGTAAAGCCTATAAATGTATGAATTCTTGATTCATTTTGTCCCATATCTCTGCTGAGGCAAGTGAAAAATACCCCTGTCCATGGGTTATATCAATGTATTTCCACATTATTTTTTTCCCTGCAAATTGCACTCACTGTATGAATAAGAAATGAAACATAGTAATTATAAGTACTAACTCTAAATTTTATATTCAGCTGCATTGTACTTAAGATTTTGTTTTGTTAAATTAAGTAAATTGTTTACAATGGAAGTCATTGACAACAACACATTTTATTTTATAATAGAATATTACAAGAAAATATGATCATGCCCAGACTTGATCCCTGGTAACTGGGGTACTGTCCACTCATTATCATTAAGTCATCAAAACATTTTCACACAACGTGTTAAAACTTGACATGGGACATTGCAAAATCTTCTTCACTATAAAAGCCTTGCATGATTGAGATTGACCTAATTCATGATGGCAGCCCATCTGGCAACATGTGATGTTGGTACAAGAGTAAATGATGATTGTAACAAGAAGACTTTTACAAGGAAAACAGGACTAATTCAGTTAATGAATTTGAAACCTGAAGATCAGGAGCTTTTACAATGGAGAAGTGGTCTTTCACTAGAAAATAATGACACCATTTGTTTGCATCATGAAAAAATGTATTTGACATGCTATGAAAGTCATCAGCGGTACTGTTGTGACCCAAAAAATGTTCACAAGAAGAAAGTGACAAGTGAGTATTATTGCTTTTAAATTATTTGCTAGTTTTCACGTTTTTGAGAGGAAAAAATTACCAAGTTATTCAGATCTGTAATTGTTTTAAGCATTTAATTTTCATACATGCTCATTTATTTTGTTTTGGCACAAGATTGTAAGCTGCATTTTGATATTTTTTATTAGGCCTCTTATGCTGTTCAAAGTAATTCTGTATTGTTAACAACTTCACAACATGAGACTTCAAAAATAAAATATTCATAGATACGACTGATACTGATCTCTTGCTCCCAGGACATATATATACAACTGAATATCTTTAATGAAGCCACCTGTCATATAAATGAATTGATCAGTTTTAACAATTGGTAACTGTTGTGGGTCTGTTTTTTTTTCAGAATGGTTAGTTCCGGTTGACAAGAAATTTGCAAAGGCATTGATCATCAAACCTGGCCAACAACTGTGCAGGAACTGCTATCACAAGTCAAGGTTATCACAAAGCAGGTGGATGAGACTCCTCAAGATGATGAATGTGTCAGTGCTGAAGCTGAGGAGGAGGAGCCAATATCAGACACAAGTACTGATGAACTCTATGAAGCAGAGCATCTTATACGGGACCAGCTGAATGTCAGCGCCACCAGCCTTGGTTGTTCACCACTCAAGTTTGTAAGCGACAAAGATAAGGCAGGTTATGTTAAACGCAAAGTGCATCGTTTGGAAGAAGTTACAAAGACTAAGATGTGCAAGTTGATGAATGTAGATGAGGCAAAAGTTTCATCAGACACAATTGTGAAGCAATGCAGAAAGTGTGATGAATTTGATGAATTAGTTGATTTACTGGTTGAAAAATGTAGAATATCATCAAGACGGGAGAAAATCAAGATCTTGACATTAGTACCAGACAGCTGGTCAAAGCAGAAAACTATCGATGTCTTCAAAGTTTCTGAATATTTGGTTAGGCAGGCCAGGAAAGTTAAGCAAGAAAGGGGTATTCTGGCTGAGCCGGAGAAAAAACTTGGTAGGCCTTTGTCAGTTATTGTTCAGGAGAAAGTGATTGATTTCTATCAGACAGATGGAATATCCAGATTATGCCCAGGAATGAAAGATTTTGTAAGTGTTAATTTTGAGGGCCAAAAAGTGCATAAGCAGAAGCGACTGTTACTTGTTAATCTTAAAGAGATTTATTTAAGTTTCAAAGAGAATAATCCTGATGTGCACATTGGATTTTCTAAATTTTGCTCACTCAGACCCAAGTGGTGTATCCCTGTAGGCCCCAAAGGCACACATACTGTTTGCGTATGCCAATACCATCAGAATACAAAGCTACTTGTATCATCTTTACCTGGAGAGGATGATTACAAAACATTAATACAGAAAATTGTTTGTGATTTACAAAGCAGAGAATGTATGTTACACTTATGTGAAAATTGTCCTGGTAAAGAAGCTCTTCATACTTATTTGTCTGACATTCTGTCTGATGAAATTGACAATACTATCAAATACAAGCAATGGGTCCATACTGATCGTACAACTCTTCTGTCTCAGGAATCAAGTGTCCTAGAATTTATTGATACCCTTTGTGAGTCTATAGATACACTGAGGCAGCACCATTATATTACGAAGTCTCAGGCTGCTGCTCTTAACCAAATGAAAGAAAATTTAGATGACAAAACGGCCATCATCCTACTTGACTTTTCGGAAAATTATAGTTTCATAGTGCAAGACGCAGTGCAGGGTCAGCACTGGGACAATTCCCAGGCAACACTTCATCCTTTTACAATATATCTTAAAGATCCAGGTAGCCCAGAGTTAAAGTGTAAATGTGCTTGCATCATTTCAGATCATTCTAAACATGACACAAGCAGTGTTCATGCATTCACTGATGTTTTATTATCAAAGTTGAAGGAACAGAATCCACATTTATAGAAAATTTTCTATTACAGCGACGGTGCTGCCAGTCGATACAAAAACTTCAAAAACCTCATGAATTTGCGTAAGCACCAAACTGATTTTGGGTTATCTGCTGAATGGCATTTTTTGCAACTAGTCACAGAAAGAGACTGTGCGACAGCATTGGGGGTACTGTCAAGAGGCTGGCTGCGCGAGCAAGTTTACAAGCACCGGTAGAGAATCAAATTTTGACACCAACAGATTTGTTCAATTGGGCCTCAGGTAACATCACTGGTATTGAATTTTTCTACGTCGATAAAGGTTCTGTAGAGCAGCACATTGAAAAATTTGCCTTACAAGAGCATTTCAAGAATAGCAGAACAGTTGCAGGTATTAGATCTCATCATTGCTTCATACCTATATCAACAACCCATTTGAACATGAAGCGTACGTCCCTTGATGTTGATCACACTACTGTTCGTATAGGTAGAGCAGATGAAGCCAACAACAAGTGGGAAAACTGTCACCCGGGTAAATATATTGCTTGCATGTATGATACCAACTGGTATATTGGCAATATAACAGAGCGGTCCGATGAACACCATGATGTTCTAGTGAACTTTATGAAAAGATCACGGAATAATCTTCTTTCATGGCCACCACCTGCAAGACGTGATGAGTGTTGGGTCCCCCTTCAACACATCATTTGTCTGGTCACTGCACCCAGGGCTCAAGGCAGGGGAGCTCGTCAGTATAGCCTAGATAAACAAGATGAACAGAAGGTGTTGTCTCTGCTCCCCAGGTATTTAAATCCATAATTGTTTCATGATCATATTGTATTATGTCACATAGTATGCTGAATTTTTGTAATTACGAAGGTATATTTTTGTTAAATTTGCTTCATGTTTGTTCTAATTTTTAGAAATAGAACCCATTGGATAGTAAAACTGAATTTTTCCTCATATTATCCTTAGAGGTATATAAGACTGTGGTAAAAGTTTTAATATTCCCAACAACTGTCAACATGTGATTTTAGTGTATCTAATAAAGGTATTTTTGGCGAAAATTTCAAAACCTGGGTTTTCTGATTGTGTGCTGTGCAATGGTATATGTGAATTTACAGGTTTTAAGAGTTCTGATATGTTAAAGGACATCAGGTGAAACTGCAAAAACTAGTTTCAGCACTCATTACCTGGTCAGTTTCCTGTGGCAGAGCTTTCAAATATCCACCCGTTTCGAAAATTTGGGCTTTCGGCCATTTTTGGAGCTCTGGTACTAATTGTGTAATAGAGATATTTCAAATTTGACACCAGAAACCTAAAATATGGGGGCAATTGTCCTAATAACCAGAATATAAGACCTGTAGTTGCAAAATGTGACTCTATACACTGCTTCAAAGTCAGGCGAAAATGCATTTCCGAAAAAGTAAAAAAATCATCCTAAATTTCAAATGGTCATATCTCCATGGCTTTTGACAGCACAGACTTCAAATTATGCCCAGGTGCCTAACTCAGGTAGTACTACATCTGAGATTTTTTTCAATATTTTCTGAGATGGTGACCTGGGGACCCCTGGGTGATTTGGCATGGAATGACCCTAAACAAAAAGGATTTCACAAGCCAAAGGCTTCATTGGCTCTTCCAAAATGCAAATAAATTCCCACCACATCGAGACCATTAAACTTTTTTCTTCATCTTAATTACATTTCCTCGTCTTCCTTTGGTAGCAGACTCCTATAGTACTTTATATAATTCACAATTCCTAAGCAATATACAAGCTATTTAAAACACAAATCATCACGAAAAAATCACGGAACTAAATAAAACCACAGACAAAATGAATAAAGAGAGAGACGGAAACATAAAACGGTGACGTGATCGTAAAAAATAAGCATTTAAGTGACATGCTCTTAGTTGTCTTCTCATTTCTGACCTGACTCCGAATATTGGCAAGCTGCAGAAGAGACGAAGTGGCATGCTATCAGAGAGAATGCAGAGAATCAAACATATGCACAGAATCAAAATGGTTCAAACGGTGTGATTCAAGTTCTAGAAGTGAAAAAAAAAAATCCAACTTCAGAGTCCCAGGTACTTCATACATACCGATTATTGGTGATTAATGAGATTATGCTGTTTTCCGGAAATAAAAACTTTATTTCCAAATAAAAGCAGTCCCCATAAACGCACAGGCCAATACCATAAAGCTCCAAATTAACTGGGCGACACATCCATACTAGGTTTTTCATGTGGCCCAGATAAGATAAATTTATAATGACATTATGAATCCCAAACCTATAGCTTGTGGTGTGATCTTTTAAACTTATTCTTTCATTCTGGCACCTACAGCCACATTGCTTTAACTGTCCTGATGTTTTGTTTGTTGTTCATTCTGTGAATTTTTAAGTGAAACATCAAATGACCTGGTCTGTTTCCAATCATAAATTTTTCGGAAACAACCTAAATTTTGTAAATAAAATCAATAAGAAACTTTCCAATGACAAGCGAGTAGGCCAGTAGGCAGCAAGGTAGTAGGAGAAAGGGGGGGGGGAGGGTAAAGGGGTGTTTGTAGTAGTTTGTACACAAAGTGATAATCAAACATTTTTTAAAGTGAAACGGTAGAAAGTGTTTTAAGTAATCACTGTACATTTTAGTCCTGCACTATGAGCCACATCTAATCACTGGGACGTGTAAATGTGGAATGCAACAATGTTGTGTGTGAAAGTCTGTAATAAGCGATGTTGCCCATGAACATGAAAAATGTCTGTAATTAGCAACAATGTGAAGCTGTTTGTCTATAAGGCCTAATCAGAAAAGATGTTGCTTGTGAAAGTCTGCAATCAACAATGATGATGCATGTGAATGTCTGTAATCAGCAACAATGTTACTCGTGAACGCCTGTAATAACCAAGAATGTTGCTTGTGAATATCTGTAATCAGCTAGGAAGTTGCTTGAGTTCAAATGTCTGTAATCGGAAAGGATATTGCTTGAGAAGTCTATGATCAGCACATTGCTCATGAATGTCTGTAATCAGAAAGGGTGTTGCTTGTGAATGTCTGTAATCAGCAAGGATGGTTCTTCTTTTAAATGTTTGTAACTACCAATGCTACTCATGAGTGTCTGTAATCAGAGAGGATGTTGCTTGTGAATGTCTGTGTTGCTTGTGAATGTCTGTAATCAATTGGGATATTGCTTGTAGTTGTAATTAACAAAAAATTTTATTCGTGAATGTCTGTAATCAGAAAGGATGTTGCTTGTGAATGTCTGTAAATAGCAACAAAGTTGCTCATGAATTTCTGTAATCAGCAAGAAGTTGCTAGTGAATGTCTGTAATCAGAAGGATGTTGCTTGTGAATGTCCATAAATAGCAACAATGTTGCTCATCAATGTCTGTAATCAGCAAGGATGATGCTAGTGAATGTCTAACCAGAAAGGATGTTGCTTGTAAATGTTGTTAAATCAGCAGGGATGTTGCTTGTAGTTGTCTGTAATAAGCAATAAGGTTATTCATGAAAGTCTGTAATAAGAAAGGATGTTGCTTGTGAATGTCTGTAATCAACATATTGCTCAGGAAAGTCTGTAATCAGCAACAATGTTGCTCATGAATGTCTGTAAGCAACAATGTTGCTTGTGAATGTCTGTAATCAGAAAGATGTTGCTTGTAAAAGTCTGTTATAAGCAAGGATGTTGCTTGTGAATGTCTGTGTAACTGAGCCTTACTTCACACTGTACTATACAGTGAACAAACGTGGCACAGATCATGTCTGAATTGTCTGATGTTATGAAGTTAAAATTTGGCAATAGCCCTGATTCTTTATTTTTTTCGCTTTCTTTAGTAAACTTTATCCAAACAATTAATATATTTTATCGACTAAACAATGCAAACACATACATTATTATTAATACCAGTCAACTTCCCAGCCCATAAATTACAATTGCTATGAGAGCAAACAAATCAAATGTCTACAAAATTTGATAGTACAAGTATGATTGCAAAAAGGCCAACATTGACGTTCTCCTATAAACGACAAAGAATGGAAAGAAATAAAGAAAATAGGTCCTGAGAAGGTTTAAGAATTTAAGATTGATATAAGATAGATATTAGGAATTTGTGGATTAAAGAACATTGCAAAAAGAAATGGAAGATCATAGCATTTAAGTGAAAGGTGTCATTTAAACAACAGCAGTGCATGGCCCCGTGCAAATCTATTTTTAGCAAGTGCACTTCCAAAATTAACGTCTTGAAACCAAAATAACAAAGCAGAGAAACAGTCATCCCACTGTGCATCTGGTGAGGCTATTTACGCCAAGCAAACCAAACAATAGGCAAAATAATTGTCATAAAAATGTGTCATTAATTATAACCTAACAAATTAAAGAGTGCCTTATTGATTTATCATAAAGTGACAAAACTTACAAAATAAACTTTCTGAAATTAGAATGTTCCATTGGAATGTTATAAACTGATTGCTGATAAACTAAACAAATTTAGCAGACATACAGGACATTTCAGTGTCACATCGCAATTAGTGCCAAGAAATAAAACCATAATGAAATTGATAAAATTCAAAGAAATATAACTGCCATGCTCCTATCATTCTTTCCTGTACTTTGTACAAGTTATCTATTTTTGACACCATGTCATGGCAATACTGAATCATAAGTAACTGAGGACGACACTTTTCACTGGCCCACCCAAAAATGCGTTTAAGAAAAAACAATCATAAATGTTAATCAAAATTCAGGTGTTAGGGTGTTAATTGGAATTGAACACAGGCAAATTTTTAACGTTCAAATAATCTAAAGTCTTCAAAAATATCAGTCTGCCTGACACTGAATTTAAAACAGACAAAAAAACTACAATTTCAATCCATTAATAATTATGATTATCACTCTTTCCTTAAAATCAAAGACATGTTAATTGGTTTTCATCAATTCCACACAAAACTATAAAAACTGTTAGTTCAAATCTCAGTTATTAACCTCTAAAAACCGATAATCCTTCCATGTTATATTCTGAAAGTTTTGTAATACATAGCAAAAAGATGTGAATGAGGGTACATATTAAAAAGAAATATGTATATAATATATACACTACAAATAAATTATATAAAAAATAGATTATCTGTAAAATTACAATAAATGAGTTCTCATACACCTCAACCATACTGAGGCAATGGAAAATCTTCTAAAAGTAATGTGATCACAAGAAACATTTCAGCTGATAGATATATAAGATCAGGCAAGTAATACCTTTATGAGTAGAAATACTTATCAGAAAAAGAGAAATTACCATGGAATCTGTGCCGTTGGGCATATGAAGATGGAAGTCTCTCACTGAACTCAACAAGAATGGGACTCGGTCATCAAGAACCTGAAAAAATAAAGGAAAAAAAATTATCATATATTTCTTCTGGGTGGGTAACGTGGCTTCACGTCCTGTATTTTTGCACTGATGCAGAACAGGATGCAAATGACAATGAGGAGAGGTGCACTCTTGGCACAGGACGAAACATCTGTCAAACATATGTGTTGCTCCGAACTTGGTCAGGCTGGTAATCAGAACAGACACCAAGTTTTAGCAGCCCAGTGTGCTACTGCTGAGCTAGGTCATGCCATGAAGCTGCTTATTAAATCTCTGAAAATTTAAAGAAACTCGATCGCAGTCAAGGTGCAACCTTAAGAAATGGGGCTACTAGACCAGAATCAACTCTGTAGTATTTTTCTCCTTTCAATGATATTAGCAAAATACACACTTTCATTACTTATTTCCTTATTACCGAGTGCTGATGGTCAAAATTTAATTTTTACAAGCAGACATTGAATACTGAACATTGAAAAAAGAAAATCGATGTTACAAAAATGGTCCAACAATTTTTAAGAAGCATATTTTTCTATTCTTGGTACTTACATCCAAAATGGCCTCTTGGGCCAAAGCTCGGAAACTAAGCAGCACTCCTATGATGGTCATACGCTGGAGGACGCTGTCAACATCTAGAAAAGACAGATTAAAATTAATGAAACATTCAACACACAAGTTACAACATTCCTCTGACATTTCACAAAAAAAACTGACAAAAAAGTAAATTATTAAGAAAAGGCGAAACTACCAAGACCTTCATAAGTGCAATGAACATTAAATTAAAAGTAGAGAAATATTACAGTCAAAAAGGGCAAGAGAATTTGTAAAATGTGAATAATTTACAAACAATCGGAGAATAACTTTAGAATTAGAAGTGACAATCAAGAATTTGTAAAGAAATGTAATTAAGGAAGAAGATACCTGGGTCAGGCCATAAAGGTGCTGCTTCTGAGCCCCAAAACATGTCCTGTAAGTTCAGAGATGGCTGGTTCAAATGGTTTTTAATAAAAACAACCTGAGTAAAGGCAGAACTAAGGTACGCACATTAGACTCAACTGTGTGAAAATTTGAGGTTAATACCACTAAAACTAAAGACACAGGACCACTTTATTGTCATGGAAACAGGCCAAAAATGACGTTTTTAGGCGTTCGTGGATTGACATGGTCAAAAGATGACTTTACTGTACTTAGGAAACCCTCAGTTTTATCATTTTTATTTTTTAGATAGATAGAACAGGTCCTGAGCTTTAATTTCATATATAGTGAACGCCTGGGAAGACATTATTTTGATAAGATATAAGTAAATCCATGACAGTAACATTTTCAGTAATTTCCTGTTACTCACCATTAAACTGTGCTCACTTATCATTTTATGGTAATGCCTGATTCCAAACAGCGTCTATCTGACCACTAAGGTGATGCCTACACGAAGAAATTCAGTTTTGAGAATAAATTTAAGAAAATATCAGAAATAACTTGATTTTTCATCATGTCCTCGTTACACCATGTTACGCGGCCATATTTTCTACCCCCTGTCTTTTCATATTTTGAAGGGACTTTTCACCATTTTCACATTACAAAACAGCATAGTAATGATAAGACATGAATACTGCCAATTTGCAGACTTATAGATCAAAAATTATGGTCAGGACATGAAGAAAAAAGGACAATTGTCCTTTTTGTCCTTGTTACTGAAATGTTACGCCCTTTTTGAGGTAACAGGGTAACAGGACAGTTGCTTTATGTCCTGTTTGTATTACAGTAACAAGGACATGTCCTGTTATGTCCTTGCAAGCAAGCAATCATTTTTACAATTATGAGAGAGTTTCAGTAGTTCCATGCCTTTAAAAAATGTTTAACTTAATCTACCAAACTTTTCTTATTACATTGCAGGTTAATTTCCAAGTAACTCATGAGAATTATGGTAATATTTACTATAATTTGACACATAGGCACGTAACAGGACATGTCCTGTTACTGAGTTTGTATCAAACTGTCATCAGTTTAAAATGGAGAACTATACTGTCATTTCTGTGTTTTTAACTGTTGATCCACGCTGCTGGATCAAAATTCTGCAATCACACATATGCGCTGTCCATATATTTGCATGCAGTTATTCTATTTCTATTTGTCCTGTTACTTGTCCTGTTACTAGTCCTGTTACTTGTCCTGTTACCCTGTTATCAAAACAATGTGTCTGCTGTAGTTATGGGTGATTGTATGGAGAATGTATGTTCATTGTTCATGACACACATATTTCTAACTGTCTAAGTATCTCACATAGCATCCACACCGTATGTGGTGCAGTGAGGGTAACAGGGGTAACAGGACAAGTTGCTTTATGTCCTGTTTGTATTATAGTAACAAGGACATGTCCTGTTATGTCCTTGCAAACAAGCAATCATTTTTACAATTATGAGAGAGTTTCAGTTGCTCCATGGCTTTAAAAAACGTTGAACTTAATCTACCAAACTTTTCTTATTACATTGCAGGTTATTTTCCAAGTAACTCATCAGAATTATGGTAATATTTACTATAATTTGACACATAGGCACGTAACAGGACATGTCCTGTTACTGAGTTTGTATCAAACTGTCACCAGTTTAAAATGGATAACTACACTGTGATTTGTGTGTTTTTAACTGTTGATCCATGCTGCCGGATCAGATTTCTGAAATCAAACATATACACCGTGGCGTCCATATGTTTGCATACAGTCATTCTATTTCTATTTGTCCTGTTACTTGTCCTGTTACTAGTCCTGTTACTTGTCCTGTTACTTGTCCTGTTACTTGTCCTGTTACTTTGTTATCAAAACAATGCTTCTGCTGTAGTTATGAATTATTGTATGGAGAATGTATGTGCATGTTCATGACACAAATATTTCTAACTGTCTCAGTATCTCAGATAGCATCCACACTGTATGTGGTGCAGTGAGTGGTACTCTGAATTTACCTGCGTAACAAAGACTTGTCCTGTTACTCAAAAGCCACAACAACTTGCTGAAAATTTGTCCCAACCAATGTGATGCAGTGAGTCTCTTTTCAGTCTTCTTGAGGGATACCAGCATCAAGGATTGTGGTCATACATGTGTCACATTTCGGATAACTAGTCTTTTGTAATAATATCCAATATGTGCTCCTTTTTCAGCTAATAAGCATCATTCCACCATATGCTATGCATTAATCCAGATTTAGAAATCATCATCATTTGTTTAAATAGTTTAAACTCAGTTAAAGTAGATCGAAAAATTCTATCTTATTCAAGACAGCCAGAGGCTACGTTGTTGTTGGTCAGTCTTTGTCGGACTACAGTTAAAGTATACTTAGTGCAGAACTTGGTGCACAGCTGTGTTTCTAGTACAGGTGGCTCCTTATATATTTCTGGGGGGGGGGTATCTTCACCAGTTAACCATGTGATTATCTGGGGGCAATCTTCACCAGTTAAACACGTGATTTTCTGGGGGGCAATCTTCACCACTTAACCACGTCATTTTATGGGGGGTATCTTCACCACTTAACCACATGATTTTCTGGGGGTTATCCTCACCACTTTACCACATATTATTCTGGGGGTTATCATCACCACTTAACCATGTGATTTCCTGGTGTAAACTTCCAATACATAGCTACAAATGCATGTGTTTATCAAGGGAAAATCATCATGTGATAATCTGGTGATGGTCATCCCATGAAAATGTTGGGGAGTTTTTTCACATGAAGAAAAACATGTGATAACTCTCAGTTATGTCATGAAGATAGTCAAGTGATAATCTGGTGACATTCATCATGTGGTTATCCCATGAAAATGTTGGGGAGTTTTCTCACATGAAGAAAAACATGTGATAACTCTCAGTTATGTCATGAAGATGGTCAAGCGATAATCTGGTGACATTGATCATGTGGTTATCCTGTGAAAGGTTAAGAAAAACACGTGATAACTCTCAATTTATTGTTTTCCTCTAGGCAGAGTGTTTCTTCTAGATCTAGCAATATGGCCGTTGATTTCTAATTGTTAAAACCCCCACATGGCACCTCTGACTCAGCAACCAAGGGGTTGACATTCTTTTAAAACCACAATCCCACTGAACCTATTTTGTGCCTATGGGGTAACAACATGTAGGGGAGACCGGGGCTAGTTGTCACAATGCTGGTTACTCAGCAGCTGCGTGGCAATTAAATCAATTTTGATATTTTTTAACATGTGAAATTTTTTTGTGATGATATCACAAAAATGTGTAGTCCGTCCTGCGCTGTGTGAAGTTTTCTGAAAAAGACAGTTTAAACAATGACAGTTTAAACTCAATTTTTTCACCATTTTCAAAATTTTCATCATCTTCCAATTTGAGACATTTTTTGAGAGATTAAGGCATTGATTCATGATGGCATTTTCAACCCATTTTCAACCCATAGTCACCATGAACAATGTGTCTGTGTTTCCTAAGTGGAACCAGAATATATTCTCCTTTGATTACCGAGAATTCGGATTGACTTCATGACCATGGCGAGGATAGATGAGGATAGGCCAGGGCTAGTTGTCACAATGCTTATAACTTGACTATAGGTGGCAGCAGTTGTGTCGTTATAAATTTGATTTCAAGATCTGTTTGTTTGTTAAGCTTTTTGCACGATGTGGTTGCAAGAAAGTATGATCTGTCTTGTGATATGTGGTCTTCTTAAAAATGACTTTCTCAAGAGAAATTTTACAATAATTTCATTGTCCTCCGATTTGAGACACAATTTTCTAGCAGAAATACGCCCTGATTTATGATGGTATTCATCCAAAGTCTTCCCAAGATGTGTATTTTTGTTTTTCAAAATGAATCTGATGTATTGCAAGCTTGGATTACAGAAAATCTGGCAATAGATGTTAGATTAGCTATATGAGTGTGACAACTTACCCAGGGCTCGGGGAAAGTTGTCACGTTTTCACAAAAATGACTTCGAGTTACAGATAGATAGATAGATAGATATGGTAAGTGCAGCCCTCTAAGCCCAGTTCTGGGCACTCACGAGGGTTGATTGATGAGATGAGAGAGAGAGCGGGAGTCCTCAACATGTTACACATTTACCCCATGTGAGGGATCTTTTACTTGCCCAGCACAGACACTGATACAAGGGGCCGCCAATTTAACGTCTCATCCGAACGACATCCAGCTGGGATTTTGCTCATAAAGGTCCACTGAAAATTTTGGGTTCCCCACCCGGGGTTCGAACCACCCGGGGTTCGAACCCATACAACATGACCTACAAGAAAACACATAGTTGATAAATCAGGACGAAAGCTGAATAAAAACTTTCTCAAGACAACCTGAACCTAGAGACCTCTCAGGTACAGTCAAACTTGATTTTAAAAAAATTGTGACAACCAGACCCTGTCTTCCCTGTAGTCAGTAGCTGCTTGGGTGGTACTGCTTGTGGGGTACTGTTCCCACGTAAAAATGACAAATTTGGAGCAAATTTATTGCAAATGAACCAATCAGGAAAGCTGAAAATACTGTGGACAGTGAGAAAATTAGCCATAGAAACTCATACTGAGTCTGCTATAAGGGAGATTTATCATTCATCGTTAAACCAAGTATAGTTGCCTTATTTTTACGGAAGTTACCGTAATGAACACCAAAAAAAAAACAATTTTGCGGCAGAAAACTGTTGTTCACATGTTTATGAATAGTTTATTTTATGAAACAGTGTAAACATTAAGTTCAAAAGAGGGATTCTTTTTTCTCCTTTCCATTTCACATAGGCCTATCACAGCAAAATTTACCACCTCAATTTCAAAGCTTCCTTATAACAATGGACCGTGTTTTTTATTCGGCTTTGTTCCACCACTTCAGATACTCTGGGTGCGTTCCACAGGCCAGAGACTAGAATATATCCCATTTGATGTAAATATGTTACAGCCTAATTGGCGATAGATATATTTGCAAAGTTTAGTATTCTACAATTGTACCGTGTAGCCCTTTATCGGCTAATTGCATTTCACATCTTTTGAGATTGAAAAACCCCTTTGTATTTCCTAATTGGTATTAGGGCTTCTCTCAAGTCTGTCAGGTATATCTTCTGCTCCTGATATGCGATTGCAATTCACCAATCACTTAACTGTGATCATTATATTAAAAAAATATGAATTTTGCTATTCAGCATCTTCTGAAGCCCATTCATTCACTCTGTAATGTAATTCACAATGCCTGTTTTCCCTGTTTTAAACAAAAAAGAGCAATGTGGTGTCATAACAGGACATGTCCTTGTTACGAAATTCTCTGAAATTCAACTAAGACATTAGTGACAGGGCCAAAACGTGTATGTATATCAACACTAGAGTGCCAATTGATTGAAACAAGTATTATTCATCCAATTACTTCTTTAATTCTTGTATATAAGGTAATGCAAACAGAATATTTGTCCTGTTACGGTCCATTAATTTGATTTAATTGTCAAGCACAGCTATGAGCAACAAACTATATAATTCATCCTTGCTTAGAATTATAGCTAAATGTATTTTCTATAATTTTACAGCTAAATTTTGAAAGTTTCTGAACTTTCAGGGTAGTTTAAGCATTTTAAAGAATTGTCCTGTTACTCCATGTCTGGTTTGAATTTTGACATCTATATTGTGGCTAAGCCGTAGCAGTGTGGCCAACAAAGATGGCACAGAAAACAACTATCTGCCTTATTTGTGTAATTACTAGCCAAAAAGTAAATATTTCATCATTATTCTTACATCCACAGAACACAGAACCCTAATTGTCCTGTTACGTTTTTTAAAAATCAAATCCAAGCAATTTTAAATATATATGCATGGGGAGCTCCAATCACCTTTCTAAGGTGACCCAATGAGGTTATATTTCATAAAAAATATACAATTTTGAAGATCAAAAGCACCTTAGAAGTCAGAAATGGCAAAATATGAAAAATGTTACGTTTTTTAATATTCCAAATAAATGGTCATTCATAAAAAAGTGAAAAGTTTACAGCTTCAAGAATATTGGTTTCATGTGGGCATATGATTGTGTAAAACAGATTTCATAACTTCTTGTCAAAATTCCAAACTTTATTTTTGACAACGTTTTACAGCTCAGGAGCAGCACCTTTGTGGCTTGACCCATCTAGTTTTACAATAATAAAATATTAGTCTGGGTTATCAAATATAAATAATGTGCAAGGAAAATGTAAATAATTTCCAAGACAGTTAAACTCCATCAAAAAAGTTAGAACATTCTCATGCCAAATGCATTAGGTCTTCCTGACAAGTCCAGATCTAAATACATGTTGTGTCAAATAAATAGCCAACATCAGCAATAACACCAAAAATTAAGTTAAGTTTTTTTACACACTCAGATCTGATTCACAAGGAGCTTTCCCTTCCAGAAATGGTTTTTAAGTACATTTATCAATAGATTTTCAAGAAAATTTCATTTTTCTGAATTTGAATTTATATGTTGCAAATTTGACTTTCTCTTTTGGTGTAATCTGGCCAGTTGACAATGTAAATTGAATGACAAGAAAGTCAGAATTTGTTGAAGACTTTATAAAAATGATAATAATGACATTGCAGAAATAACGAGAATAGGACAAGACAAAAAAAACAGGAGGAATTAAAGTATCTTAAAAGTCAGGCTGGGTTACGAATCCAAGTTCTTAATAAGAAACATTTCATCTACATCTCCACAGAAGGACCAAACAAAATTAGCATTTCAAAAGTAAGAGCTACAGGACAATTCATTAATCAAGTGACAACTACAGAATCATCCACGTAAAAAAAATTTTTTTTTATCAAAGGCACTTTTTCAAGTTGAAGGAATGTCACATACTCTATTCTAGTCAAGGCATGCACTATTTCAGTTAATAACAACACTGATGCAGAAAAAACAAAAAGACATGCACAATTTTGGTGTTAATTTGTAAAACTACAATGTATGTACTGAAGGATTAAGGGTCAAAAGATGCTCTCTAAGTTTTCTTTGTAAATATTTTGTATTCTATCTCAAGAGTAAGACACTTATTTAACATTGTTGTTAATGTCGTACAGATTAAATGACTTAACTTGACGAGGACAAAACGTAATGAAAATAAATAAACAGATCATCACAAGTAGAAGCTAAGATATGACGCAACATAAAGAACAAATAAATTGGCACAAGTTTCTAAGCTGCTATAGGCAACATCTATTGAGTAGAAATCTGATCATTTCACAAGTACAATATGACTACTTATGCGAATAAATTACCTGTCTGAAACCCTGAGGGATAAATGAACACAGAGGCAAAGATTAATGTGGGGGTGCGCAACGGAAGGCCCTGGTGGCAATCAAGAGAACAAACGTAACATTCCGTGACCCCCGTTAACATACACATAAAAAAGAATTAAATCAATGAAGTCAGTGTGAAGGAGAAAGACAGTTAAACAAGTGTCACCACAATTTCCCTAAGGAGCCCCCAACACTGGACTGACAGTTATTATTCCGAAAGCATTTCAGCAGGTTCAGCTGAGCGGTTTATCTTGCAGAGGCAATGTAAAAGTAGGACACCCTCAGGCAAAGTTCCAGGGACCCAGTAGTATTTCAAGGACCTCCAATGCTATGAGAACTCTCCTAACTTTTGCTAAGAGCCATCCAAAACATAATTTTTTGCAGTTCTCCCTTTACTGACGAGTCTCTTTCAGAAGTCTTTCCCATATATATGCTAATTTCTGGGAACTGACCAGAAGTCCCACAAGTGGGACTCGATCAAGTCACCTATAAAAAAATATGATAAACAATATTACATGTACACTGCATCACAAATATTTTCTGGGTCTTGAAAACAAGAGAGTTAATCAGAAAACTACTTTAACTCCAAACCAATATCTGCAAGTTAAAGACATGTTCTCAACACAGTTGAGATAAAAGACCCATGATTAAGGATTGGGGGCAACTACTTCATAGCTACACAATAGCTATGCATCATCACTATGTATTATACATATCTAAGGTGGTACAACACTCAACTAGAACTCGTAGCACAACTTCTTTCAACATAGCAAACAAATAAAACGAGGAGTGAGAAGTCAAGAAGGAAATTATTGAATTAATAACAAACTTCACCAAAAATGGGCGGGAAAAAAAACCATCAGGCAATTAATTGAGCCCTCGTCAACGTTTCAGGTTTTCGTAAAATTCTATCAGACATGTCATAATTTTTGGGTCCTCCCCTATCGGGATAGGACCTATCTCTATGAGCTCATGGCCCACAGACTTATTGTCATTCTATAAGAGAATGACAACGTTTACTTGTGCATATTTCATCTAGAACAAGCGTTCGCGCTTGTTTTAAGCTGAGATCGGATTAAAATTAAGTGCCAGGCCAGACCACTGACCCGAGATGACCTGCTCCCAGAATGCCTTACGTCGACCTCTATTCATCGAAGCCATAGCGCACAGACAAGTACCGCCAAGGGGAGGCGGGTGGGAAACTCAAGTAATAAGTCTGTGGGCCATGAGCTCATAGAGATAGGTCCTATCCCGATAGGGGAGGACCCAAACTCTAGAGTCGCTCATGGCCCACAGACTTATTGTCATTCTATAAGAGAATGACAACGTTTACTTGTGCAGATTCACTTAGAGGCGGTGGGGAAGGAACCCGCGTGCCAAAGAAAGAGGCATTGACACCCATAAAGGAGCAGGAATGCTGCCAAGGGCGGCCTTAGTGTGGTCTGGCTGAAGATACCGAAGAACCAAGGTAGCCTCCCATCTAGAGCGACACCATGTCTGAGCTGAGAGGGAGGAAGGCCTTGAAGTGTCGTCCACCCAAGAGCCATGTGAGTGGGTTGGAGGCCAGACAAACAAAACAGGCACCGTAACCCGTAGGCGTAGGGGGTGACTGGAGGAGATAACCAGGGGTGGCCTCAAGGAGGCACCCCAAGACCTGCCAAAGAGCCTTTGGAAGGCGTCAAAGCAGGAGGAACAAGAGTCAAATAGCCAAGAGGCGTATGGATGACTGAAGACTGCTGTGTGGGTGTGCCAAAGGAGCACCCATGGGCCCGTCGAAGAGCCTTGGGAAGGCGTCAAAGCGGGAAGAACCCTAATCAATGTAGCCCAGCGGCGTACAGACGAGGGCAGCAGAACAAGGTAGAAGAAGAGCCCCCCACCCAAAAGCCGTTGGCAGGCCTGCGGGGGGCAATAAGGGTCCCTGTAGTCCAGAGGCATACTGCGGAATCGGAGAGGACAGCCTGTGTGCATGCTGAGGGAGCACCACCACCCCCCCCCCAAAACGCCCGAGAGAGGCGTGTGAGAGTCAGCAACCACGGTCAGCGGAGCCGGAAGGCGTATGGACGACCGGAGAAAAGGATGCGACGAGGGAGCACCACAGGACCGGCCCCGGAGCCTTTGGAGGACGTCCGAGGGGGAGAAACAAGTAACGGTAGCCCAGTGGCGTACGGAAGACTGCAACGACAGCAAGAGGTGAGAGCTGTACAACAGGGAGCACCCGAGTCCGCCCTAAAAGCCGAGGGAAGGCATCGAGGCGCGAAAAGCAAAGGTCAAGGCAGCCAAGAGGCGTACAGAAGACAACCAGGACGCTTCCAAGGAAGCACCACCAGGCGCCCGCTCACATGCCGGAGGCAGGAGAGACAGGCCCGAGCCAAAATCGACCAAACCCGGAGGGGTAGGCGAACCAGAGAAAGCCGCCACGAGCCGCAGTCAAGAGGACCACGTCCGAGCTGACATCAAGCGAGGAGAAGGCCCAAGGCACAGGCAACGGAACCCGGAGGTGTAGGGGCCTGGAGAAAGCTGCCGGGGCAAGCGGCCGCCGGAGAGAGAAGGCCATGTCCGGGCTGACGTCAGACTCGAGAGATGGGCAGTGCCCAGCTACTGGAAGCCAGAGCGGGAGACTGAGCCAGAGGAGACGGCCAGGCGCAGCGAGACGCAGGAGCCGCCCACAGATGCTGGAGCCAGAAGATGTGAGGCGGCATGAGGAGGCCTGAGGGTCGAAGGCCCCCCGCAGGGAGACACCAGAATCCCAAGGAAAAGCACACAGAAGAACATGCCCAGAGGCAAGCCATCCAAACCAGGAGATCCGTGGAGGGTGGAAGCAATGCGGCGACCATCCGGAGGAGAGTCAGTGGCTACTGACCGAGGACTGCAGGAGACGGGACTGAAGATGGGGGCCCTCGGTGAAGAGGGACAGCTCGGGGAAGCCGGGGAAAACCCGCGGCAGGGCCCGAGCTACAAGCCCCTGCAAGAAGCGAGGGGAGAGAAGAGCAGCCGTCCCGAGAGGAAGAGATCCAAAGCCCCCAAGCAGGAAAGCCAGAGGCAAGCCCAGACGAGAGCCATCCGAAGACACTCCATGAGGGGCAGACGCCCAATCCCTGAAGGGGTCCCCGCCGAGAAGGAGCCAGAGCTGGAGAACCAGAACCAGCCGTAAGCATCCCCCCCCCCTCCCCGAGGAAGGCAGCGGAGGAGCAGATGAACCGACTAATCCAGGCCAACCAGCCGCAGGACAGGTGACAGCCAAGGCCAAGTCAATCCAGGAGTGCGAAGATAGCCCACCATGCAAGGGTACAGAGAAGGCATGGAAGCTGGAGAAAGGAACTTCCCGAAGAAGGGTCCGCTGTGGGCAACGCCCGACAGACGAGACCAGAGCTCAGAAGAGGAAGCCCGGTCGCATGAAGGGCAGGACGATGAGGCCCGCGAAACCATAGCAGACGCTGGGCAACGACCGCGAAGAAGTCTAGCGTAGAGGAAGAGACACACCAAGGAAGACTAGAGGGCATCGGTCTGCAGAGTAGAAGCCACCATCAAGATTCCTGTCCAGAGCCGAGACGTAGGGGCCAGGAGTACCAAAGCCAAATGGAGGCTTGCCAGAGCTCGGCTGGGCAAGAGATAGCCACAGGGCAACTGTTCTAGGCTAACCCCCGCGGAGACAAAGCCGCACGGACAGGGAAGAGGAAATTCCAGCGGTGGTAGATGGCAACCCAGGAAACCACAACTGGCCCAAAAGGGCGCAGTGTGAGAAGAGTCACGGGACCGGCCAGAGGTCCGAGTTCCAGGAACAACAAAGACCGGGGTAGTGCAGCGCGAAGCGTGACACCCCAGAAACCAGGAACAATGCAGAAGCTGACGAGCCGGTGCTCAGGGAGCAATGGCGAAGCAGCCGAGAACCCAACACTCCGGGAGCGCAGGAGAGGGCCCCTGGGGGACCCGCCATCCAGAGCGCAGCAGATGCCGAAAGTAGTCCAGACGAGGCAGTGAGTAGTCTAGAAGAGGCCCAGTAGGCCAGAAGAGGCTCGAGTAGGCCAGAAGAGGCCCAAGTAGTCCAGAAGAAGCAGCAAAGAAGTCCAGAAGAGGCAGCAGGCAGTGACGTCGAGCACAGAACTGGGGATCCCAGAGGGAGGACACCCAGCCCCAGGCCAGCCAAAGGCGTGGCAATCAAAACAGGGAGCAGCAGGACAAAGCCACTGAGAGCGTCCTGGATCAGTGCTGTCCGGAGCCAGGCGGGACTCCCAAGAATGCAACGGCACAGGAGATATGAGCCAGTAGGAGAAATAGTGCTCGCAGAAGCGACCAAATCCCCATGATGCCAGAGCCAGGCGGGAGAAATAGTGCTGGCAGAATATGGGGAGTCCACGGCTGGGGACTTGAAGAAAGACCTCCAATCAGGCAGGGCGGAGCAGAGCCGGCCCTACAGGAACAGTACGGCAGAATCCATGGCACTGCCCCAGGCAAGAACGTAGAGGAGTCCCAGTGAGGCCGGAAGGAGGACCAAGACAGAGGTCCGGAGCCACCAGGCGGAGTACGACGAGGAGACGTAGAGCCAGAATTACTGGGAGCCGAAGCAGGCCCAACAGCAGGGCGAAGGGCCATGGAAGGGCGGCCAGATCCAACTCAAAAATTCGCCGGAAGAAAAGGCCCAGAAGACAACCCGGAGCCAAGATGGCGTCCAAGAGCCAGCGAAGGGCAGGCTGGAGGAAAGCACGTCCAGAGGCAGAAGCCGCAGACCAGGGCAGGAGCGGAGAAGACAGAGCCCGGGAAAGGATGTCGAGCGCCGGTCCCAGCCGGCCAGAGGCAGGAGGCCGTCGGGCAGAGTCCATGCAGAGCCAAGGAGTGTGCACCCACCCAGGGTGGGCAAGACAGAGCCAAGGCCACGGTGGCTTGAGCCCATCAAGTAGGCCAGGAAACAGATTGCAGCCATGAAACCAGGGGAGCCAAAGTAGCGTCCCCGGCGAGCCAGGAAGGCGAAAAGCCCAGGCCGGGCCAGACAGAGCAGGGAAGTTGGGCTGGAGTCCATCCGAGCAGCCCAGACCCACCAGGAGGAGGCAGGAAGGCAGAAGCAGCAAAGTCTCCAGGACCAAGCTAGACAGCGTTGGCGCGTTGGCCAGAGCAGTAAAGGAGCCCGGAGAACGGTGTCGACACGGTGAGGATGAACCGTAGCAAGAACCAAAACCTAGCCCATGGGCGTAGGTTGGAACCGCAGAACAGGGCGAGAAAGAGCCAGGGGGAGATCTCAAGAGCCCACCAAACCAACCATGATGATGGGGGGATCCTCAGCACATGGTACACTCCCCGACAAGCAGGCGACCAGCTGAGGGTCTGTAGCAGGTCCAGGTCGAGCAATGGAGCATTAGGCCGGAGCCACGGAGCAGGATAATGATGGAGAATTGGAGTGACTGACAGCGTCCAATCTTCTCAAACTTGCAAGACAGAGCCAAGGAAGGGGTGTCTAGAGCCCACAGGAAACTCGGGAGGCCGGGGTCCTCAGTACGATACACAGATGAGCCCAATCCTGCAGGACCCGAAGCAAGACTCAACACCCAGCCAAGTGGCGTAGGTTTGGGACAGAAGAACAGGGCAAGACAGAGCCCAGGAGGGGTGTCTAGAGCCCAGTAGGAAAACCAGGAAGAGGCAGGGGTCCGCAGGATACACTAGGCAGGTGAATCCAATCCATCACTGCCATCAGGCGCCAAACCAAGATCCCAGACCAAGCCAAGTGGCGCAGGTTGGGGGCAGAAAACCCGGGCAAGACAGAGCCCAGGAGGGGTGTCTAGAGCCCATGAAGAAGACCAGGCAAAGGCCGGAGGCCACAGCACACAGCACCTGGCTGAATCCAATTCATCAGGACCAGAAGCAAGACCCCAGACCCAGCCAAGTGGCGTAGGGTGGGGACAGAAGAACCGGGCAAGACAGGGCCCAGGACGGGGTGTCGAGAGCCCACTAGGCCAGAAAACCTGGAAGATTGAGGGATCCTCAGGACATCATGACAAGGTACACAGCTCCATCACTGCAGCAGGACCGGAAGGAAGTCCCAAGACCCAGCCCCAATGGCGTAGGTTTGGGATAGAAGAACTGGGCAAGACCGAGCACCGGAGGGGTGTCTGGAGCCCAGGATGACAGCATAGTCCTCAGCAGATGGTACACTCCTGAACTGATGAGAGGACAGTGTTCTGGCGTTGGAAGAAACGCTGCTTTCGGCCACGTGGTCCCGGAGGAAAACGAAGCAGCAAACGAAGGAGTTGCAGTCAGGAACGAAGAAATGCAGTCAGCAACGAAGAAAGGAAGGGTCAGAGCGTGATACAAGCGTCTGAAACCGTCCAAATCCATCCGTCCAGGACGTCCATAGCGCTAGGAGCGCTGGCCGCCAAAACAGGTTTTGCGGCGCTGGACGAAATGACAACTTCAAGGGCTGATTCCCGGAGGAAACGACCGCAAAAACGAAGGAATAACTTCACAAAGAGGAAGAAATGGAAGAATTGAGCCACCAGCGAGGATCTGGGGAGGGTCAGAGCGAAATACCAGCGTCCAGAACCCCGAAACATCGCTCGCCACATCGATCTAACCCACGTGGTCGCCATGATGACTGGGCGAGACGAGGAAAAACGATGTTTTCCAACGTCGATTCCGGGTGGAAAAGAGTGGAAAATGGTGCAAAATTGTAGAATCTACGAAGAATAGGCACCAACGGACAGAAATAACGAGGTCCAGAACGAACTGGTCGTGTAGAAACACTCGTATTTCCGTCCAGAAGTCAAAATGACAACGCTGGACGCCATGATGGGCGAAGACGTTGACATCGACGACCGATCTTTGAGGCGACAAAAATAGGGTAAAAAAGACTTACCTTGAGTCGACGAACTCAGATATGATAGAAAACTATCCAATAAAGGTTATACCCAGTGAAAAACCCATTGTCAATGCCTCAATCCACCAAAAACGAGCAGCCAGCCGACGCATGTCTGTTGCGTTGGACGGCTGAGATGAAAAGAGGTCGACGCAAGGCATTCTGGGAGCAGGTCATCTCGGGTCAGTGGTCTGGCCTGGCACTTAATTTTAATCCGATCTCAGCTTAAAACAAGCGCGAACGCTTGTTCTAGATGAAATATGCACAAGTAAACGTTGTCATTCTCTTATAGAATGACAATAAGTCTGTGGGCCATGAGCGACTATAGAGTGTGTTTCTGCAGCCCTGTGTTAGAAAATGTGTAAGACAGATTCTTGGAGAAGTTTGGTACATATAATATGTAATTATATGAAAATTTTCAGTTTAGAACTAGTCATAGGCCTTTTTTGTAAATGTCCATAGGCCTATAGATTTTCAAAATGAGGGGCTACGCAGCAATTTTCTTAATTTAAGAAAATATCTAAAGTTCAAGATAATGAAGATTTGTTTTTACTCCACAATAACGCGTATATATTTCAAATTGCCTGTCCTGGGTTCCCTCCACAGGATGCATGGATGATTGGGGCTTTACATCCTGTATTTATGCACCTGGTAGGCTAATTAGGACAGGAGTTGATATTCATTATTATGCACCACATGACATGTTATTCGTAAGATTAAATGAAATTCATGAAACGTCGACAAGAGGCTAAAGTAAAACGAGTGCAAATGATGACTGTAAACCCAGGACATTGCGAGGACGGAACAGGGAAGCAATTGCAAGACGACATGAGCTTACTTTGAATCATCCGAGGCTCTGAAGACCATCAAATCAAGAGTTACACGTCTCATTGAGAACACTAAGCAAGGTTTGATTGTGTATGATACATTGTACAGAAATTACGAGGGGCTTCGATCTTGAAATTTAAAGAGAAATCAAGGATGTTCCAGTGTAATTTAAGGGTATATAAAACGGGGAAATAAAATATTTGACCGCCTGTCAAACAAAGAATTATAATTTTCCCCAACTTCCATGAAGGGAAATTAGGTGGTTAAAAAAACTTATCTTGATCAGACACATATATATTACATGTGCAGCTATAAATCTGACAATTTGCAGAACACCAAAACGTTTTTCCAGTCAATACCATTGTTATTCAATTTAGTTGAATTGCGGCAGGATATCAATTTTTTAAAACAAGTTATTAAAAGCGGCTTGTTTGTGTTATTTGCTTACCAAATAGAAAGAAATCAAGAATATAATAGGCCTAATTTTGACAGTAGACAATTTTGAAAAATGTTTATCGAGTAATTAGAAATTTAGAAATGTAGATTAGTATGTGCTACTATGCAACCGATGCACATACTACTTTAGAAGAAGTTGCATAAGAAATGATGTCCAGAAAAAAAAGTGAGAATAATACGAATACATTCGAGTGTACAGAGACAAATGCACTAACATGTAAAACAAGACATTTCTCATTTACAAGGTTCAACAATCGACATTCAAAAATTAAAATCAATTTGTAACTTTGGAGAAGTAGAAATCATAAGAAAGTAATGAATTAGATTAACACAAATCAAAATTGTAATCAAAATTGTACAATAGATGCACAACAAGCTTAACTCGATCTACTACAGGGTTTTAAAACATTCTGAACTTGGTGGCCATCGGTCAATGTAAATTCAGCAAAATACTAAGAAAATCAAAATTGAATATTACACATATTTTTTACCAAAATTTGAAAAGGCGCCAGATTGCTTGATCGTTCAATTAGCAAGCATATCTCCCTCAATTACTATCAGAGGCCTTTAGATTTGTAATAGCCTACATGTACTTTTCTCAAGTAATCACCTTACCAGTATAGGAATTCTTTAAATCATACTAGTCTGATTTTTAAAATTTAATGAAGTTATCATATAAAACATAAATCAAGTTACCATGGCAACCATCCACCATAATTTCAGAGTCACAAGACTTTTCAAACAACTTTGACAAAACTATCACAAATACAAGGAAACAGAGAATAAAGAAGTAAGTCACATACTTTGCAGCCGTTTGAAGAGTTCTTTCATTTGGTCTGGTTTGTCAAAACTTGTTCTCAATGCTGTCAGGATCTCTTTGTTTGTAACCACAAGTTTCTGAAATAAATTGCAAAATTTTCATTAATACAAGAACATATTACAGATTTCAGCACAGCCCCAACTTACTCTGCGTTATAGAAAAGGAAGGGTTCAGATCTCAATAACGACATATCTTGCCCTGTACTAGTTAGAATGGTTTCCCTATGCCGATACAGTTTCAATTTCTGTTTGTCAATTTTCTCTCTTTTTAGTGCTTGTCACTAAATACATTTTTTCTTTTTTTCTGCTTGAGCCAATTTAATACCTAATTTTCTCAATATTGATTTTCAAATATTTCATCGAAGCTCATCGTGCAAGCTAATGCCCCTGATTTCAGTAACTAGCAGTTGACAGAATCACAAACATTCGAACTACAACCTCCAAATAATTTAGCATTTTTATTGCAGATTTAAATCGCCAATGAACAAACCTTGAGTTCGTCCACTTGGCTGGAGATGTGCCACATCAGTCGCTCGCTCAGATACTTCATTCCGTAAGGTCCAATCAACTCCGCCAAAGCCCGCAGTTCTGAAAGACAGAATAACAGCTGAAATATTGCAAGTTGCATATACTTTTGCAAAAAGATTATCAAATCAAGCAAATTTCACAAAGATTCGCTTTGAGCAAAGAGATATATACCAGTAATCCCATGGCAGCAGCATACACAGGACAAATATCAAAATAATGACCCGATTTACATGTCATGTATGATATATATCATACTATTTGGAATAGCAGTCCTGAATTTGATTTGGCAAAAAATTATAGAGTCCCAAGCACAAGCCAACATTCTTGCAAATCAATTAGTATTGCCTCTGATTCACTTGAAACACAACAGCATCCACCTTGTCAAAGTGCAATATCGCATTAGTAATGTGACTAATGTCCACTCACCCATCAAATCGGCGTACTCCTCAGCATTGAACGGCATTTGACCTTCAGGGTAGAGACTAACAAATGCTTTTCTGTTGGGAGAATACACAATGTGGCCAGCACTCACTCTCCGCAACAGCACCTCAAGGTACCTGCAATTGCAATTTGTTATTCAGGAATTTCTTAAATACAATGAGAGACTAGTCTTGGTGTTGTAAGACCACCAGTTCAGTGATCATGGTGCAGTCTTTAAACGGGGTGCAGTCTCTCCTCGAAGTCGATTCCCTACCAACAAAACAACTGAGAGCGGACCGTTCACATGTTGCAAGTTGGTCTTACATCAAGATATTGTATAACATAGGGACGGGAAACTTTATCACAGAATTAACAAGATTAGGAAACAAATACTGAGATTACTGTCCATTAGACTAAAAAAAGTAGCCGTTTAGATGTATTTTAGTAAAACAAAGACGATCTCCACATGAACCATACATAATAAGCGAAGTGATGCAGTGGAATATTTAACTGACCATTGAGTGTAATTGGAGGTGATGGTCTTCTCTCCATTGAAGCTGTCAGTTGGTTGCGTTTGTTGAGGAAGCACATTGTTGAACACTCGCGATATATCTATGTGAACTGCAATGAAAACGAGGAATATATGCTAAATTTCAAATCAACTATACAAGACTTGACAAGTGGATTGGTCATGTAATGTTAAACCTAAATCAGCTTCTAGTACTACAAAATTTTCATTATCTATTGTGATGAAACGAAAAATAATCATTTTCCATTCTTACCGTAATTCTCGATGCCCTGAAGGACACTCATAATTGCTTTGACGCTGTTCAACAGCTCAGATGGTTTTGCAATGTCATTGGTTTCGGGGTTGTACATCATCATGCCCACAAGAGCTCTGCAAAGCAAAAAGTATTAAAGTTAACTAATTTCAATCATGTGAAAGTAACAAGCTATCAATAAATATTAATAAATAATATATCTCAACTCTCTTATGTAGTGTAAAAATAGAGAGAAAGGAACAATGTCACCAATTCACAGTGCAACTAACAATTTGCTAAAAAAAAAAGTCACTAAAATGAATGAAATACAGTCACCAGAAAAGTTTGTCAAGTAGCAATTGATTGTTTTATCTTACTTGTTGAATCGAGTCTCCAAATGTTGAACGAAGAATTCCCTGGGCACAAATCCATGCTCCCAGACCGTGATTACACTGCAGTAGTTGATGGCGTAACACAGTTCCGTCAGGGCCATGTGCAATTTGTCCATCCTGTGAAGAAAATAGATAGTTTTCAAAGAAATCATATCAGAAATCAGGCACAAAAGAACTCCTCTTACAGTAGTAAAATTAATCATTCCTAATTAAGTGGAAAAGGAGATGCTTCACTACGACACACTTGACTAACTTGAGAGATATTCCCTATTTTCTATTTTCAAGACGGGTCAGGGTCGGGATTCTATTTTTCGCTTCACCAAACGACGTATATTGCCATGGCATACTGTACCAAGATAGCAAACTAATCAAGATGGAAAAATAGTTCCTGAGCATCAGGGCCCAATAATAGTTATATAAACTACTGTGAAACACTATCAACATAAAAGCCAGAACCTCACTGTCTTACAGGACAAGATAAGAAAGACACACAAACCTTGTGAATTCCTCTCTGTGTTTCCGCAAACTCTCTGTCCCGGGTTTTTCTGGCTCTGCGATTATTCTGTTTTTCTTGTCTTTGTTCTTTTTACGATTCACACTCTGGGCAATCTGGGCAGCACAGTTCTTCGGCAAGAGCTATAAGGGAGAGGGAACAATCAGTATAAAGTCATACTTGTAAAACAGTAATCTTTGGCAGTAGAAGTTAATAGAAGTTGCAAGATGACCGTCAACATAACTGGAAATTCTGCAAAGATTTTAAGTTACACAGAGATTTGACATTTTGGCTTGATCATAAGTTACTATTCAGTCACTTCATAATAATGAAAATGTCCATGTTTCGTTATGAATCCGAATTTGACAGGGTAATCCGATCATCAATATTCAAATTTAATTCTGGAATTCCATGCTTCATCGTCTACGACCAAATTCTTGTTATGAAATGTTGCCCCCTAGTGCGAAATTACTAAAACAAGTAGCCCCCTAGTGTGTAATTACCTTGTCGGCCAACATGCATTGTTCTTCGCAAATGGCCGTGATGACCTGGTTGACCTCTTCTGACATTTCTTTCAGGAACCAATGAGCATACTGCACAGAAGTGGTTCCGATGGAATGGCGCTAAAAACAACCATTGCAAGTAAGTAACCAATGCATTTTTTAAACAAACATCTTCTTGGATTAATATTTATACGTGAAGAATTACATATATAACATTTGATATTTTCCTGTTTCTATCAATGGATGGATATTTGCACAGATTTTATGCGTGATATATTTAAAACTAAAAGAGCACTCCAGCAGTCACTACAACCAAGTCAGTGGACAATATGGTATGGGATCATTATCTTAAAGCAAGCCAATTGTCAAAATTTCTCAAATAGGCCTACAGCTTGCATAATTGCTTATATCATTTACCAACGGCAGACTGGCTTGTTATGTGCCTTGAAGACAAGGTTAGAAATTGCTAAATCAGAATAGTATCTTATCATTGAACTCACCTCTTCAGGGCATAGTTCATGAGTGGCCTGCATGAAGTGGGCGCAGATCATGGGGAATGCGATGCTGTACCTATGCTGGGCCGGGAACTCCATGCACTGTTTGAACTGGTACTCAAATATGGCTGTGTAGAAGCTGAAACGGAAATGGACATTTTCAAAATATGATCCTTTATTAAATATTCTCAATTGGTACTCCACAATGAACTTTCAAAGCTAATTTTAAGATTGGCAAGCTGTAAGTGTTGGAATTTTTTCTTCAGGTAACTGAGGTTGCTATTGACCAGGAAAACCTAGTTTTTTTTACACATAAGGCAGGTTTGTGTCACTTGAAAATATCTTTACTATGCCATAAGCAACACTCTTCAGTGAATCTGGTCAAAATTTAACACTATTTTGAAAAAATATAAATCGATAGTCTAGCAATCTGTTGAAAATGAAGAGTGGTTGGAACTCACCAGTATATGGACAAGTCAGAAGTGTCTACCAACATCTCGTCCAAGTAGTCCACCATCTTGGTATGGAAGACCACCGTGTTCATGTGCTTGGCTAAGTCTTTGTGGTCACGGATGAACAGGCTCGTCTTGTTAATGCTCGTGTAAGCCTGAAAAGTATTACAGGCAATTTAGTTAGTTATAACATGGTAAGTTCATAGTTTTTTGCCGGTACTGGAAATGGGCAGCAGCATGACAAGGTAAGAGATTATCAATTTGGTAGAAACTGATGTAAAAGTAACTTTATACTAACCTGAAGTCTAAACCAGTCCAATCTTAATCCTCGGAAGTCAAACAGTTCATTTTCTTCAACTGAAAGATTAAAGTAAAGACGTTATACTCATGTTGCCACACTGAGTGACTGAGATGGCTAAAACCATGCCTATGACAAATTACTGTACTCAAAATAATCTGTACGAGACTTAGAATTTTAAATAATTTGAGAGTTGTAGTTTTGAGTTAATTCTCTAAGGACATGAGTTGTGAAACAGAAAATACATTTGGTGAACTAACAAAACGTCTCACCTTGTTTGACAGAAACGGAAGCAATGGCATTGTAGATGGATGACAAAATAACAGACTCATCCTCGGGACAGACATTCAGGTTCTGGATCTTCTGGTTCAATACTACAGCATCGTAACCTGACAAATACTGAACGTAGTATCGCTGCATAACTTGGTTGTACTTCTTAACAAGTGCTGCAAAAAGTAAGAAGGACACTCAGATCATTTCGAAGAACATCAGAATGTTACATTTTGAAATCCAATTGTAACAGAGCAGGAGATTATTATTGATAAAAGAAACAATTTTATTTTACTAACCTCTTAATTCTTCTACGTGGAACATTAACTCAGGAATTTGTCTGTAAAGAAATTAAAACACATTATCAAGACGAGTCAGGCAAATATTCCAATGAAATGTGTCTTGTCCTCAAAAAGAAAGCACGAATAACTATTTGTGCGAGGCATATTGTGCATTTTTTCCATTTTAACCCTTACTGGACTAAAGGGACATTTACGTGCATCCCCAGCTTACTGCCTGTTTGGCCATTTATGTCCCTAAAATCTGCTGTTGTTCCTGATGACGTCACAAGCACAGAATTGTTTTTTTGGGACTGATCAGTCCAGTAAGGGTTAATTAATAAACATTTCACACATTGAATCGGTAAAAGTCTTGTCCGAGATTTCAATTTAAAAATCTAGGCACTGCCAAAAAACTCAAACACACCTGTCAACAAACTCCTCATGGTGCCATTTTAAGTTGGTCTTCCGTGGGGGAGGGTTGTCATAGTGACGCAACAACCAATGGAATTCATCTCGTGCTAAACATAAGCCCATGAACACAAACAAGGCCTTTGGTCCCAACAGTCCTGGCTGGTCCGTGAATATCAAGGCGAGCTCCTTCAAGGCAGACCGAAGGAACTTGCGCTTCTCTCTGTGTATTTGTGGTCTGCAGGTAAAATTGATATGTAAAATGACTCAAGACCTACATGGGTAATACACATTGATATCAAAAGAATTCACAATCAAAAATCACTTACGTGTACGTGACAACTTGCTGGTACCACTCCTTCACTTCTGATACCCTCTTCCCGTACCTGTGAAAAACAGAAGGGTTAGAAATGTTTTAATAACGAATCATCAGCTTGACCATATTGACATTTCGCCACAATGCAAAACACTGCTATGTTCGTTATTATTTTGCCTGATAATATGATACCTTTTTCTTGCTTATCATTTATCACAGACAGAAGGAAATGCTAATTCAAAGTCTCATCCATCAACAAGTAAATAAATAATCTTAGTGGTTTGAACTCTGGTTTCACTCACCCTTTAACAGTCTCGAACAAAGCCATAGTAAACGGGTGAATGTGGAGGACCTCATCCCGGCACAAGGTCATCACGTAACTGCCTCTCATCGACTGTTGCCAGAGGTCAAAGCATTCTTGTAACTGAAGCTGCTGATGGACCAACAGAAAACCAACTGGAAAAGACAGACAAGATATTGTTAAAACATTATTAAAACCTCCAAACAAAGAGCATATCAACAATCCACAGCAATACTCAAATAGGATATCTGCTCCGTGAACATATGAAGAGAGCAATGAAATTTCAGACCAGTAGGGTTGGAGTAGGAGTCCTGAGTTTTAGTTTGGACGGAGTCGGGAGTCAAGAATCATACCATTTTTTAAAGGACGGATGAGTCAGGAGTAGAAATTGTGTCACTTGAAACTGACTCCAAAGCTCTGCTTTGAAACCAGGATCGACATTTCTTTGTTCAATCTCAGATTGAATCTACCACTGCCAGTCATCGGCTGCCATCCTTCACCCACTTAAACCAAAACAACTTATGAATCACAACTCACAGACAATCCATCGCTCCATGACGTCCAACGACAAATATTCACAGGGCATCGTGTCGACTTGTGCAGCGTTCATAATCTTGCTGGGTTCCGCTAATAAACTCAACATCTGGGCAGACCGCCATTCTTCTGCTCTTAATGCACGCCTGGGGTAAACGTGGCGCAGGGACAGCAGAGCAGTAGTTAAGCACTGTAAAAGAGAGATGTATACAATATTAGATCTGAACTCAAGAGGACTTGGAATCTGAGTTGGTGATAAGAAAGGACGATTTGCTACACTACCTACCTTGGCATGAGGTACAAATTCTTCAGCCATCTTACGGACTGGTGGATCGTAATCCACAATCATTTGCCCAAGACGAGGAAACGACTCTTCTCTGTGGAAAAATAAAATGAATGGTTAATACGCTACCTAATTTGTTAAAGGATCAAATCAATTTCGTATAAATCAAGCCCAATCCATTCAAATAATTGATAAAACCACTAGAATTTAGAATGACAAAAGATCCATTATCTGAACGATCCCACCACAGTTACAGAGAGAATTTTTAACTTTAGGTCTGGTGTTACACAGCAGATTAACACTTACGATTTTCCATGCAGCAGTTCAAAGGCAAAGTTGAAGAGTCCTAAAACGGCTTTTCTGTCTTCAACTCTCGATAAAAGGACCATTATTGACATGTAGGTGACTATCAGGTCTAGGTAGCCTCGGGTCAGGTCAAAGTTGACCGTCTGTAAAAATTAAAATTGCACATGAACAAAATATCATACTAAAGGAAAAATTTATAATTTTTTTACCAAATTAACCGAAGATAAATAGTTCAAAAACTTTTTTGTTACCGGTATGCTGCTTCCAATAAGTGTTTAAAACATAAAAGACAAATATGAACTTACCAAATCGAAGTAAACACCACAAGCATCCATGGTTGTAAGCAAGTCGGTAACATGGTCCTGAAAAGTAATCAATGAAACTTATAACACTCATAATTGAATGAGTTATACGGACACGCTCTTGTTTTATATCAAAAGCAAATTATCCTAATATTGCTTTTAAAATAGATAACATTTTTTAATTTTTGGAGTATAATTATAATCGTACTGTCACCTTCATTTCTGACAAGACACATGTATAGTATTCAACAGGAACATTACCTGCAATACTCTACTTGAATATTAATACTTACCCGGAAGTCCATGATATCAACAAATGTGTAGTAATACAGAGAAAGGGACTTGATCACATCGGCTTTGATTTGATTGACAGCTGACAGTTGGCTCTGCAATGCAATAACACACGCTTCATTATGGCAATATCTATTTTTACAAAGTATAGAAAGTTAAAATTTATCATCATCATCAAAACCACCAAAGTGACATATTTTAACTTTGTCCGATATACCGATAGAACAGACCCCTCAACCATTAAATCCTAACACACAAGCCCTTCTCCCATTCATACCAAATCTAGAAATCAGAAAACAAAATTCTGAATATATATCATTTAAATTTTCAGATCAATTTTAACTTACGCTGCTTGACTTTGTGTCTATGGTAGGAAACTTTCGGATGATGCTTTTGATGACAGGTTCGAGGTTTTTGTCTGACAGGAAAGGAGGCTTTGATTCCGGACTCCCCAACATCTAAAATAAAACATCAAAGTTACAAACTATTGTGAGAGTTCAAAGAAGTTAAATCCTAAAAATGTGAAAGTGAAACTCCCAATTTCACATAACAAATAACAAATTTATAGTGGAAAACTTCTCTTTGAGAAATTGTTGAATTGTTAAAAAAATATTTCAGCAACATGTAGACCCCAAAAGACAACACTTTAAACACTCAAGTGCAATTGTGCATGAATATAATGAGAAGGTGCACTCTACAAATAACATGAACACAATAGAAATACTAAACATAACAGGTTCAAATATATACTAAGTGTCTGCAGGGTCTTTTGATGGTCTTTGTAATGGCTAGTGACTACGGCTATTAAAATCATTTGTCTTTCTTGATGACAATAATAAGAATCCCTTTTCAAAATTTCTGAGAATTCTTGCATTATTTTTTTAACGGGAAGTTTTAACACCCACCCGAGTTGGTTAATGGTGTATATACAAAATATGTATAAGTATTCTACTTTCAGTGGCTAACAAAAGAAATGGAAGTGGAACGTAATGAATTCATAACAGTATTTGAGTCCAATGCCCTAATCAAGACGCTTAACAAGATACAGATAAATGAGCAAAAAATAATAAATTACAGAAGTGGTCATTAAATTATAAAAATTGTAAAATGTACTATAGAAAAATATTTTCAAACCAACTGAATATATTGAATGAGCCACTATTCATAACTGATACAGCCTATTAATTAAATATTTGACATGAGACTAATCAGAAATCACTGCTAATAATATCAGCCAATCTGCCTGTTTGTGTGCTTTGAAAAATTCATCATTGACCAAAAAATGCTAATAAAATCTGGGAAAAGTCTGTGCTTAAAAAACAAACAGCCGATTAGGATTGAAGAGCATGTGAAAAACAATTACAAATTTACAGGAGAATAGCACAAAATATAGGTCAAATAGAATGACAGAAGAGAACGAAAGAGCAACTGTTTGGAAAATACACTGCAACTGGAAGCCTAGGGAGACCAAAAATAATTTGGAATATTTTTTGACAACTAACATAATGTTAAGAATATGGAATCTGTAAATTTTATAACCCTGGATGACAACTCATAAAAATACTGATATTACAAATTTACAATTAATTGTACTTTAGAAAACAAAAAATTAAAACAACCCAACATGCGTACTGACATAAGCACACAACAAAAGAAGATACTGTAGAGCATGTAGAGTAAATAGTTAAAACGAGAATATAGCTGTGCTGCTATGAATTAAGTTATACAACAAAAGAAAGACAGAATTATAATCATATATTTAACAGATCCAACTTACAGTCACCTAGCGTTTTCCAGTTGCACAGAAATAAGAGGCAGAAATTGATTGAGCGACAACAAGAAATAATGCAAACAAACAATGGGTTAACATAAGTGAGGGGAATGTGAAGCAATATTTACTAATTGGCATTTCACAGCAAATTGGCACAAAAGTAAAATGATCACAGTCGCATGAAAATAATCTGGTGTATACACTCTTCCCTACATATTTTGAGTTTTGAAATTCGAAGTCTTCTCAATTCATCTTTGTCTCTGTTTCCCGTTCATGGATCAAAATGCCATTTACTTCGCAAACTCAAGAGAACACCTTTTCCACATACACGGATAAATTATAAATTTACCAATGTTTCAATAACTGTAGCAGCATGGCCTGCCCACCCAGCCCCAGTGCCCACTTAATAATAGCTAATAGCACGTCACTAGAACTGTAGGTGGGTCATGTGAAATGAACCACCATAAGTATAACAGCTAATTTGGTAAATTGGGAGAGTGCATTGCACAGACATCTCTGCACAGCTAATGGGGTGCTCTATGGAATGCACTGGTCATGTATAGCCCTGAATCCGTCTGAGTTCCGGCCAAGGGTCCTCTTTTTGGTTAACGCAATTCCAGATTCTGGATCTAGACGTGAGACCCTCAGCTGACTCAACTCAGCACCCACGGTATATTTTGGCGGAACGAGAACCCCCCCCCCCCACCTCCGGAACAGTGTAACAGTCCGGGTTCAGTAGACCTGTGGGGGCCCCTTAACTTTCAAGCAGGTGGGAGCCCCAAAAATATTTTTGGCAAGGGATGGGGGCCTTTGGACCCAGGTTAGTGTACGGTAGAGTGTGATCACAGAGACCCTTGACTTGCCAATGCCAGTGATCCAGGTTCTGGGCTGAGCCCCTGAATCCTGTTTAGGCCTACTATGTTAACACCAGCTGTACACTGCACTGACTCTGACAGAGAAAGGGCTCAGACTTTTTTCACATTTTACCCTTTAAAAAGGTTCGTTCATTGATTGCAAATCAGAATACACATACTCATAGGATGATGCATAACTTATGCCAGCCAAACCCACCATTGCATTTTGTACACACCCAGGAAGCACCGACTAGCTTACCTTTTTAATGTTGTATATCCTTGTAAGCATGCCCACTCCCCTGTCATTTAGGATCATCAACTTCTCAGCCAGCTTTTGCTGGCTGGGGATCATTGCCCGAGCCATTTTTGCAGAGATTTCTTTGATTTTCTGGATCACATCATAACAAGAAGTAAACACAGGAAGTGCATCTGCTCAGATTGGCCACCAGGCGGCACTGCTCGATCATTCACTTTCTGATTCTGCTGGTAGGTGGCGCATCAGTCTTCTGAGTTGATTTGTTCAGCTCAAGTTGCTCAACCCAGCTGGTGGTACAGGGCCACTGGACCAGGTCCAGAAATCAACCAGAATCGTTCTTGCATTCTGCAATAGAAACTTAAACCAATTACCATAGTTACAGGTACTACACACAGTAAGAAAAACTATTCAAGGAGGCTGGCATGAAAAACAATCTAACAGGTGAATTGAAAGTTATTGTTAACAATTGATCCAAAACATTTCATTCATTCATTCTTAATTAGAACAATGCTTTGAGTTAGGCAAAATTATTTTAATATAGGCTACAAGCTTACTATATTATATCCATCCTATACGAAATACAGAACGATACTCTTTACATTGCTTGTGCAAACGATCAGAGTTTCGATAATTTGACAAAACATGAACATTTTTTTATACACACCTGGTAATGGGAAATAAAAATTTCAAAACTTTTAAAATAATAATGAAATATACGAAATTCATAATTTTCAAAAAACATTTATGCAAGAAAACAATATATAACTTTCCGATGAAACAAACTGGATCAAAAATTAAGATTCAATGTTTTATGACAGCCAGACAGACAGACAAATTCTTTATTGACCTGTGTAAAAAATATACATAATACACCCAGCCCTATATGGGCTTACAAGTCATCAAATATTCAAAAGTAACTTTAACAACAAATTTTCTGGAAACTACAATATTAAAACATTTACAATCACATATTTACAATATTAAAACATTTACAATCACATATGTATATAATATACCCTGGTATATGATGTTTATTTTTTTGCTGTTCCACGTTTTTTCTATATTTTTTGTCAAATTGTACTGGAATTTATGTGTTCTCACGCAATAAAAGAATTTGAATTTGAATATTGATTCTGTATAAAAGGGGCAACCACAATTATTATAGTTATTCCCAGGGAGTATTCCTCAAAGGGAAATTAGGAAATTATTTCACGTTAACGGCTGGACTCAGTGGCATAATCAGGGTTTTTCTAGAGGGGGCATGAGGGGGGCCAGCGGTTCTTCAAGGGGGAGGCATTCGCTTCATTTGGCATGTTCGAGAAATTTTTTAAATCTTGATAAATGCTTAAAGGTATATTAGATGAAATACTTATTATAACGGAAGCATGTGCCCCCCATAGGGACACCACTTGACAACCTAATCTCTAGGGGGGCTTGGAGGTTTTTTTTATAATTAATTTCGATCTTTCTCAGTTTTGATGAAATTAATCAATTATTTTTGGGCAGTCTTGAAGTTGAAAATACTTTCTTAACAAGTTAACAGGTTGTCATTTGATTAAGAAAGGAATAACAGCTAATAATTGTTGCTGTTACCATGTAATAAATAATTTTCCCCCAGGACAACTCCTAGCCCCTCCGTTAATATTAAATGGTCACCCCTTAAAGTAAATTTTGTTTTAGGGGGGGGGGAAATGATTTATCATATTTGGTTAAAGTTTATTGAAACTGATGCCATTATTATGGTCTGATAGAGGTAAATTGCAATTCAAAAATATGAATGTATTTAAGGCAATATGAATAAAAAATCTCTATAACAAGTCTCTCTATAATTAGTAATTTAGTATTCAGAATGACTTATTCAGTGATTGGAGTATACCTGGGGGCGGACCAAGGATTTTTCAAAGAGGGGCAGCAACTACTTATTACATTTGAGTCTGTGTCTGGGTTTGTTTTGTTTTTTTGTTACTGGGCTGGGCATTAATTTATGTCGGGTGCATGACATTCCAAAATATTACTTTCTAATATAAATCAAGCAAACACCCTGAGAAATACCCCACCAGAAATTATTTGTGTAAAGACCCCAAACTAGGAAAAAATATAAGAAAATATCTATTTGAAAAAAAAAAAGGTCAGAGGTTCTCCTCCCCCAAAATGTCACAGGTCTGAAATTTGTTAAAATCTGTAGACAATTATCTAGTAATTAATGAAATTCGTGAAAAACTTCTATCTGAGAAGCCAGCTAGTTTAATAAATTTTCTATTGCTTTCCTTCGGAGGTTTTTCGTTTTCCCGCGCTTTGGTTTTTTATGTGAAAGAGAAAGTGATCGTTCTGTTTGGGCGCGAGTGGGCTGGCCAGCGGCCTTGACCTTGATTTTCATTGGCAGCAGAAACTCCATCATGGCAGCGATGGAGAGGGGCGAAGCTGCGATGCCTGACTTAACGGGGCTGTCGGAGGAGGAAAGAGACAAAGTTATGGCTGTAATGATGAAGGCAAAGGTATACACAATACTATTCTTCTATTTTATCTTGTTTAATAAGCTCTATCACCACCTGAGAGCCGTGTTATCGCCGTTGAAGTGGGAAGCAGTGAAGACAACTTTTTTGATTGAGTTGAGTGAATCGTCTCAGTCTCACTCTCCCACTTGCTTGGTCGCAGACTGGGGGACGTCGTAGAGCCTTACAAAAAGCATATGTTTTGTATTTTACCCCAAAGGATTTTAGGTTGGAAATAGGTACAATAAGTAGAGGCCTCCCAAACTTTATTGGCCTGGCCTAGCTCGATTTTCAAATGAATGGTTGAGTGGCAAAGAATCTCACAAAATGCTAATCACTCAACCATGAAGTAGGCCTTTGCCTTGGTTTTACTACAACAAGGGCCTCAAGACTAGGCTACTAAGACTTATAAGAGTAGCAGACTCAATGGAGTTCCCGAGACAGGTATACCAATTACCAGTAAAAACATGTTCCTTAAAGATGCAGGAACAAAAGTTTCGATTGGATCATCGTCATTCAGACATCGATGATACAGTGTAATTTATTGCGGCTGGGTTCGATTCTCTGTCTGGGACCAAATTAAGTGAATGTATTATAAATATTGAGACAAGGCCTCCCCGACACGAGTTGAACCTAGGCGTGCTTGGGAGGCAGAGATGCTGACCACTACACTCACAGTCAATTCAATCGCAAACTCACATTTTCACCGATTTCGCAGCAACCATGAGTCCTCGAAGCATAAGTTTTCACCTACATGCTTCGTCCAAGTTCTGGTGGCTGTTAGTAAGTGTTCATCACACTTTCACAGGCCTTCGGCACCGTTTTTTGTCGATTTTCAGCGATGTCAAACAAATTTTGTTTGACAATTTCTGATGTTCAGCCATTTCACTCCTGACGTCATCCCTGGATTGGTCAATTGGATTGGCTAATTTGATTGGTTGTACACGATTAGAGAGAATGAAGTGTCAAGCCTAATTGCAGTTGGTGTTTTCAATGAAATATCACAAGCTTTCAGCTCTCTAGCAAGACAGTAATATTATGAGAGATTAATATTAAGGTAACTGCCATGGTAAAACAGAAAATAACTTAACCAAATGATACTCTAGAATGGCAGGAAAACAATGATAAATCAATTCTAAATTCTGTAATCATGATAGCCTCAGTTACACCACATAATTACTTAATTAAAGATATGAGTCCCCTATAAATCTTGATGATAGTGATGAAATGCACCTATTTGTGTAGACAAATTAGCAAAATCGACTATTTTACAAATATTTCCTCTTTGGGGCTCAGCGATAAAGGATCCCTATATGTGTGTATTCATTAATACACATGTATGTAAATCTCAATCATTCAATCGCAGTGAAAATTTTAAATGCACTAAACAGACTAAAGTAAACAGATGGAACCAAGATTTAGAAATGTTTTGATAATTTTATCAACAATTGATTTGCCTTCATTTGGCATCTGGCTTATTTGCCCATGTTTATAAATTTATGATCAATATAGATACACGCCGTAATATAGGTAACATTTGGCCTTTGTGTATTGCTGCTATTGCATTGCATGTAGTACAAGGAGAGCTGCAGGTCAGATCATACCTGGTCATGGTAATGGATCATTGTTTTCGGAATGGTTAATCCTAACTGGCTAGCGTATACATGTATTTGCCAACAATTAGCTTTAGGTTATCACGCTGTGCTTAGTGTTCTCTGGCTGTTTTAAAGAAGGTTAAAAAAAGAACTACTATTGAGGTTAAGTTTACCGCTCTGAAAATCTGGTGTTCCCCCAGAGAGCTTCACGTTTATTATAATCATAATAGACTAAATTGATCTCTGTCTGAGACCATTCATTGCTCCTGGTTACTTAATGTCCTGCCATTGAGAAATCAATAAATGTATAAATGTATAAGCTCCAGTTCTGTCTTAAACTCAAAATTCTCAGTACAGATATAGGCCTACATGGTACATGGCCTTAGCAGAGTAACTTCACTGAAGTAACTCAACTCTTTTATCTTTTGCAATTTGGAATGATAACAATTGAACATGGATACGGGAGAAGCAAGTTCAAATCACTCCATTGAAGATTTTGAATACATAGACACTGTTGAAACTGTCGCAACTGGCACCAATTCTATTGAGCAAGTTGAAAGTTGTGAAATCAGGAGTAATCAACATTTCACCTATCCTCTGTTTCAGGAATTTGAAGCGAGGGAGGAACAGAACCTAATGAGGTAAGTCTAATTTAACTTCTTTTTTTTTAATCGTTTCAAAGGTTAGTTTGATAAATTGATATCATCAATTTATAAAAGACTTAATATTAATCTTCAATTATTGTGAAATTAAATTTAACAAACATGAGAGAAGTTTTTGAGTTGAGACACATCATGTTCTTCTTTTAGTGCAGATTTATGAAACTGATAGTTATAAGTGTATGTGAGGCATTGTGGTTGTTGTTACCTTGATGAATAACTTTGTTAATTGAATCAATGACACTCAAAGGGAAATCTCGTTACAGGGCTAGAAAAAATATGAATTTCTTGGCTATTTGATTAAGTACGACAAAATTAAGTACAACCACGAATGGTCGCAAGTCTCACAACTAGGCAACAACATACCCAAATTCACTACTTTACCTAGCCTTGTCTGGTTATATTTTCATCAGTTTGTACAGAACCATATTAGGGCGGAAAATTTAAACTGGTGTCATGTCGTTTGCATTGGACTGCCACATGTTCAGAACTTCAGATGCTTTTTGTGCTGCTGCATCAGTAGTCGGCAGTAGTACTCAGTACCATAGGTAAATCATGGGGACTTTTAAAGGAGTCCGCAAGTTTACAGCTTTCAGATTTTTGCATAGAAAAACAGTTTAGGCCTTTTGTAGGAAAGTAATGATTCCTTTATAAGGTCCCCCAAAAAGTATAAATCTTGTAATGTCTGGCCCAATAGTGGCCTCTGAAAATTAAATTGTCATTCATGATATATTCTGTGTTGAAGTTTAATATGTGCATATATTGTGCTACTTAATAAAATATTTCTATGATATAATCAATTTTATCATCAAGCTATGTATTATGCTCATAATCCACCTGCTCCATTATGTTGCACTATTGTTAAAATGTGGCTAACTGGCTTAACATAGTATGTAGGTCTACTTGGTCATTGATTGTACAATGTATGTTTATTTAGTGTGTCACATTGTCAGCAGTATTACAAGAGAAACACGATCATCTCAACTTGTGGGATGTGCCCCAGAAATCTGCCCAGTTTAGATACCTTTAAGGCACGTTGTCCATATTGACTGTGCTAGTGTACTCATGTGTTTGTCCCCATTAGTTGATGTTGAGGGTGTCCTGTTACTTTCGGTTTAAGATTGGTACCTTGGTAAGCATCAATCCTTCCAAAGTATTGTCATTCCTAGTATCATGGCTTAGTCATGGTGATTGAAAGATCGCTACTAAAATTTAAGTAAGGTTGGTTTGGAAGACTTTGCAAACCTTTGGTCGTCTTTACCGCACACACAGTCAGAATACCCATTGGAGGCTATTTATTAATGTGGTGTCACTGTCACTTAAGGCACCCAGAGAATCTACCCTGGACGAATCCTCCCATTTCCATAAATTATCATTAGATTTTACGTCAGAGCGTCACCGCCAATCAGCGAGCAGTATTTCTTTTCACTTCAAATGTTTAATAGCCATTTGCATAAGAACTATTAGGTCCTCAGGGACGTAACACCTATCAATTTAAAGCCCTTGAAGAGATCTATATTGTATACTCTAGTAATTTTCCAATCTCTACGATTGTCGATAGTCTAGCCCTGGGACCCATGCGTAGCATGGGTCATGGGTAGTCCCATTCAAAATCTTGAGATTTCGACATGGCATCAGGAGAATTGGTCTATATCAAACAGTTTTTCTCCAAATTTAATGAAATTTTGGATTTGGGTAGCCTACATATTTTACTTTTGACGGCACCACTTTTGAGGGCATTTCCACAAAAGTTTGTACTGTAAAAATTGATTTTAAATGAGAGAATTGCCAACAATTTATGAGAAACAGCTATCAGCCTCATTTTTCTGTTTGATGTCACCATTGTGACGTCACCAAAAATACCTATGACATCATAAACGTTTGTTGTGACATCACTCTCTCACCCAATGAGGAGACGCCATTTCTTCAATGTTTAAAGAAAAAAATCATTTCTTTAACTTCACAGGGTGAGTGTTCACTTATTTCAACATGTGGAAATATAGAAATAGGTGCCGTCAGTAGGAAATGTTGTCTATTTTCAAATAATGTTTTTGGTTTTGTCATGTCTATTAAACTAACAGAGCAATCTAAATTCTCCCGGACCCTTTCTGTAAAATCTCATGATTTTTCAATGCGACGATTCATGACCCCTGTCCCACAGGGGTCCAGGGCTAACGATAGTCCGTGAATCGGCGAAAATGGCCTCATTTGCATAACATGTTTGAAGGCCTGTTCATTGGTCAGCTTTGTGGGCGTGTCTGATTTATTCACTGAAGGCTTTGCTGAAGTGACTTATGGAAGTAATCTCCCCAATTTTATCTGTCCCTGTCATTGTCTTGAGCTTGAGTAAGGCCACACATAATTGATTCTTAGCTTCGCGGACCCGCCGACACAATAGATAGAAAAATAAATAAATTTTTTTTGACATTATAAAAAAAAATTTTTTTACCTTTTTTTTTTTTGTCCTACCGACCGACCCTAAAAAAAGTGCTTTGAGAGGATCCGAGAAGCTAAAGATCAATTATGTGTGGCCTAAGTTCTGTTGACATTTGATTAAACTGGGACAGTTTAATTTTTTCCTACAATTTAAAATTGTCTTGTATTCAGTGCCCCTTTCTACATGATTAGAATGTATTGATATAATTTTGCATAGTGAAAAAGCAGAATATCTATTTGTGTGCCTGGTATGTACAATGCAAGCTAGATTTAATATTCACCAGTTTAATATTGAAGCCCAATTGCTGATTATTACATTTTAACCACAAAATAACTATTCATTGTAAACTAGAAAAGGACATTTGATGACATGATGAACTGCGTGAGAAAAGGGAATGTGTACTGTGATTGTCCCATAGAATAGTTATGAAAAGCTTGTTTTATAGTGAATTTTAATTGTAACGAAACAAATATATCTGATATTTGGTGAATCAAGAGACATGTTGGTTGCTAATACTGGCTGATTGATTATTGAAAAATATGTGATCAGATTTAATTCATAACAATCCGTAGGTTAATGATAATATTGCAGTTCAAGTTCTTCTTGAGTCTTACATGAAGTTATTTCCTTGATTAAACCTTGATAAATTGATATAAAATACATCATAACATACATTTGATAAATATATACATGTAAATGTAAATATGAGCCCTATTGACATGAAGGGACCCTTCAGTCCTGTCAATAATCAGCTCATGTCCAAATCAATGTGCTATTTTAATGATTTCTACGAAACATGTGGCTTGTGCCAAGTTATGTTGACATACAATCTAATGTATTTATCTGCATGACTTGTGTAATAATGAAATAGTGTAATGCTAGTCTTGTTAGTCAGATGTGTAATCAATGTGAGTTGTAAAATTTAGTACATTATTGGTGTATCATGTTTCAGAGCTGTTCCCACCATATCTATCTGGTGTATAGTGTATTGGAAATTAGAAAGCAGTTTGTGTTGATGTAATTTGATGCTGTGAACTGTTATATGAACATTTCAGGCTTTTCATCATTACGCATTGGCAGGGATCTGGTTTAAACGTTGGCTTTATTGGATATTTTAATGAGGCTTTATTGCGTTTATGGATGGAATGGATGGAATGTTCAATATTAGGATTAAATTCATGGAATTTGAGGCGCGTTTCATATGCTAATGAGCGGATAACGGCGTCCTGATTTTTTGTGATGGCTTAATTTTTTCGCAGCAATGTCCTCTTCATTGATCATGTTGGCTTCAGTCGAGTTGATTGGCAACGAATGCCTTTCGTTCATATTCTGTTATTTTGGGACTTCCCCACTACGACTTTCATTCATGAATTTCCTGGGCTTCCTGGAAGCGGGCTGAATGGTGCAGGAGACTTATTGATCTGGGGCTAAAAATAGAACACAAATGGATCACGTGATCTGTGTCCCTCTCTGGTGAGTCTCCTTGCAGTACTGGAGGCAAACAAAGGGCTTGTGCCCTGCCTTAATGTAGTGCCATTGCTGGGCGATAAGAATGGCTTTATGACGGCACATTTACATAGCAGGCCTAATACATACAATGCCATACATATATATATGAATTGCCTGGTCTCTAGATTTCCTTCGAATGTTGTTGCACTGGATATTTTTTGATGATATGCATCCAATATTGGACTTCATGGCTGCTTTTTACCGCCTGGTTGAGCTGAACCGTCCATAATTGCCTTTATTCTGAGTGCAGTAGTTATTGCAAAAGATATTGGAGAAAAGGCAATACCACTAGCATACCAGTTGATTTGAAAAGCTCACTTCAATTTCCCTTTTGCAATATAGCTTTTGTTTTCATATGTGTAGTAAACCCTCTAAGGCCCAGGAAGGAAAGTTTCAAATCCATTCTGTGATATACTGCATCTGGTGCACCATCAATTTGGCCTTTCCATATCTCCTTATGGCTGACCGAGTTATTTCATAGAACTGTCATGTCTGTGGCCGTTTCAACTTGGAGTGATGAACCCTTGAAAATTGCATTGTCAAGTGGATTTCACCTCCATTCGTCATCTGGTTACTGAAGTTAGGTCAAGTAACTGAACCTTGAGGTTAAGTATTGATGAATTTGGGGATGAGACCTCAAGGCTCCTCGAGAACCAAAATTATGAGGTTTACAAAATTATGAGGTAAACAATACAAGTAAAACATTAAGAAATGCTGAAATGACATTTTCTGATGAATTGCCGGTCTTCATATTTGTTCCACGTAAAGGAAATCTTCTGCGTTTCTTATTACTTTTAGGCCAGCCGGATGTAACACTGATGTATAGGACGCGGGGTGTCACAGACGTGATCTGTTTTCGTGATAATTTCATTATTTCCTCGGAACATCTTCTTGGGCTTGGCTTGCTTTTATCGCACACTCCCACATGCATAGGCATTAGCTGCTTTGAGCCATTTTCTCCAAAAAGGCAATCATGAATTTAGCCGAGTCAGCGTTTCCTTTTTGTTTGTCAGCACGACCTAACTGAATTTTTCATGTGGAATTACGTTTAAGCAACTGTTGATGTTGCCTCCTGGCTTTTACTAATGGAGTAATTTACTCGGGTGAAGTAATGAATTGAAATGGATGCCATCATGTTATCTTGGGGATCGATCCAGTCCTGCCATCTCCCCTCTCATCAATTTGTTATGTCTATAAAAGGCTGTGATCTGATGGAGAGAGCTGTTGTTGGTATTGAGTTCAGAGAGTTCACTGTTATTGGTTTTTGGGGGAGTCTGGCTTCCATGAGCTCCTCCCTCTCCTATTCTCCTGATGCAATTAGGTCAAAGTTCAAATCAACCTGCTGTATTTGTACACAGCACTATTGTTTCTAATGGATGGTTAAGGCTGCTATCTCAGAAACCTGGACACAGTTGTCCTGTAGAATGTCGACTGCTTATTTGCATGGGATCCTTACCGTAAGTTACGGGGTAGGAGTAGACCAGATCTTACACGGACGGACAAGGGTTTGTTGAAAGAGAGACAAGAACGCATTTCCTGGAGCTTATGGAGGGTTAGTCCAGTTGGCAGGACACTGGGTTCCCATCGCTGGGTCCCAGGTTTGACTCCCGCTCTGGCCGAGTCACCTGGACTTATGTTAGACTGCAGTTTCAATCATCTTTCGCCTCATTGCTGTGCCCTCCTCCTGCCCTTATTAGCCTACCAAGTGCATGAATACAGGACATTAAGCCCCAATCGTCCAACCATCCATCCTGATTGCCAACAATGGACGCTCATGGAATAAGCCAAAATTTTATGTTAATTCAAGTGGAATATATAAATGAATTGTCTACCAAAATACGTTTTGCCAACTGCCGTAACTGGGATGTCCCAGGACCTTCAGCAAGCCAAGATGCTTTTTGACTGGCCCCTTTGCCAACTTCACCACCAAGCTTTAGACACTATTCTAAAGAGACAATGAAGAAGTCCTTTTTTGCTGAGATTCTGTCAAATTGTACATTACATGCCCGTCACAATCCACGACTATTAGTCCGATTGTAATTGGTGGAACTGGAAACCATTGTTTGCTCAGCCAGTCAGATTGCAGAATTCTCTATTAGCTACTGAACGTCTTACATTACCAAAGGACCCCAGATTGCCTCTTGAGATGCTCCTGAGAATATTTAATGAGGCAATCTTTAGTAACATAAGCCTCAGTAAGCCTAAGTAGGCTAATTGGGGCTACGGATAGATTAATAATGTACTTCATGACATGATATGTGTATTGTGTAAGCTTATGTTGGAAATCCCACTGTTCTGGGAATTTGCTAGTTTACTTCCAAGTCTTAAAGCATCCTTCACCTCAATTTATCTGTCCTTGACTTAATTATTTAGCGTAACTAACCATACAGGGGCAGAATTGCAGAACATCAAACCCAACTCATCCTGGTAAACCCCAATAGGCCTATGCACTTTTATTTGATAGTTGATGTATATGTATATAAAGTTATCAACTAATTAATGATTTACTTAAAAAATTAGGTGTCCCCCAAAATTTCAAGCTGCAGCATAACAGATTCCCTTGAAGTTCGAACCCTGTATATATAGAAATGTGTACATTTTGAAGTTGGGCATGAGGATACGGTGATGCCAGTTTCATCACAATGAGGTGTGTTTCATAAATGCGGTGGAGGTCATACTGAAATGCTTTGTATGTATGAAGTAGGGATGAAGACCACCATTTCAGCCCACACAGTCTCAAAATACTTCATATCTTTTTTCCCTTCAATGTAATTTGAGAAAATAATAGGAGGCGCAGCAAATGCGAAAATGATGACCTCCGTGATATTTGTAACAATCGCATCTCTTTAGGAATATCGCCATAAATGGAATAAGTGGATTGGACGTAGGAGGTACTTCCAAGAACGTGCATATATTATTCATGGTGAGCTTTTTTCCCCTGTATTATTTCTGTGAAGGATTAAGGTTAGTCGTTGCCCTGAGCACCTTCTGGGAATCTCAATATTTAGTTGTTAGTCGAGTGAATGGACTACGAGCTAAGAGATGGAAAGGGCGTTGAACTGACATTTACAATCTTCTTGAAAATTGTATGAAGCATGTGAGATTGCTCCTGGGGGCCCAAGTGGGGGGCCTTGGGGGTTCTGCACCCTGGGACCTGTAGAATCCTCTGTCTGAGGTTCGCAGAGTAAATTTGGTTGTCTATCTTCAGATATGTATGCGAGTTGTATATGTTACTGTGTTCCCTCACTATTTCATGTTGGAAGGTCACTGTGACATTTCTGCTGAGTTCAGTATCTACTAGTAGGTTTCCCGTAGATTGGAGGGAACAAAATAAAAGAGAATGAAATAGATAGGTAGATGGATATAGTTGAGCAGTAAAATTGTGATTTCCTGTCCCTCTGCAATGATATTTATTGTACTTGGGAGTTTGACTTCCCTGTGGATATAGTGATTGACTGACATTTTAATAGACTGGTAGATTGGTTGGGAGCAGAGGGAAATGCAAGCATGAGAGGAATGAGGGAGGTGCTGGATAGTCTGCTGCGTAAAAATGTAATTAATGATCAATTAGGGCATGTAGAAGAATGGGAGAGACTTGAAAAGGGGAGAGTTCTGCCTCACTGGGCCCAGGAACATTTGTGGGAAATGAGAAGATCAGGGATTGAGTATAAGTTGAGATAAATCCCGTACGTTATCATTTTAATATAAGAGATTTCATGTCAACTTTGTCCTTCACATTGGTGCAATCATTGAATGTTGTTTCATCACTTCACCCAACCACATACATACCTTAAACTGTTATACCAGTAGGCCTATGCTCAATTTGTTTTTCACAGATGACACCCGGAAAGAGTTCTGAGTGGTCTGCTTAGGGATGCCAAGATAATTTAGGGGGGGAGGGTTAGTCTGGTGGTGGCGTGCTAGGCTGCAAATCGCTGGGTCAAGCGTTCGAATCCAGCTCTTACCGGGTCACCTTAGCTTATGTTGGACTGCTGTTTCAATCATCCTTCGACTCATTGCTATGTTCTCTTCCTGTCCTAACTAGCCTACCTACTATCTAGTGCATAAATACAGGACTAGAAGCCCCTATCATCCATCCATCCAAGACAATTTAAATTTCATGGTTCTCCTGAAGAAGATAACTTTTATCAAATTTGCTGTGACAATTTGTGTCACAGTTTTTGAGTTCATGGAAAGCTGTAGAACATTACAAACCGGATCATTTAATAAGAAATATTTTGCATTGGCAAACTGACAGCTGTTGTTAAGTGACTTCGAAGCAGAATATTTCAAGAGAGGCAATATTGATGCTATCTGTTGTGGAAGCCAACGTACATAGAGAATATTTATAAGAGATGACTCTTGATGCTTGACTTAGTTGCACTCCTTGGCCCTCCGTGGCTCTTCACTCATAACAAGATGCAGCATCATTTGCATTGCACAGTTCTGTTGCTGCTGCTGCTGTGTCCTGCATCAGTCGATGATGCTGAGCAGTCTGGCCACGGAGTCTGCTGCCTGGGAGGCTCTGGTGCCAGCGTCGCTGCCTGCAGCATCTTCCGAAGCAGCTAAAAACTGATGCTCCGTGGTGTTCGATAGCCGCTTTGATGACGTATTGATGAGGGGCGCTCTCATAAGTATACAAGACTACAGACTTATGGATTATTGTCATAGTTAACTCATCTTCGCTCTTCTCATCTCTTTGTCTTCTGATGTTGTGTGGCTATTGTGTGTTGTATTAATATGAAATGTTTCTAGTGTTTAGCATGTTCAGCCCTGTGTGTTCATGCAGTTATGAGTCACATGTGGTGCTAATTCAACACTAAACATCTCAGTCTTGGGACCATCACATAGGACAGACAGGCAATGCTAATTACCCACAGCTAATTCCCTGTTGTAACATGAACTGTACCAACACACAATGCTCAGCATAATAGGGTTAATGTGATGTGTTTTACATCTATTATGTTCTCTGGTTCACCTTGCCACAAAGATATACATAGTAGTGTTTTGCAGCTACTTTAAATAGGTCTATTTGTGTTATAAGTACTAAGTGGCTGTTTAAACTTTCTAGTACATTATTGCCACCTTTTACAGGTGCAATTTCATACTGTTATAAATCTGCATGCAAAATTTGTATGTGGTATTTATCACACTGCAGCAACAAGTTGAACAGTATTCTTTGGCCATCGGTGACTTCTTGAACTGGTTAACTTCTTTATATTCCCGAAAGGAATTGTAGTTACTATGTTGAAGAGGTAATGATTGTTGAACTTACTATGAAACTATTGAATCAACTTAATTAAGGGACTGCAAGCACCAGAATCTAATAAATTACGCCGCAATTATAGAAAATATATTGGGAGAAAACTGGGTCAGATATGGATCAACAATGATCTTCATAAGCCATTGTTTCAGTAATTTTTCCCCTGCCATTGTCCCATCTTTCTGATTGTACGGTATTAAGCAAATACATGTATGTCTTATTCAGGACACCCCTACGAAAAAGCTCATGCGTGACCTTGCAGATGTCACCATGCAATGGTTAGTATTGGCATGTTATGGAAAAAATATCTTCTGCTGTTATTGCAGTTGTCATGGTTACGGGATTGTTGCCAGAATGACAACTGATCCAGATAAATGCTTGTTGAATATTCATAGATCTGCAGATCATGATAGATTGTCTCAAGATATGACATTATTCCCTTTAAGTGAGCCTTAAAATAATGAAGATTAATAGTCTTGTTTTGACTGGAATTGTAAGCCGTGGATTTATTTCCTTTCAAGTTTTTTTAAAAGGAAAATTTGTTGAATTTATCAAATTATTAGATCTTGATTCCAAATTTTGAGTCCCCGTCTTTTGAAATGACTCCAGTTCTTTCGACTGAGTGAATTCATTTGCCTATTAAAGTGATTTCTGAGTTGTTCCGAATTAGATTTCTGAATATTGAAGTAATTTCTTTGTTTAATCTCATTTGGGACTGAGCCTGTTATTAAATGTTCTTGTGTGGATCAAAACTCTCTGATTTCATCGAGCGGTTGTTTAGACTGAAGTAATTTCATTAGAATTCAATTCAAGTTTAATCAATTATAAAGCCAGTCTGCCTGTCTGATTGGTTTGAATTGAGTCTGAGGCAGTCTCTTTTGTGGCTCAGATATTCTATTGAATAGGTATCAAATCCAGAATAAGTATCAACTCCATTAAATTTATCACAATTCTCTAATATCAGACTGTTTTCAGACATTGGTGAGGGGTTAGCTCAGTTGTACCATGCAGTGCTTTCAATCACTGGGTCCAAGGTTCGAATCCAGCTCTTGATGGGTCACTTGAGCCACCTATGTGTGATGGCAGTTTGCAATCATCCTTTACCTCATTCAGGCTCATTGCCATGTCCTACTGTCCTAATTAGCCTACCAAGTGCATAAATACAGAAAGTAAAGCCCCAATCACCCATTCGTCTAACATCAGGAATAGCGTAGCGTCTAATAAAAGGCCCAAAATTTGTTTGCTTTTTGTATTTGAGCTGGTATTGAAGACTGAATACATTGGCTATCTTGTAAATTGTGTTTCAACTGGGCAAAATAAGAAACTTTTAGAGGAACAAATTGAAACAATAAACAGTGCTTTACACCAACCAAATGTGAAATCTTCATTATCCCAGTTTCCTTATGTCGTAGACTTCTTACAGTTGAAATTCAATAAATAGGCACAGTGCAACTGAGGTGGTAGGGTGTCAATGGGTGATTCAAGTCAAAGCTTCATTGTTTCTTTGATTTGTGGCTATTTCATAATTGTTTGTATTGTCTGTTTAGCTATACCCCCAGAAGAAAGTTGGGCTGCTCCATTTCTGCCATAATATTATGGTTCAAATATTGACAAATGAATATAGACATGTATGTCAACATTACCTTAACACATTGTGTGGGGCCGTGAACAATATCACAAGTATACCAAAATGTTTCAATTGAATATGTGTCATTGATGAATACTTAAAAGTGGGCTGCCCAGCGTTTATATGGATTACATGAGCTGTAATATAAACACCATTGAATGGACTACCAACTCGAACTTGCAAGTTTTATGAACGCTTTATTTTGCCTGGATATTGTGTGAATGCTAACACCGAGGAATGGTGCAATTACCTGAGGCTCTCCCCACTAACATGGATACCTATCCCTGGTGGAAACATGTCGAAATTGCCCACTTTCTGCCTGTTTGGTAAGTATTTATATCATTATGTTGGTGTTGACATGTTGTTACTTTGCAAGTTATTCTTTGCACTCCATACTTTTGTATCTGGACCCTAAGTAGGGAATAGCTAAATACTAGAGTGCCACTGCACCAACCATGTCGTATATGTATTATCATGAGCTTTCGGCAGGTGTTTTGCATTAATTAATTTATGCAAATCTTGTGATTTTAGCCGACTATTCATACCGGTGTTTATAAAGCTTTCAGTGAAGTGTTTTGCCTTTTGCAATAATAGATATTTTGTACAAAAATTGAATCAGATTACTTGCATAATATTTAGACTGTAGTGTTATGAATGCGTTCGACACTTCCATAATGAGAGGGATACTCTGATATTATTGAGTGCTTTGCAGATATTGGCAATGTTGATGATGTTACATATTTTAAACAGTTGATAAAACACCAGATGGCAGAAGATGAATCTGTTACTCTCAATACTGCCATCTGTGTGAGGTTTAGCAAATTACAGAAAACTCCCACAATGAGTTATTGTGAGGTTTACACTTTCTGTCATCCTTCACCACATTACTATTTTCCTCCTGTCCTAATTGGCCGCCGAGTGCATAAATACAGGACAAGAAGCTACAATTATCAAACCTCCGCGGAGTCCACACAGCCCATATGCCCCAAAAGGCCAGAGCATGCACAATGGTACAATGTGCTGAGAACTCCAATGAAAAATACATTTTTGGAATATTAAAAACATACTTTGATGTATCAAGTGTGAAGTTCAACTGATTTGAAGCTTCTTTTTGGCTAGTGTGTGTCATTTTCCAGAACTAATCCAGGATACTGCTAGTGTTTTCTGGCATTGAGATAGATTTTTCCTGATATGTTCAGTAATAATGTACTGGATAGTTAGAATCCATTTGTTTGATTGTTTTAACACAGTGCACAGAACTTCACTATTGAGCTAGTTCCTGAAGTTTTCACAGTGGATGTGATGCAATTTTAATTTCCAAACAAGGATGTCAGATAATTTAATCACGATTTGCAATGGATATTGATGACTGTGCACTTACTTAAAAGTTAAAGTTAACTTTAATACTTTAAAACTCACCTTATATGTTGATACTATATTTCTGGGTGACAGAAGTGTATCTGTACAGCAAAATCCAGTGGCCTATTTAGTGATCTATATCTAGCGATATCATTTTGATCTTGTATCAACAACACAATCAGTGATATATGTATATGATACGACTAAGTCTATCAACATTTACTTGCACTTATGTCTTAAATACTTGACATATGATTCACTTTCATGGTTTTATGCAGTTGTCTAAGTTTTATGTTGAACACAATTAGTGGGAGGAGGATAGCTTCGACATATGTTCATTGATTTTGAGCTTTTCCCACTGGGCGGATGTTATTGGCTAAAACCACATGCTGAACTGGGATTGTTCGAGACATTTTGCAATACGTACTTGATTTTGATCCGACAAGTCAACTTCGGTCTTCAATCTGTGAATCTGATATTACTTTAATTGGTGGTAGTGCTTCAAAATATTTGGGACACCTTGTCATATACTGGGACTCACATGTGGAACTGAGGAACTTCTATATATTGGATGTGGACTTTCAAGTGACATTGATGATCACTTACTAAATCATTAATTAAGATATTGGGATTACAGTCATAAGTTTCTCTGATACTCAGTTGTACAAAATTTGAATGGAAAGTATGGAGGACCAAGGGAAATATCCGGACAAGAAGAACGTCAAAATGAGAAAGAAGTCTCTCACGATGTTGACAAAGAAGTTTACTTTCAGTGTCAAAGAGAAAGATAGCAAATCAATGAAGAAATCATCATCAGAAATAAGTGATGATTTCAGCTTGGAGGATAGTTATAGCCAGTCTGAGGTTGCGCCAATGGAAAGGTGTGTGTACTGCTGACAAAATGTCAGACATTTTTTGGTTCTGTCTCAAAAAATTAAAGCAATCGACAGTTAATGACCTTAGACTTATCTCAAAATCTGTCAAGAGGCTAAAGTGTCAAAAATATACATCTGCAAGTGTGCACTGTATTGATTATATTTTGAAAATTGTCATGTATCTATCCTCCTTGATAATTGGTACTTCGTGCACTGCAATTTTTTTGTAAATTAGGAAGCTTAATGAAGCTATTGTGTATTTCGAACATGCCTGGATTTTGAAATAATAAATAGATGCCCCAGAAATGTGTCATGATTATGATGTCAAGGGGTGGGATTATTCTTATCTGGTTCCTGGGATAGTACTGTGTACAAAGCCCAATGACCTATTATTCGTGAACAAAACTTAATGAGCACTTGCTGCTGTAAAAGCGATTTTATGAGCACGTAATGGTCATACATGTATATACCTATCTTCATTCAGTGAACCACTTACATAAACACATTATCTTTTGAAAAATGTTGACGTGGACCTAACATATTTTTTGTTTGAATAGATTTTGCAACAGTAGGAAAAGTCTTATTGTGAAACTAGATAGTGTACTGTTTGAACAAAACTTACATGTCTACATATGGTCTTTCCGCTATTTGTTTATTGATGTTTATATATGTATCTATCTTTATAAATGCATTTAGATTTGCTCTACAATATATTCTTGCCTCTAAATAGCCCACACCGGTGCTGATGGGGCATATAACACTAACTCACTCACTCTACAATATATTCAGCTATTTCAGAATGTTAATTTATATTTGTGATGACTCTAATGACTAGTGTACAGACTGTTACAGGCCTATATCTTTAAATACTTAAATATTAGAAATCTACATAAATTTAAGGAAAGCGAAAAATTGTGTTCTGCCTGTGTTTTGCAGTATGAATTTTGACCTCTTAGCACCTTACGTTTAGCTTGTGTCCAAAAATAATTGTTTCATCTCTCTTTTTATGGAGCTGTTTATTTGGGTTTCAAAACAAAGTTGATACTGACATCTAGTTACTGCAGTTAATTATTTCATTGTGCATATCTTTTTTTTCCGGCCTTTTAAGTGTATTTCATTCCGCTCGCCACTTGGACTTTTGACTATCATTCCTGGTCACATGAGTTTTCTATTGTTTGATGTAATAATGATGTATGTGAATCACGGAACTCAAAATGAATCATAATTCTTTCAATTCATGACGGATTTAGCATCCTTGCAGTGTGACATTAAGCATGTGTCTGCATGGACCATCTGTGACCCTAGTTTGCCGGCTATTTGGGATACACAAAGGTCTCCGCTGCAAACCTGGGTGTTCGACAGAACGTTTGTACTTCATGACAGAGAGCATCACTCGGATGTATGTGTTTTAGATCATGTAGATAGTTGGCCTTTGTTATTGTTGATGAATTGAAGTACATGTATAGTGGTCATTTTCAGTGCACAATGAAACAAGTACCTCAGATCATACCTTGTTTGTTGTGCTGTTCAGATCAAGCATGATGAGGAATTTCTTCTTGTGTTTCTTCATTGGGACAAAAGGAGAAGTGACTATTGAATCAGATGATACCTTTTACAGCTGAGTCAGAACTAGACAAAATTGCAGTTGTTTATCTGCCGGATATGGGGTTCTTAGATTAGAGTTGTCATGTAACTGGTATGAGCATGATGATCAGGATTTAGGAGCATTTTCCATTGTAACGAGTGTCATTGGTTCAGTTTTCAAGTTATTGCAATCTTCCCCAACAACTAAAAATTGTGAGATTTATCATAGTTTCTCTTTGTTGCAGGCAACCACTGGAAGGACTTCTCTGCAAGTACACAAATGTAGTGAACGGCTGGCAGTATCGATGGTTTGCCTTGGAACCTGAGGCTGGAAGATTAGAGTATTATCAGGTAAGCAGATATTGTCTTTCTGACGGATTTCCTAAAATTCTTATTCCCCTTGAAAAATATATATTGTTGATGTTCCCTCTCGCCTTTAAGAAAGGGTTTAGAGTTTTATATCACCATAGATTGAGCTGACTTATTTCACTCTACTGAGTGCTGAGGCATCTTTCTTTGGCTTTTAGTGGAATTTGCGGAGTCGCACAGCACTTCTTTCATAGTTATTTATTTGATAAATTACTTCTTTCACAGTTATTTGATAAATTTGATTTGTTTGTGATGATGTTCCCTCTGGCCTTGAAGAAGGGGTTTAGAGTTTTATATCATCACAGATTGAGCTGACTTATATCACTCTACTGAGGCATCTTTCTATGGCTTTTAGTGTTTTTTTCGGAGTCACACATTACTTCTTTCATAGCTATTTGTTTGATAAATGACTTCTTTCATAGTTATTTGTTTGATAAATTTGACTTGTTTGTGATGATGTTCCCTCTGGCCTTGAAGAAGGGGTTTAGAGTTTTATATCAACACAGATTGAGCTGACTTATATCACTCTACTGAGGCATCTTTCTATGGCTTTTAGTGTTTTTTTCGGAGTCACACATTACTTCTTTCATAGCTATTTGTTTGATAAATGACTTCTTTCATAGTTATTTGTTTGATAAATTTGACTTGTTTGTGATGATGTTCCCTCTGGCCTTGAAGAAGGGGTTTAGAGTTTTATATCAACACAGATTGAGCTGACTTATATCACTCTACTGAGGCATCTTTCTATGGCTTTTAGTGGAATTTGCGGAGTCACACATTACTTCTTTCATAGCTATTTGTTTGATAAATTTGACTTGTTTGTGATGATGTTCCCTCTGGCCTTGAAGAAGGGGTTTAGAGTTTTATATCAACACAGATTGAGCTGACTTATATCACTCTACTGAGGCATCTTTCTATGGCTTTTAGTGGAATTTGCGGAGTCACACATTTCTTCTTTCATAGCTATTTGTTTGATAAATTTGACTTGTTTGTGATGATGTTCCCTCTGGCCTTGAAGAAGGGGTTTAGAGTTTTATATCAACACAGGTTGAGCTGACTTATATCACTCTACTGAGGCATCTTTCTATGGCTTTTAGTGTTTTTTTCGGAGTCACACATTACTTCTTTCATAGCTATTTGTTTGATAAATGACTTCTTTCATAGTTATTTGTTTGATAAATTTGACTTGTTTGTGATGATGCTCCCTCTGGCCTTGAAGAAGGGGTTTAGAGTTTTATATCAACACAGATTGAGCTGACTTATATCACTCTACTGAGGCATCTTTCTATGGCTTTTAGTGGAATTTGCGGAGTCACACATTACTTCTTTCATAGCTATTTGTTTGATAAATGACTTCTTTCATAGTTATTTGTTTGATAAATTTGACTTGTTTGTGATGATGTTCCCTCTGGCCTTGAAGAAGGGGTTTAGAGTTTTATATCATCACAGATTGAGCTGACTTATATCACTCTACTGAGGCATCTTTCTATGGCTTTTAGTGGAATTTGCGGAGTCACACATTACTTCTTTCATAGCTATTTGTTTGATAAATTTGACTTGTTTGTGATGATGTTCCCTCTGGCCTTGAATAAGGGGTTTAGAGTTTTATATCAACACAGATTGAGCTGACTTATAAGTTATATCACTCTACTGAGGCATCTTTCTATGGCTTTTAGTGTTTTTTTCGGAGTCACACATTACTTCTTTCATAGCTATTTGTTTGATAAATGACTTCTTTCATAGTTATTTGTTTGATAAATTTGACTTGTTTGTGATGATGTTCCCTCTTGTCTTGAAGAATAGTCAGGGTGATGGGTGTAAGAATCGCTCGCAAGGTGATAAAAGCGTGAAGCTTGGCACAAACGTTCCGAAGGACCTACTCTATCATTTTAGGCCGGGAGCCATCTTGAGATTATCGTTGTTCCCTCCGCCATCTTGGATTTCAAAATGGCCGCCATTCTGAACCTACTTTAATCAATATCTCAGGAACTATGATAGATAGAGAGTTGATTTCAGTGGCTATGCCCTTTATATCATCTTCCCAATTCACAAAGAGTACTTTGGAACTATTTTGATGGCAGCCATATTGTTTTTCAAGATGACCGCCATTAAAAACCTATTTTCTACTGTATCTCGGAAACTGATTGAGTTCGAGACTTCGTTTCAGTGGCTATTTCCCCATTTTTAGGGTCTAGGAGTCAAATGCACTTATTTCAAAGGAGACTGAGTAGCATCCATATTGAATATTATGATTACGATTACCAAGATGACCCATTTCTCACTATATTTTGGAGTTAAAAGCGAGAAAGACCATTTCGCTGCTGTACTATTTCATCATTTTCTGAGTGTCAGTCACTTATACCAGCAGTAAAAAGATTTACAACTCTTGTTATAGATACCTTTTAAAAATCAAGGTATCAGATTTGAAAATTTACTCAAAGAAATGTTTATTTTACCTCATGCCAGTAGAGGTCACTTACTTTCATACAGCATTTTAATTTCTCCCCCTTAGTTGCTCCATTTCACTACTATTTAAATATTTTTCATTATATTTTTGGAGTTAAAAAGCCTGAAAGATGATATTAGTGGATTCTTTCGTTTACTGGGAGACCACAAATCATGAATACAAAGAATTCAAAGAATTCGAAAATAAAAACAATACATGATTGTAACATGAATATACCCAGCAAGCATTATTAAGATTCAAAAAACATAAAAACATTGTTTTGGTTTTATTCATAAGACTAATTCAATATTAGCGCTTGGTGTGTAGACACCAATTAGTTTTTATCTAAACACAAACATCTTTTCATGCTATGAAATCAAAAATATACTTTTAACTTCCATTGCAAAAACTTTCCATCATCTAGAATTGACTTGTACATGTACTTCTCTCGGATCTGTTCCAACTTCCGTTTGAACTTTGCTGGACAGACTTTCAATATATTACACATTATTTGTAAAAATTTATTACACTACAAATATGTAAAGAAAAGCAGACCGTCTAAAACCCGTTAACACTCTCTCACAATTGTTCATAAGGATGACATTTAATCATAAATTCAGGATGAGCTACTGTAGCTGATTTGATCATGGATACAAAAACTCAAGACATTGCTTCTTTGAATGGTACTTCACAAAAAATCTATTAACATTCCCAAATAGTGCCTAGCTGTGGAAGTATATACTTATGTTGCACACTAACCCGAAAAAAGTGCTTGGTTTCGCTGTGACATTGTGACAATATGACATTGACCAAGCAGTCGTCAACTTTAAGTCCAGCCCACGAACCCACATCCTGTATACTCCTCCCCTGCAACTTATTAAATTCTTACAATGTTGTATCAGAGTAGTTTTAACAAAATTTATGCCCTATATTCTGATTTATTACAATGTCAAAGCTGCTATTCTTGTAACCAATATCTATATATTTATAAACGATAGTGACTCCTAATTTTTTGTTGTCGTAAGAGCTTATTTACAAAATAAGAAGGCCAATAATTGGTGGCAATGGGCCACATACATGAAGATTGGAATAGACCAGGGAAAAGGTGGAGTCAATTTTAGATGATAGACAGCATTAGCAAAAATAATGACTTCAACAACATCAATTTGAGGAATTGGCTCTGAAGGATTGAGAATCACCTCTGCTGATTTCTAGCTTCAATAATCATTGAAAACTCATGTCTGTGTTTTATCACAAAGTCCTCTCTTTCACGTCATCAGTTGTTTAATTTTTGTGCCAAAGATTTTGTATCTCTAAAAAAATAGAGGGATGCAAATGGTGGTTACTGACACAACCACTATAACTATCTATTCTTTGAAAATAAATTTTTTTGTAACACTGAAGTTTCTAAAATAAGACATGTTCTTTTTTACCCTATTTGACTAATACTTTTCGGAACTTTCATTGATAATAGGGGGGTTTCGTGGTACAAAACAATTGTATAATGGGTAAATTGTGGGACATGAGATATGTACACCCTTGAATATCATGTACAACTCGGCCTAACGGCCTCGTTGTACATTGACATTCTCGGGTGTACATATCTTCATGTCCCACATTTACCCATTAGACAACTGTAATATGTCCATATGTAAACATTTCTTGTCAACATGTGTAAGTGTCCATTTGTGACCTTAGTTTTGAACTTAGAGTAATGAAATTTGGTACAGTTATGGTACTATGGGCATGGATCGGGGACATGTCGAGAAATCCAAGATGGCTGCCATTTTGTGGCGGCCATTTTGGCAGCCATCTTTCTTCATTCTTGAACTGCCCATTGTGACCTTTTAAAATATTTCACTTACAGTTATGAAATTTGGTACAGGTATGGGACTTTGGGCATGGATCGGGGACATGTCGAGAAATCCAAGATGGCTGCCATTTTGTGGCGGCCATTTTGGCAGCCATCTTTCTTCATTCTTGAACTGCCCACTGTGACCTTTTAAAATATTTCACTTACAGTTATGAAATTTGGTACAGGTATGGGACTCTGGGTATGGATTGGGAACATGTCGAGAAATCCAAGATGGTGGCCATTTTGTGGCGGCCATTTTGGCAGCCATCTTTCTTCATTCTTGAACTGCCCATTGTGACCTTAATATTTCACTTACAGTTATGTAATTTGGTACAGGTATGGGACTCTGGGTATAAATTGGGAACATGTCGAGAAATCCAAGATGGCGGCCATTTTGTGGTGGCCATTTTGGCAGCCATCTTTTTTCATTTATTGAACTGCTCATAGTGACCTCAATATTTCGCATAGAGTTATGAAATTTGGTACAGGTATGGGCCTGTGGGTATGGATCAGGAACATGTTGAGAAATCCAAGATGGCGGCCATTTTGGCAGCCATCTTTCTTCATTTCTTGAACTGCCAATTGTGACCTCAATATTTCACATACAGTTATGAAATTTGGAACAGGTATTGGCCTTTGGGTATGGATGAGGAACATGTCGAGAAATCCAAGATGGCGGCCATTTTGGCGGCCATCTTTCATTTCTTGAAATGCCCGTCGTGACCTCAATATTTCGCTTAGAGTTATGAAATTTGGAACAGGTATGGGGCTGTGGGTATCAGCTGGGAACATGTTGAGAAATCCAAGATGGCAGCCACTTTGTGGCAGCCATTTTGGTAGCCATCTTTCTTCATTCTTGAACTGCCCATTGCGACCTTAATATTTCACTTACAGTTATGAAATTTGGTACAGGTATTGGCCTGTGGGTATGGATGAGGAACATGTCGAGAAATCCAAGATGGTGACCATTTTGGCAGCCATCTTCCCTTTTTTTAGAAATCTGTTCAAACTGCATTGATTCTATACTAATAGTCTAGCATCTTCAAATCAACTATTTCTCATATCTTCCAATATCAGTTGCTCAGTGGTTTAAGTAATGGCACCTTCAATTTCATTGCGCTAGGTCGGTTTTGAATCCGCGGATTCTTGTTTACATCAAGAGCTGAAAATCGTTTTACTGCTACTGTAAGTGACTGACAGTCCCTGTAAATGATTGAAAAGTACAATGAAATGGTGTTTCCCGCTTTTTAACACCAAAGATAGAGTGAGAATGGTTCATCCTGGTAATTACGATCAATAAATTCAATATGGATGCCACTCAATCTCTTTTAAAATGAGTGCTACTGATTCCTTGACCCTAAAAATGGGAAATAGACCTTGAAACGAAGTCTCTAACTCAATTAGTTTCCGAGACACAGTAGAAAATAGGTTTTTAATGGCGGCCATCTTGAAAAACAGTATGGCTGTCATCAAAATAGTTCCAAAGTACCCCTTATGAATTGGGAAGGTGATATAAAGGGCATAGCCACTGAAATCAACTTTCTATCTATCATAGTTCCTGAGATATTGATTAAAATAGGTTCAGAATGGCGGCCATTTTGAAATCCAAGATGACGGAGGAACAACGCTAATCTCAAGATGGCTCCCGGCCTAAAATGGTAGAGTAGGTCCTTCTGAACGTTTGTGCCAAGTTTCATGCTTTTATCACCGTGCGAGCGATTGTTCTACTATTTAACACCCACCGCCTTGACTAGAAGGGGTTTAGAGTTTTATATCATCGCAGATTGAACTAACTTATATCACTCTACTGGAGCATCTTTCTTTGGCTTTTAGTGGAATTTGCGGAGTCACATATTGCGGAGTCACACATTACTTCTGTTATAATATGTTGCTCTGAAAGTTAGTGTGAGATTGAATATGTTTTGTTTCATTAGATATTGTTTAACTTTTTTAATATAATGGTAATGTGGAACTTGATTGAGCTCTTTTAATTTCTTAAAACAAGCATTTTCCTTTGCTTTTATTAAATAGAATTTACAGAATTTGTATTATTACAGAAACCTGTTTAAATTTTATGCCCGATCTACCTGTCTGCCTCACTTTTTTGCTCCTTTTTTGTGTCAATGAAAACTGTATGGTTATGGTTGCTTTTCAGAGGGAAGAACAAAAGAGGACAGGTCGGCCAAGAGGAGCTGTTTATTTAGCTGTAAGTATTAATTTTCTTTTTTAGGTCCGGGTTTGCAATTGTATTGCTTTTTGAATAATTAACCAGGTATTTGTCGTTATCAGTTTCTTAACTTCCATTAAAAGCAAAGATTTCAGAGGTGATTTCCCCAGTATGATATATTTATTTGGTCAATTTGAAATGCAAGTTCAAATTGTTTTTTTATTACAGGGTGCTGTCATCTCACCTTCTGATGAAGATTCTCAAACGTTCACGGTCAATGCTGCTAATGGAGAGATCTACAGGTTACGAGGTATGTTCTTGCACTTACAGAATTGTTTCTGCAAAGCTTTATGGTACTGTGTCCTCAGTCACCATATTGATACAAAAAGTTATATGTATTGAACATTTGAAATTGTTAAATGTAGAAGGATTCTGCTGGACAAAATTCTATAATTTCAATGATCTATTAAACGCATACTACATGAATCTGTGCTGCGGCACTGCTGCCAAATTTTACAGTTCCTGAAAGTTTCACCGCTTTGTAATAGTGGTCCCTGCAGAGAGACACCAATATCCTTGTATCCTTGCAATAATATGCTGGACAGCATTGGCCACACCCTCACAAGCTACTGGTACGGAGGATGCTTTGGCCATCTGTGTAATTGTAATAAGTCCCCTGTAGTCCAGTAGGTTGCAGTGAGATGGCACGAGCATAAGACGATAGCAGTAACACCCAATTTATCCTCCAAATGCTATTGACAGGCTTGACTTGGAACAGAGAGGACATGCTCTCTATAAGTTATAACTCTGGTTCAGTCCACCACATTATAATGAGACATCTTACGTAACGTCAACTTGAATTGGTTCTTGTCGCAACATTATGATTTGAGACACCACTGATTAAAATTGCCTGTTTTCTTTTCTACCAGCTCAAGATGCTCGGGAAAGACAACACTGGGTGAACAGGTTACGAGCCACTGCTGAGTATCACACAGACAATATCGCTCAAGTAAGTTGCATTACACTTTTAAATGTTTTTCATGGATCAATCACCTGTTGATGGGGCACTCTCCAGCCTATGGACGGCACTACGACCAAGACAGTCCAGATACTGTTGCAGCAATCCTATTGTCACTGCCAATAGGGAGGAGAAAAACCGATTGTAATGAATGTAAAAATTAAAGATATATTCAAGATTGTTCGCTGGTTCATGATTTTACAAGCCAAGAACAGTTTGGAGATGTACTTTTAGTGTGTTTACAGAACCTAATTTCTATGCTGCATGTGTATTGTTAGAGTCATTGCTACATTCACAGTGTTCTTCTCATTAATATGATGTTGTTCAGTTCATAATTATCTTCATTTGTATCTCAGGCCTGGTGAAGTCTTGTTGCTTTATTTTTGGTGATCAGAATTTATTTTTTTCACAAGAACTTCTCAAGGGCCACATGCTCCTTTGCTTATTAACAGTTTTGGATACCATTTGTATTTATTTTTGGAAGAACTTTTATTCTGCATGTTTGAATAGGTATTTTCTCTGGAAGAGAGGAAATACAGAAAATGTTCTGAGGATAAAGTATTTTTCAGGGAAATTACCAACAGCAAGCCACGAGCCAGAGCAGTCAGAATTGGCCTTCAACTTATCAAGGGTACCAGCAACAGTGGCCTCAATATGGTGGAGAGGAAGTTCCAGCGTACTCTGGAATGGTGGCTCCATCTGGAGTTAATGCGAGTGCCCAGGGTTTCCAGGGTGGGATTACTGCCACAAATTTTGGAGTTGGACAGGGCATGGAAAGTAAGGCGCCAATGACAACCGATCCTGACCATGAACCTTTTGGAGTCAAATTCAAGGACCGAGCTGAACATGCAATAGAGGTTGCTGGATTGATGTCCGAGTACAATCCAAATAATTTTGCTTATCCACTCTGCGACATGATTAAGTCAAAAGTTAACAAGATATGGAGAAGTATGGTTGGCCTGAAAACGGGCGAAGACTGGGACCCTCAGTCTATGTTGCCACCTCCCAGACCCTATTCGCACCATAAAAGAGTCCCCAAGATGGTTTTAAATGTGGCGGATTACAAATATTCACTTAATGAATATTTATCCTTCGATGCTCTGCGAATTGGTGCTTCATTTGATACAGCGAAGATTCTCAAAAAGAAAGATAAACCCATTACACTTCAAATGTCACGTCTGGACCTTTGGGAGAGAGCTATGTTAAATAACCTTGGAATAGCCAATATGATGGCAATCTTTACAACTGCTGCCGAAAAAGACCATGTTGCCCTGATGGAGTGCTTGAGGAGCTGTCCTCTTGACTCGTTGCCTCCTCAGGTCGTTGGACTTTTCAATGATCAGGCGCGGATTGAAGGGGACATCAAAAGCAGATGGAAGGCACTTGAGCATATGACTGAACAGACCACCTGGGCGCTGGCTGACATAATATCTGCAAAACGCTATCACTTCTTGCAGGATGCCCACCTCACAACAGACACTAAGAGCATCTTGATGTGCCAACCATTTGGAGGTCCCACTCTGTTCAGCGGAAGAGACAGAATGTGCTCGGAAGTGCTGTCAAACGCCCAAATTGCACAAGTCAACGCACAGGTTCCTCGTAGTGTGCCGTCAAACGACCCAATCAGTCCAGGAGGGTACCCGGTTGTGCTGTCAAACAATCAAACCGGTACAAAACGAAAGAGAAATTCAGAAAAAATGGCATTTCAAAAAGAACCAAAGAAGAACATAGACAGGTCAAATTTGAGAGTTCTTGGAAATTCAGATGAGAAAAATGTGGAAAGTAGTGGAAATTTACCGAGAACAAATGCGCATGGGACAAATGTTGGAGTCCGTGTTCAACAGGGGATTGACAAACCGATTAGATCACCATGGGAGATTGCCCAGCAGCATCTACAATTGTTGAAGGAAGGAGATCCAAAAGCATCAACTACTACTAAACGAAGGGAAAGGAGGAAATTACAGAATGCACGAAGAGCCGCAGCACGGGCTGGACAACCTGTGCCCGTTGGAATGGATGCGGTCAAAAGAATGAAACTCAATGAGGTGGCTACTCACCAAAACAAAGATGATTCAAGCAGAAGTTCCATGTCAGCACAAGATCCAGGAGGAGGAGCTAGTAATACCTCAAGTGGCAGTGGAATTGTGTATTATCCTGGAATTAGAAAAGTACGGGCTGCGCAGAAAGCTGCTGCAAAGGCTGGACTGCCTGTGCCTAGCGGAATACATGCAGCAGAAAGAGCTGATCCAAATGTAGAGGATTCCAACAGAAGTTCCATCCCTGGGCAGGATCGAGGAGGTGGAAATCGTCATACCTTGAGTGGTAGTGGAGCGTCTTATGGAGCAACTTCCCGTGATGACAGAGATAGTTATCGGAGAAACGAAAGGCGTTCAAAAGAAAGACGATCGGATGAAAGACGATCAAATGAGAGACGATCTAATGATAGACGGTCAAATGAAAGACAGTCAGATAGGGAGGCTGAGTCAAGAGCGCGGGACTCTAGATATACTGTTTCAGGACGGTCTGATTCAAGCAGTGCCGACAGATACTCAGGAAGAAATCCAAGTCCCAAGCATCGTAGAAGTTCTGAAAGGGATGACAGACGAGAGTACGAAAGAGACACGTCTGAAAGAGGGAGACCCCGAGACAGACCCAGAGCTACAAGCACCATCTCTAGGGCTCCCCCTGACCAAGACTACAACACTGACCAAGATCGACATCAGTATCCTCAAAGAGAGCGCAGCAGAAGTCCTTATGGAAGAGATAGTTTTCAGCAGGATGTTACTCGACCTACTCATGATGTCAGATGGGTCAAACCATAGTGCCAGCCTAAAATACTACAATTCATTTAAGCCCACAGACATTACTGATCCGTTTGTGATTATTCAACTTCTTATTATTGACATGGAATATACTTACTGACAACTATTATTACGGATATTTTACTGAAAGGATTTTCTTTGTGTTACATATATTTACTGACTTATGTATTGTGTATGATTTTAACAGATCCGAACAGTTTGGAAATGTACATTTAGTGTTTATTCACTTAATGGAATGTTGTCCCTGTGTATATATGTGTTAAGAAATGAATATGTGAACATTAAAGTGAAATTTCCATGCCATTACAGTTGGTTCATGTTTAATAGAAAGAAAGCTTATGTCTTCATTTGTGTCTCAGGCCTGATAAATTAAAGGTTGCTACATATTTTTGGATCAGAATTTTTTTTGTGTACATGGGGTAGTCTTTGTCCTTTTGCCTATAAAATTGTCATGTTTAGATAGGTGTGCTTTCTGTGAGGGAGAGATACGGAAGATGTTCTGAGGTTGGAAGTATTTTTCAGGGAAATTACCAACAGCCAGCCAGGACAAGCCAGTGCAGTCAGAATTGGCCGTCCACACACCAAGGGCACCAGCAACCGTGGCCTCAATATGGTCCTCAGTACAGTCAGCCTCACGGCCTGGGTGAAGGTGAAGTTCCATCGTGCTCATCAACAGTGGCTCTATCTGGAGTTAATGCAAGTGCACAAGGTGGCCAGACGAATTATGGACAGCGTCTGGAAAATGATGCAGAAATGACAGCGGATCCTGATCGTGAACCTTTTGGAATAATTTTCAAGGAAAGAGCGGAACATGCGATTGAGGTTGCTGGATTGATGTCTGAGTACAATCCGCATTGGTTCGCTTACCCACTCAGTGGCCTTGTCAAATCCGGAGTTGATGAGACATGGAGAAGGATTGTTGGCGTGGTAAAGGGCCAAGACTGGGACCCTAAATCTACTTTGCCACCTCCAAGACCCTTTAAACCGAATAAAAATATGCCCAAGCCCGGAGTAAATGCAAATCATTACAGATATGTGTCAAATGAGTATCTGTCTTCAGAAGTTTTGAAAGTTGCTTTGTCGTCCTTAACACCAGATGTTCAAAGAAGGAAAGAACAACCTGTAACCATTGATATGAAGCGTTTGGAACTCTGGGAGAAATCGATGTTAACCAACCTTGGAATAGTCAACATGATGGCAATCTTCATGGCTGCCGAGGAAAAGGACCATGATGACCTGATGGAAGCATTGATGAGTTGTCCTGTTGATTCTCTGCCTCCCCGTGTTATTGAAATCCTCAATGATCAGGTTCGGATTAAAGGGGATATAAGGAGCAGGCTTAGGGCTCTGAGACATATCACTAAGCAGCTATCTTGGTTGCTGTCTGATATAATTTCTATCAAACGCTACCACTTCTTGCATGATGCACGCCTCACAAAAGACGTTCTGAACATCCTGATGTGCCAGCCATTTGGAGGTCCCACTCTATTTGGCGGAAGAGATAAAATGTACACGGAATTGCAAGCAAACAACCAAAGTAGTGCAAAAGTGATTCAGAAAAATATTGTCAAGCAGACGAAGGACTGGAAGAAGAAGCGGGCTGACAGGAATTTTGGTCTGAAAAACGTGGAGAGAGGCAGAATTGCGCAGAAGACTAATGTGCAGAAGACTAATGTGCCAAAAATGAATGTCCCAAAGGCAAGCGTGCAGAAGAAAAACAAGGGAAGAAAGGGAAAAGTGCAGAAGACAAATGTAGGAAGTAGTGGAAATTTTCCGACAACAAATATGGGAAATATTGGAAATGTGGGGATAATGAATACTATGAATGTGCAGACAACAAATTTGGGAAGTGGTAAAAATTTGCGTATTGCAAATGAAGGAAATATTGGTAATGTGCAGTCCACAAATTTGAGTAGTACTGGAAATGTGCAGACTACAAATGTGCAGTTGACTAATGTTGGAGTCGATGCCCAACAGTTGATTAAAGCACCAAATGACTCAGCTTGGGAGATTGCAAGGCAGCGTCTGCAACAAGTGAAAGAACCAGAAAAAAGAGGGGCAAGCAGAGAGTTGCAGGCTGCTCAGGAAACCGCTGCTTGGCCTGGACTACGTGTGCCTGTATTATTACGTGCCTTCGAAAATATGAATCCTGCGAAAACAGTGTCAGCTGCTAATCCAAATGCAGATGATTCCAGCAAAAGTTCTATCCCAGGGAAAGATACAGGAGGAGAAGCGTGTCATACCTCGATCATCAGTGGAGAATCATTTGGAGGATCTGTGTATTTTGAAAGAATACAAAATATGGGGGATGTACAGAAAGCTGCAGAAAAGGCTGGGCTGCCTGTGCCGCCTGTACTGCCTGTGCCACCTGTACTGCCTGTGCCACCTGTACTGCCTGTGCCACCTGTACTGCCTGTGCCACCTGTACTGCCTGTGCCACCTGTACTGCCTGTGCCACCTGTACTGCCTGTGCCACCTGTACTGCCTGCGCCACCTGTACCGCCTTTTCCAATGCAAGAAAATGCTGGTGATGTGGTTGTTTATCCCAATGTAGAGGATTCCAACAGAAGATCCATGATGCAGGATCCAGGAGGAGAAGCTTGTAATACCTCAAGCCTTAGTGGAGATTCATTTGGAGGATCTGTGTATTTTGAAGGGATTAAAAAAATGGGGCCTACACAGAAAACTGTTGAAAGAGTTGGGTTGCCTATGCCGGTTTTTCCTACCCCAGCAAATACTGGTGATGTCATTGTTGATCCAAATGCAGATGATTCAAGCAGAAGTTCTGTCCCTGTGTATTTTACAGGAATAAAAGAAACGGGAGCTGCACAGGATGCTGATGGAAGGGATGCGGCTACACAGGACGATGCTGAAAGGGCTAGAGTTCCTATGGCCATTTTTCCATTACAAGAAAATGCTGATGTAGAGGATTCCAGCATTAGTTCCATCCCTGGACAGGATCACGGAGGTGGACCTCATACTGTGAGTGGTAGTGTAGAACCAGATGGGGCAACTACCCATGATGACAGAGATTGTTATCGGAGAAATGGAAGTCGATCAAATGAAAGGCAGTCACATAGGGAAGTTGAGTCAAGGGCGCGGAGCTCTAGGGAGGCCGAGTCAAGAGCGCGGGGCTCTAGGGAAGCCGAGTCAAGAGCACAGGGCTCTAGGGAGGCCGAGTCAAGAACTCGAGACTCTCAGTATACTGTTTCAGGACGCTCTGAATCGAGGAGTGCTCCCAGATACTCAGGGAGAAATCCAAGCCCCAAGCGTCGCAGAAGTTGTGAAAGGGACAGCAGACGAGAGTATGACAGAGACATGTCTGAAAGAAGAAGACGTGGAGACAGGCCCAGAGCTACAAGCACAGTCTCTAGGGCTCGGGACCAAGACTACAACACTGATCAAGGTCGTCATCAGTATCCACAAAGAGAACGCAGCAGAAGTCCTCATGGAAGAGACAATACTGAACGACATACAAGACGGCCTTCTCACAATGTGAGATGGAAAAAACGCTAGTGTCTGCCTTAAAAGTCTGCACTTTATTTATCTGCAGCAAACTTCAGCAATCAATGAAAATTTGGACACCTTAAATTTGTTAAATTTGCACCTGTTATTTTGAAAACTTGAATAGATGCCAACAACTTAAACCATTTTGCTGGCTTGGATTCTTTTTCAGAAAGATCCATTTGCTGAATAAATAGGCCTTATGTTTTGTGTCAGCTACTGTTGTGTAAAGTAGTTAAGATAGTTCTTGTAAGATATTTTTTTATTTCTTGTTTTGATATGGTTCATTAAATTTGCAACCTATTGCATTTCGGCCATAATATGGCATTTGGACTATTGAGGATTTTCAAAGCACTGACTGGATATAGGCATTACGCTTAGCAGCTAACATCTTCGATTTGAAAGTCAAGTTGATCTAGGTTCTCAACTTCCTATGGATAAAACTTATCAAATTAGGTTTATGGAGGTGCACTGTGCACTTGATGATTCTGCGATTTCTGCGGCTTGGATGAAATTGAGTACATGTAATATATTATACATGCTACCACACAACGGATATCTCTCATGAAACATACGGCAGTAAGCCTTGGAGATTACTCTCAACCTCAACATTTAACAGGAATTTATAACCCATGCGCTTGGCTGAGAAAGAATTCAACAATATATATGAATAAAAATTAATGGATGAAGAAAAGTATTCCTTTTGATATAAATATTAAAATCATGTTGACGCGATGGATTATACACGAAATAAGGATGTGGATCTGCAAAAGTTTTAAAACGTAGGATCCTCCATCAAGAAGAAAATAGTCACCCCTCCTGAGACTGCCTGCCTCCGATCAACCCATCCAAGTCGCATACGTCTCTGAAGTTTGGGGCCAGAAATTGGAAAACAGAATGGTAAGTTTCTCTGCGGCTTCTAAGATCTGTATCTGACAAGCTGCAGTCAATTTATTGTAAGCCGAGTGATGTGGGCTGTCTCAGTCTCTCGCATTCTCTCTGGCTGTAAATGCAGTTAGTGTGGTGGGTGCCATCTCGCATAGATGTGCCACTTCTAACCAATTACTGCTACATCTTGATGAATTGTCAAGTAAACTTTGTCAATTGCCAAGAATAACTTGTAATTTAAGTTCTTTATCTTTCACTTTTCGTCTTGGACTTGTGGTGTCACTAAGATTTTTTTGTCTGAGGTATTTTGAAAATGTGTTGAAAATCTGGAGTGGTTTAATTTATTTTAATGACTCGATTCCTGATGTTGGGAAGTTGCATCAAAATTTGCCTGCTGTAAGTCCTTGGAATAATTGGACTTGGCATGCTTAGTTGGTTTACATACTTTTGATTCTTTAGATTTTACTTCATCAGGCCTGTTTTGTGAGTGAAGACACTCCAAATTTCTTTGATATACATGTGTACCACATTGTAGAAAATTTGAGAAGGCATCTACTTATATATATCAAAAACTGTACACTCTGAAGTTTTACTCAACACTCTCAGTAATACTTATCCTTTCACTCAAAATGATATCTATTCTTTGCAGAATGCCCCTCCCTTGGTGAAGGATTCCCGACCTCTGGGTTTTGGGTCGCAACAATCTCTCCAGTCAACTTCCCGCCAAAATGGCGGCTCAACGGAACACTTGCAAGGGGCTGGACCCCAAGCAACAAGGTGAGAAGTGATAAATACCATATCTTTATTTCTTCATTTGAAATATATACTGTTCCCGTTGCTCATTGAAAAGAAATAAAGTTCTGTCCTTATCCGTTAATGCATTTGTTACAACTCGGCAAATTTGATATTGTAAAAGGGATGGTGTAGTTTATGTAAGCGTAGTTGGTATCTTTTCAAGTTAAGATGGGTTGTAAAACAGATGTCTCTGGTGACTACATTTAAGTCTTCGTTGCATTCGTTATTGACTGATTATTAATTTTTTCTGAGTGTACGGATGATTGATCATGTTTGTGAAATTTGTTTTAACGACGTAGTAACTTACATGTAACTTGGAATGTGTAACTTATATTTGTTTTATACTTCTCTCTTTGTATTAATAATGCTCTAAATATTATTTGTGAGTTATTCTCAGCTTTACTCTTTGTATGGTATATTCTCAATATATATTCCTCTATAACATATACTATATTCTACATGTATTGCATACAAGTTATATACCAACTAAGTCCTTGTGTTTGCTGTCTGCCTTGTTTATAGACATACATTACCCAGAACATCTTTCTCTCCAAAACTCGCGAGGCCATCTCGTAGGAAGCCAAGGTATAACTAGAATCTGACGTTCAAATCATTATAATTATTAGGAGATGCATGCTTCTGTGGTCATTGATCCTTCAGTTATCTATTCACTTCTTTTCCATCTCTTTCCCTCGTTCATTCCCGATTCTCGCTTGACTCGGCTTGAGCCTTGTGGTGAAGTGATTGTCCATAAAATTTGAATCAATCTCAAAACTATGTTGGAGTTGTTGCTACCTAAGTGTTTGATTCCCTCAAAATCTAATTATAGATTGATTACTGATTTCAGTAAATGATCCGTTCCTTCCAAAGTCAATTCAATGAATTATTTTCTGATCTCAAAATGTAATCTTGAAGTATCCTCGGAAATGACAAGCTTTTATTTTCTTTGGTCTGCTGTAAGATGTCCATATGAAATGCTGGACAAAATTGAAAAAATAAAGTATGATGGCCAAACATTATTATTAAGTCATTTCTAAATTCTACTGACAGAATTATATTATGATTAGTGAATACAAATTGAAAGAAATTCCTCGTGCTGCCCGATATTATTTCTGAATGGTGATATGATTCTTCATGCAGCTCTTGATTAAGTTCTGTTTTTCCAATGTACATATACCTAGCTTTGGCATGTAACTACTTCTTAGGTTTATAATCCTAACAATCTAACACAACTAATTGCGCTAAATAATTACATATTCTCTTAATATGTATTATATATTATATATCAACTTCAGCTTAGTGTTTCTCAAAGTACCTACTTTCATTGAAGATTTAACCCAATTTGATCATAACCGATCTAATTTACTGACCTTGTTGAATCGTTCCGAACTTCTCCCATTTCCTATTATATTTTACTCTCAAATTTTAATTCCACTTTTTACGTGGATAATAATGCCGCTATGGCTGACGTTTTGTATAAATTAAATGTTTTATAGTTCACTTTGAAATAGTTCTAGTTTTACATTGTATAGTAATAGCACAGTCACATTATTTGTGAATTAGGTGTACTGTGATTTTGTGAATATGTCACACCTCGTTATAGATCTATCTCTATATTTGTGGCTATGTGTATCAGTGAGTAGCAAGACTTTTCATATTGTTAGATAGTGTCGCTGCAAATAGCTAGACTAGATAGTGGAAAGTAGTTTGAACATTGTTGGCAGGTAAAAGTCTAGTAAAATTGTGAGACAATATATGGTGTTCGTTACAAATAGGAGATGTTGTAAAAACTGTCATCTATACATGCACTCTTTTCATAAAACCATTAAGTCCAGTTTAGTTAGTACTTAATAGGAGTTAGTATTGTCAAGTGTTCCTACTTTAAGTCTGTTGGCATAAGGTAGGTTGATGTAAGAGAGGCCTTTCTCTTTTAAATATGGTCTCATACATTTAGTTAATTAAGGATGTGTCATACTATCATTGATTCGCCCGGGTGAAATGAACTACTGGCTAATTGGGTAGGGTTGACCGCTACATTGTACTTCTTGGTGTAACCGACGTATTCTATCAAGTACAAAAAATTATTAGAGCCTCTCAACTCTAAATCTGTTGAGCTGATCTGTTTCTGGGTGCATAAGGAAAATTACCTGTAGAATGTCTATTACTGGTCATTGTTGGTGGGGCATTGGTGCTTAGAACTCTGCACGGTTCTGTAAATAATGGTGTTTGGTGCCTTGGTGAATGATAGCTTCATTGGTAGGAACCCCATTTTAAAATTAATGATCGCTCACACTTATTCAACTAATTATAAGAAGACTTAAAGTTTTAAGAGCATTCTGAGTCGTTCTGGTAATGTTAACCAAACTGCTGCATGGACATTCTTGTGTATTCCCGTGCAAAGAATCGCCTTTGGCTGAAGTACCAAGGTATATCACTAACTTGCTTGACGTTTAGGACAGTTTTTGCTGAAAAATTAGATGTACATATTTATGGATTGGATGACCTTACTTTGGTGCAGCAGCTTGTGTTGTTACATACCAGAATGACAAGTAAAAATATGATCTCTTTCCATGATAGAAAATCATTCTACTCATTGGAAAAGGAAAATTAAGATACACCAATTAAGAATAAGTCGATATAAGATTTTGCTGCGAAGAAAATTACTTCTCGATTCCTGATTAGTGTTTTGTGGGGTGAATGATGAATCTCTGTCGAGTAAAATTTCTCATACCGTATATATAATAACACACCTTTTGGTGGAGAATCCAAAAGAAGCTCTCAGATGCAATAATCCAATTTTAGAGACTTCATCGAAAATTTGGTCAAGACAATTGATTGAAGATGAGAGATATGTTTTGGATGTAGGTACTGTTGGGATAGATGAAGTATGCTATGTATCCTGTCTGTCTTGTAGTGCGTAAACCTCATATTTTGACATTGTTTTCCCGCTTCAGATCTCACAAGGCCATTCCCATTGAAGCACCCTCCCTGCAGATGAGCGACTCCCTGATGCAAGTCAGAGACATGCTACGGCAAGTTCACGGCCAGGACCAGAATTTGCAGCAACAGATCGAAGAGTTGCCCCCCGCTGCGGAACCCATCACCAACCTGGACAAGGACATGTTGCTCCTGAAGGCTACTTCCAACGCCACCCTGGCCTGCCTGGAGCAGTGCCTCTCCATTCTGCAGAATCAGCAACAGGTCTGTCTCTTGTTTTATAAACTTTTATTAAACTTTAAAAATTAAAATGTATCCTAAAGCTCTTCATTCTACTCCCTCTCTTTTGAAATCAATTTTATAGTTCCATGGTGGCGCACCCTTAGTTTGAGGGTGAATATTGTCCTTTGTGCTCTCTGCTATTCTTGGGTCATGGGATTGCAAAACTCATACTACTCCTATTGGCCAGTCTTCCGTTAGATTCCTTTCTAGTGATAAGCTGGCTGCAGTTTCTAGCAGGGCTGTCTTTGCAGATTTACAATTTATTCTGTTAAGTTTTATCAAACTTTTTAGGATCTTGTTGAGATTATCCTACTTTCAAAATCTGAGAGAATGTCTTTTTCCAACCGAAGTTATACAATCTTGCTTCAACATGACCAATGACTGTGGTCTGTAGCTTAAAAAAGCTGTAAAGTTACACATGTGCTGTTGAACATTCAGACTGATTCAGTCGCAATGTATGTTTTATATAACATCGGCTATAGACAATGTGTTCATAATAGATGATGTCTAGAAATGAGGTAATATTGATTTTGTTAAACAGCAATTATGAGGACACAGAACACCTGGCCAAAGGTATTTCAGATTTTAGTGTGTTTTGCATAACTTATCAGTGAACAAGAATGTTTAATTCTCCTCAATGTGATACGGGGAGGGAGATCAGTTCCCCCGTGGCCTAATGGTCTAGACTGCTTGTCCACTGTCTTTTAGGCCTTGGGTTCAAATCTCACCCCGGGAACTCACTTTAGTCCGAGCCCATGGGACATTAATCTGTGCTCTCTCTAGGGTTCAATTTGGCTTAGCAAAAGTTGCTAATCGAGCAAAAATTTGATTAGCAAATAAGATTTTACTTTAGCATGTAAATTTGCCAACGGACAAATTTTTTCGTCACACTTGTCATGTCTGCAAAAGTTTTTACTTAATGCTAAACCATTGGCATTTGCTTTTGTGACCAGCTACTATGGTCTATATGGTCTTAAAACATTCTCCTGTCTGCGTACTTTCAGTTCCTAGACTATTTCTAAATACTTTTATATTGTCATGAAGATGTGTTCTTCTTTATAAAATAAAGGTGTCTTGAGACTTTTATGTCATGCCTTCGCCTTCCTCTTAACACTGGAACTGGAAATTTACCAAGCTATTGACTGGTCTTTACAAAGAGATTATTTAAGCCAAATTGTAAGAAAATTATGGTGGAAAGTCAAAAACTTGATTGAAGTAGGCTGTTTCAGTGCCTCATGTCTCAAAGTTTGTTTGATGACATGCATACCAAAAAATGAACAAAATAGTGTGCATGAAAATATTATGAGTGGTAGATTTTATTTAAAAAATAGCTATTCGGTAGCAAATCCTGAGCATGTGGCACCTTCATCCCTTGTGCAGAAAAGCAGGCCTTCACTGGATTTGGGAATTTCTCAATAAATTCTCAAAATCAATGAAAGACCTAGTCCACTTGGCTGAAATTCTCAATGATAGTCTACTTGAGAGTGACATGTGCTGAGGGTTTGCCTGTGGTGGAGAAAAAGGGTTGTACATGACTACTACATGTAATAAGTCACAAATCTTGTCTGATTGGGAAGTATGTACTGAAGGTCATTACAGCCTTCCACTTTGATATAGACACAATGACTCTGAATGAGGATCAGTTCACTGCGAAAAATGCATTTCTTGGCTAATGATAGCTGATGAAGGGTCATATTCTCTACTTCAACATGGCAAACATAGAGGCTGTTTGATCAGTTGTGATCAATAGAAGGCCATTTGACTTGTCAAACTGATTTCAGAGTGAAAATCAGATACACAATCCTGTTGTTTAATTGTCACCAACAAGAGGGATAAATCTCCTTAAATCAAATTAACATTGAAAGTATTGGGTATGATCATGACAAATCATCAGCATGATAACACACCAAGTGCCATTTTCACAGTGCAACAGTCCACTCTTTTTCTTTATCAAAGTGGAAGGCTGTAAAGCAATTTACCTCAATAAACTGAATACAAACATACATGTGCATAAGTTCTACTAAATTAATTGACTTTAGATGGTGGTGGCACAATTCATTGTCTCCAGCTTCAAGACTTCCAATACCTGATTGCGTTTCTCATGCAAAGATACACAATAAACTGCTATAACTTTAAATCAACTTTATTAACTTTAAAACTATCAATGTTAGGTGTGCATGCATTGGTCAGCACAGTCACATCACTTGATCAATGGCTAATTGCAATTGATGAAATTCACACCTTTGACCAAGGAAAACTTTACCCCATTCTACTTAATTACAATTCAGAACCTGTACCCTTCCCTTCCAATTGCCATTAGAACAACAGCTATTGACAATGTTTTCTCAATTTAGTGCTATATGCTCCATCAAAGGCCCTCCATCCAGTGCATATTTATAGGTGTGGAATGACAATGGGAGAGCTCCGTTTTTCTACGTCCCACTTTACCGCGAATTGCTGGATTCGCAAATATCGCGAATTTGGCTGCTTTCCTATTCGCAAATAGTCTCAAAGATTCGTTATTAACGAAGATGCGAGCGGCTAGCGTGAGCCCAGATTAAATGGAGGTGGGTTGTATCCAGTGTTCTATGCTGGGGCAACTGAAAGACCCCGGGCATCCCTGAATTAATAGGGTGTGTGCCAGACTCACAGTCTTCTCATCTCATCATCATACGGCGATCGCCTGCCTTGATATAGCCCACTAAGGTGCTGCAAAGGCGTAAAACACAAACAAACAAAACAAACGGAGGGAGATTAGCTCCAGACTGCCATTCATTTGGTCCTGGGTTCGATTCCTGCTCTGGCCGGGTCATCTGAACCTATTTTGGACAGCAGTTTCAATCTTCCTTTGCATTATTGCTGTCTCTTCTTTGTGTCCTAATAAGCCTGCCAAGTGAATAAATAGTTATACGGGATATAAAGCTGCAATCATCCATTCATTCATTGTCATTGTCAATTTGTGTTGTAGTGGTGATCAAGAACATATAATATATATATTATGCTCCTTCTGCTCCTTGTAACACAGTAATGTTGTGCTTCAAACTGTACATGTGGTGACAGAAATACCAATGATTGGTTCAGTTTATGTCAGATGTGGTATCTTAATTTTAGGTTTTCTAGAATCATTTATGGAAATCGAATGGAAGTTTAGAAATATATTATTGTTGTGGCAATTATCAAAATAATTTAATAAGGCTAATGGGCTTTTATAACTGCTATCTAATTTTGTATCCGGCATATTCCATGAACAGCTTCCCTATTGGATGTCATTCACATGAGACTGTATTGTTCTTTTCAATGCTGCTTCTGTTAGGACAGGTGAAACCCGCATGTTGTTACTGAGTCACATGTTGTTAAGTCTTTCTCGCATGCGATCAAGGAGATGTCATAGTTCTGTGGTACACTGTAGTGCATTGGGCTGCCGACCACTTGGACCTGGCTTTGATTCCTGGCCCTGGCATCACATGATGTGACATGTCAAAAGGTTCCTTCCTCTGCCTCGTCACCTGTCCAGGCTTTCCTCATTCCCAATAATAGTTCCTTGGACCTTATCAGTGTGGAATGCAGGGTGTGAAACCCCTTTGTCCAAATAAATGTCCATCTAATAATTCTATCTTCACATGACTGTGACATGAGTAAATGCAACTTTACAAAGAAAATGCTGTTAGAGCAGATTGGATACAGCAGTTTTCGAGCAGGCTTGGTCAGTTTATTAAGAAGATCCCTGAGACGGAAAATGTGCTAATGTCCACCCTGACATCTGGGAAGACCCATAAACTACTCTGCTGACCTTAAGAGTTGACCATTTGCAACCTAAAAACAAAGAAATCTCTCCAAGGTCAACCAGCTGCAGTGTCTTGACTGATCTTTTAATGTGACTTTAATAGTTAGTCAGTTGCTTGATGGCTTTAGTCTGGGCTATCTTAAAGTTTATGATCTGTATGGTCCTCTCAGTGAACCGACCAAGCCTGCTCGAAAACTGCTGTAATTGTGGTAAACCTTCACTGTTGTCAGCTCTGCAGCTCAGTAGTCTAACCCAGAAGGTCCCAGACAAATTGCTCTAAATGATATTTTCTTGATTTGTGTTGGCCTAGTTGGTACTACTTGGTGGCACAGCTGGGCTTCCTATTGCTGGTCCTGAGTTTGATTCCAGCTCTGTTCGGGTCACCTGGACCCATTATCATTCCACATTTGTCCGCAGATTCTGGGTGTGCAGAGGACACGCCGGTTGTTCCATCATTGTAAATACTGATCAAATCTGGGCGTTCTTCTCAAAATCTAGGCATTTCAGATGCCCTGCTGCCTGGGAACGTTGATTCCAATGACTTATGTTGGTTGGCAATTTCAGTGATCCTTTGCCTCATTGCTCTCCTGTCCTAATGAGCCCAACAAGTACATAAATACAGGACGACTGAGGACGTAAGCCTTCATTCATCCATACATTCCTTGTGTCATTGTCTATGTTTGACAAATGGTGCAATGTGCTTTGCGGGAATGATGTTGTGTGGTTTGTCCCTGAACACAAATCATCCACTCGCTGCCCAGTATGTAAATTTGATTTCCATTTCGTGTGTACCTATTATTAGAGAAAAATGAGGGTGTTCTTATGATGTGGGTTTCAGTGCACACATCCTTTAATATCTATATATATATATTGTATTATGCTAATTTCCTTGTCAGTGCTATTGAGCCCATTTTAGGGAGTTGTGTGCATTTATGTGGGTTATGGTCTGAACAGCCTGTAGATGCTAATGTGGGACTCACATGATAACACCTGCTATTTGGATCAATAATATCTGGGTCACTATCATGTCCAAGTCCAAGTATCGCTGGCTCCTGGGCTAGTCATGGGCTTGTCCTGGGAACACCATTCGCTGTATTTCACTCATGAGCTGCTCCCTGTCACTGATAACAACAGTCAGCTAGTGATACTCCTCGAATGGGACTCACTCTGTCACTCACTCGGTCACTCATGGATTACTGAAGGGATTAATGGATTACTGAAGGGGTTAAGGGCTTAATAAGCCTCCGTCAGGATGAAGAGGACTAAGTTACCCTTCTTCAAGAAGAAATCCACTAAGGATAAGGTATTAGGGAGTCCATTAACTCCATTATAGTTCATTCAAGTTTTAGAAGTTTTCTTCTCTCACAGTTACTTACAATGTAAATACAGTGTATGTTTGTATTGACGTCTTATGGTCATTGCGCTAACAGTGAATTAAACTGAACATTATCTGGATATACACGAGTGTATGATAGTCATGATCTATTGCTTACCGTTTGAATGCATAATACGGAGTTCTTTTTATACACTCTTTGTGTTCAGGATGTGTTAAGCTTATCCTATACTAGGCCCTGGATAATTGAGCTATGTTTGACAACTGAATTATAATGTGTATAAATATAAATACCAGTCTATATACCAGTATGTGCTATGTTTAGTATATTTCACCTAAACTTATATTATTGTGTATTTAGAGACCGAACCTTGGGTACTATTGAATATTTATATGGCCTTCTAATTTGTCATTGCTGGCAGATTTACTCGGTCCATTGCACAATAACTATTCAATCAAGTTGCAATGGTAGTCGGATGAAAATATAAGTATAAGGCCATTCGAAAGTAGTTCTGACGAGCATCAAAGAATTTTTAAACTCGGTTATCAGTTGAACTTTGGCGTAAATTGATAAATTAGAGATGATTCTCGTTGATAGGTTTATAGATTCATTTAATGTCTTTGGCTTGATAAGTATTCATAAATATTTTGCGTTATCTTTAATATAAAATAAAATTTGGGGGCTGAAAAATTAAACACGCTCTTTTACTTTACAGTTATTATTACATTATGGCTGTTTAATTTTGTCAGAGCAGTTGCTGTCTACTCTTGGATTGGTTTAAGGGCACATGCTGGTCGAAAAATGGTGAAAATATTTTAGAAAATGGAAATTCTGATTTTGACAGTTTCAATAAATACAGATTTCCAGACAACAAGTGCCACTGAAATTACGCAAAAATTCCTATTCTAACCCTGCAAACAACCTTGCCAATCTCACTTTACAGTTAAAATTATTAAGAGTTTATTTCCTTTTTTTGCCATTTTTCGAAAACTGCGAATTTTAGTGACTTTGAGTTCTTACAAAAAATTAATCTCAACCGCTGAAGGCATCATAATGAATTTTGGCGAGGTGCTTACTGACAAGTTCGCTTCTGCAATAAGGCTATTTTCAGAACTCTATCTGGATTGAAGGCCGAGGGACAGCGATTCAAACCTGAAAGATTGTGAATTAACTCCATAGTCCCATGTTCGCGAACCCAGAAAAACCCTATAAAAACACATTTTTAGTCTGAAAATAGTCTTATTGCCGATCCGAATACCTCAAGTTATGAAAATGAATGAGTTCTGATTATTCTGATTGCTCAGTCTTGAGATGAATTTTTTGTAAGGCAGGATACCTAAAAATATGTAAAATTCTTTGTTGCCATGGCAACCGTAACCATGGCAACTTAAAATTTCAGGGAGGATCATTTTTTGGTGCCTTGAAGGCCTGTGTAAAATTTCATAGCTCTAGCTGCAACAGTTTCTTCTGGACAGCATACACACATTTTTCGACCAGCATGTGCCCTTAAAGAATTTACTACTGATCACAATTCCAAGTATTATGAATCATAATGCCAACTTTGTTGAGGGTGTCTAACAGTAACATTGCTTCAAATGTAATCGTAATCAGTCGTTTTCTGATGATAAAGATACGTCTTTGTAAATAACGGTCATCCCTCTTTGAGAGATAAGAAATGCATGCAATGTTAACATTTCAAAGTGACCTCCCTGAATTATTAGCTAAATATAGGAATTGTGTAATTGTAATATCTTATCTTGACATGATTTTCATTTTGATCTTGGAATTGCCAATGTGTCTCTGTCAGTGTGCATTATACTTGTGTTCTCCTTTATTGAAAAGTTGTGCGGGCAATAAAGTGTCCAATATTTTCTTGGACATTCAAGTTAGAAGCTCTTGGTTCCATATTTGTCTTGTTGATTATGAAACTTTGAAAGCAAATTTGATAATGTGATAAACTGTTATGACTAGGGTGCTGATGCCCCTCTCAATCTACCACTGACAATGTATACTTATGTCTGTAGTTGATTTGAATCTATAAAAGGATGGCATTGATATTGACTTTGGCTGATTCAATATTGACATGGTCTTGTGACTCAGAATTAAGGTTTACATCTTGATCTAATGTACCACTCCCATGTCTCCCATAATTGTGGTGTGACTAAGTTGAAAATATAGGGGCTTTGAATAGGACTTTGTTCTGTGTATAATTAGGGCCCGGCTTAAGGAACAACTTCTGTATTTAGGGCTCAGAGTATGACATGACATTGTAATTTAGTTTACATGTAGAATTTGTCTGAATGTTCATAATGCTTGGAGTTCAAATGTCAGCGAGGGTATCTGTTCTTCGTGAGTTAGCAGAGTCTGTGGGCCTAGTTGGCTACCCAATTAATGTTGTTAGAATGAAGCATTGAGTTGGCAATTTCTTGTACGCTGGTTTCGGGGCTTTATAAAAAGACCCCTCTCTTTGTAAAGTGACCGTGTCCGTAAGGTCTGCAGATTTGTCAATGAAGCTTTTGTCGAGGGTTGCTTGAGAAGCTGAGAGAAGGGTGTCCACAATATGCTGTATATGTCTGCCCATGTGAGGGGTCTTTTACTTCATCCGAGAGAATTATCTCATTACATCTTTTTCTATGATAAAGTCATGCAAAGCTGTAGTAGAAATTGTAATCAACATTGAATCAGCTGTTGTAGTGAGACATGCAGACGATGTAATAACAATGCAAATTTCAACATTTTATTTATCCAATTATACCATTTCATGTATGATATCATTTTAGTGCGAGCAATATTGGCCTTACATGAGTCATGTACGAAGCTGCTAGAAAATTGTAATTTCATAAATTGATCATAAAGTAAAAATACTGTAGAGCTCTGTATGTAATTGGAACTGCCTCAACATTTCAAAATTAATTTCCGTGATGAAAAAACTGAGAGCCTCATGTTGACATAGTTATTAGTTTCCTGTTGTAGATGTCACTTCAATGGAAATTTCTGCTTGTTCGCTTTTTATAGATATTAGAAATTGCGTGTTACCCGTTTAATTTAGGCAACCTTTTTATTAGATAAACATAGAATATGGTAACATTATGTGAACTCCGGATTTTGATAATTGATTCCTTTCTACACAGTTTTTCCATGAGCTGTCACTGTTTAGTTATTTAAATTCAACATTGATTTATAAGTTACTAAATGTACATACCGAAATAAAAGCGAATGTATTAAAAGTTACAATTTTGCTTTCACTCCAAAATAATCTGTTCATGCAGATTTTGCAAAAGTTTGTAACACTTGTGCACCTGGATCGTAGTTCCAACCACGATGTGCCTATATAAGTCGATTCACAGACAAATGGTAGACATTCTAACTTGTAGACCACCAACTCATAGACAACCAAGCCATGGACAACTGGGAGAGATCAACATGTTTATATTTACCTAGACATGTGAACCCTTATTGGACAAATAGCCAGCTCACATTGGGGACCTCAAGTACTTACTGGGAGATTAGTCCGCAAAGAGGTGCTCTATTAATATCCATAATCACATAAGAGCTGCTGCGTTAATCTGGAGCAGTTCCATGGAGGGTGGGCTAGATTGGGAGTACAAATTTGATTCACAATTCAACGAGAAAGTCATCAGTTTGCAGCCTCACTCCACTAGTCTGATTATGCAGACTGACTTAAAAGTTGAAGTCTGATGCCTTTGTAAAGACCCCCCCCCCCCCCCATGTGAATGGTATTCCATCTCAGATCTTCGGCGGCCACAGAGTACCTACGAGATGGCGCTTCGAGCATTAAACTTCAATGCGTGCGTGCCTGCCCTACAGCATGGCATCTTGCTGATGGGGCAGGTCAAAAAGCATTGAAATGAGTTGTTCGAGTAAGAACTATAAGCTCATTGTAATTCAATCTTACGGCTGTAAGTTGAAACTTACTATTTGGGTATTCCTTGTTTAAAGCAACATTTCTAGATGGAAGTGGGCTTGTTTTGACTTGCCAAGTGCAGAAACAGTTTTGGGTCTGCATTGTTGTTTTGTCTGCAGTTCTGCAGAGAGACCATCTGACTGAATGTTCAGAATGATGTTCCTATTTATTCACCAAACTGTACTTTCTTCATTGTACCTCTTTGTGTTGAGTTTATCACATGAGCAATGTTTAGCACAATTAGGATTGTTTTGAAGGGATGAAATTAGTTGTATTCCCATGAGGTCTTGGATGATGCAAGCCACTGATTCTCTCAAGTGTTGTTAACTAATTATGGATTACCTGCAAAGACTGACTCTGAATTGCCCATGCTGATGCTGAGGGGTGTAAAATGCAAACCTAAAAATATTAATCTGAACTTCGAAGGAGCATATTTACGTCTCACACGAATGACATCAATTTCCATATATATTCTTTGTATTGTATCTTACATGATTTTGTGGTATATTGTTCTCTTTTAATTTGTTCTGCTAGCTGTCAATCGTAAGGCAGCGACCCAATTCATGTAATAGGAACTTAGTATTGCTCTGGATTAGAACTGTTCCTATTGTCTATTGTAAAAAAATTGTTTTGAAAATGAAGTTATAAATTTATCTCATTTTTTGCAGGTCCACCCTCCAGCCATGGCTCCCCTGGGGGTTGTCACCACCTTACCAAATATGGAAGAAGACTGGGCCAAGCCAAAGCTATTGTGAGTTATGCCAATTTCAGAATTTAATAGAAAACAAATCCTTTGGTTATTGGTTTTAACTTCATAATACAGCTAGAACAGGAGTATTTGGTTGTGTTTTAGCTTGTAATCCACAGAATTATGATGCAATTAAATGCATATTTGATGCGCTCTATGAATTTTATTTCAACATATTCAATTTATTGAAACCTTGCAATCTTTTTTTGTAACTTGTGTTCATAACAGCAGCACTTATTATTTTTAGTTGCAATTTATATAAAAATTGACATGGCTTCTGTAGGAAAACTGTAGGGTAGCTTTTTTAAGATGAAGCAATTGTGTTTAGCATTGTTACTATGAGTCACTGATTGGATTTAATCAAGTAAAAGTTAAAAGCCTTTGCTCATTCAATTTTCCGTTGGGCAAACACTAGTGTTGTTGTTCTTCAATGTCAATTTCAATTTCCAAATGTTTCTGTTGATTTAGGGACAGTAAAGCCTTATCCATGACTTCACCGGCCTCCCCTGCTGAGAGCTTCGTATCAACCGTCTCTGCAATAGAATCTCGGCCTGCTGATGGTATGTTGACTTTGTATTGACCAACTTTACTTATTAAATTTACAATATTTGACACGCATTAGATTACAATATTTTGGCTTGGCTCGCTGCACGTTTTGATAAATTGTCAGGTCAGTCGTTTGCAAAGACTCTTTTGGACATGTTGCAGTATATTATAGTATACAGCAATCTTGATTTACTTTTAAAACATGTTGTAAAAGTTTCATATATTCTACTAGCAGTGTACCCGTATAAAGATGGGTAGAGGGTATTTATGTTGTATTGTTTATTTACTCAATCAAGAGTTGTGTGAATATTTATGGTGAATTTAAACAAAGGAGTCTACTTCTGAATTTCTCCCCCCACGACCCCCTCTTTATGTGGACCTGGGCAAATGTTGGACAGCAGCTTCAGTTGTGCTTTGCAACATTGGAGTTTAGTCCTTGTGTCCTAATTAATGTACGTAGCGTTTAATTGCATGATGCAAGGGCCCAACCATCCTTCCATCTGTCAATCCCTCTGGCTCTCCCATTGTAAATGTTGTGTGCTGTTTGCTTTACTTTGTAACCATGTTTTTGGTTGGGGACCGTTCAGAATTTATGACTGGGGGGGGGGGGTGGAGTTTTGGCCGAGGGGGTACTAACTTTTCACACGTGTTTCAAGGGGGGGTATTACTTTTTGACAACACTTCCAAGGGGGGGGTAAGAAATTTTAACAAAGAAGAAATGTCAAAAAAACATGCATAAACTCATTTTATTTGGACTTTTTTACGCGCAAAAGTCCGCAAATCTGTACGCGTGGCCGTGTACAACAGTATATATGTGTGTATTGCTGTGTATGTCGAGGGGGGGGGGTACTAAAAATATGCGTGAAACCTAGGGGTGGGGTACTAAAAATCCGCATGGAACTCAAGGGGGGGGGGGTATCAATTTTTGACGGGAAGTTCCAGCAAAACTCCCACCCCCCCCAAGTCATAAATTCTGAACGGTCCCTTGGGTTTTTCAAAGAAATCTTCCATATCTTCTTTTTTGCCATGGTGTTGTCCCTCTTGCTCATCCTATAATTGTTGCCGCAAAGTCTTCTCCATGTTCGCCACTTAGGCGTATATTATCATGATTATATTATTTGATTATTTGATATTTTTAAACTGTCTATCTATCTGTCTATCTGTCTATCTGTCTATCTATCTATCTATCTATCTGTCTATCTGTCTATCTATCTATCTATCTATCTATCTATCTATGTGCCATCTATAATATATCTTTGTTCTTTCCATCCTTCCTTTTTTTCCTTCTTCCTTCCTTCTTCCTTCCTTCCTTCCTTCATCCTTCCTTCTTTCATCCTTCCTTCTTCCTTTCTTGTTTCTTTGTTGCCTTTTTCATTCGTTCACTCTTCCTTCCTTTTGCCATTCCTTCATTCTTTCCTTGAAGCATTCATTTCTTTCTTTCTTTATTCCTTCATTCCTTCATTCCGTCCTTCATGTATGTATCCGCTTCCTTTTAAATTCCTACCTTGTTCCTTTCCATAATTCCTTTCTTAATTTCTTTCATAATTCATAACCATTTCTATCTTTTTGAAGGTCTTTAAAATGATTCAAATACGAAGAGGTGCTTGTTGATACAATACATATATCTACCAATGTGCCTGTCTGTCTATTTGTAAGGATCTGTCAATCTATCTATGGAGAGACGTATGTACCACTGTGCCTGTCTGTGCAGATCTATCAATCTATCTAACTATCTTTCTTCTGTCCTTCTTTGCTTCCTTCCTCCCTTCCTTTCTTCTATGTTTTAACATCGTTTTTAAAAGCACTTGCTCTGTGTGGCTGCTGGCCTTGATGCTGCTATCACTGCAGCAGAACATTTAAAATTCACGGGGAAATATCCTTTTTTGCTCTCTATAATTAAATAATCGGAGCTTATGATAGATTTGAGGCATTAAGAACACAGTTTGGGCATAAAAGGACTCAGTGGTAAACTATTATGACTGTCAGTCAAGCCATAGCTGAGAAGACCCGTTACAAAGGAATTATGGAGAGGTGAATTTTATATATGTATATAGATTTCATAGCTTCAAGCAAACTTACTGCAGTTTTGTATTTCTCAGTGATGTTTTCAAGAATGTCAGTTATCACTGCAAGCAACCAACATCTCCCTTCCTCGACTTCCTGATGTTTTTGATTTTGCTTGTTCTTAATTAGTTTTCTTCTTTTTTCCAGAAAAGATCAACCATGAAGAAGAAATAGAGGACGCCCAGGAGTACACGGACACTGAATTAGGGGGAGTGGAAGAACACAAGTCTGTCATTTTACATCTTCTGTCTCAACTGAAGCTGGGAATGGACTTGACTAAGGTATGTCATCACTTAGGTGTAGCGTGGCATCCACTCGGCCCCATGGGATCGCTGAGTTATAGTGTTAAATTCCATCTCAGGTCTTCTAAACTAAAAAAAATTAACTTGTATGGTCACTGAACGTTGTACTTGTACTTAATTTTAATACTTACACAAATTACATTGATTGATAGAGCTCTTGGTGTCCATAATTGATTGAATTGATTTAAGTTATCAGGATGTAATGTAAATATTTATTTCTTGATAATGATGACGTTCCCTCTCACCTTGAAGTATAGGGCTGCGAGTTTTATGTCATCAGAGATAGAACCGTGACTTTTTCACTCCTCGCTAGCTTTACTCTTTTGTGATATTGTGCTAGTGCGGAATTTGCGGAGTCATACATTTTCTTTATTAAGAAGAAAGCTTCAAATGTTCTTTCATCTGATGTATGATTGTTTCTTACAATTCTCTCACTTTTCACTTTACACCAGGTGGTGCTGCCAACATTTATCCTGGAGAAGCGCTCCCTTCTGGAGATGTGTGCGGACTGCATGGCTCATCCGGATGTCTTCCTGCGGATTCCGGATATGGAGGATGCAGAGTCCAGGATGATGGCTGTCGTGGAGTGGTACCTCACCTCATTCCATGCCAGTAGAAAGGTACGTCTGAAATATAAAATAAAAACATATATTCAAGTACAAGTATAGAAACTAAGCAGTGTGACAACTGACAAGTATGTGATTCAATACACATTCTGTATTTCATTGTGACACTTGTTTTGTAGCAAGTTCTATGAAAACACACTGACTATATCGTCTCCCATATGGTTTCGTTCTTCTTAACTCTGCCATTAGTTCCTGTTACTGCTTAATTGGAGATATGGCAAGGACTAAAATTTGCAAAGGCTGCACCCAATTAATTGCAGTGTAAGACTTTAATAAAATATCAAAAGTTCATTCTCACTGGCAGCTAATAATCCCTCTTGCAAGAAAGTAGGTAACTTGCTGTTGGTTCTTGAATGACTTCTAACGTCTCTGTTTCCAGGGTGCTGTTGCCAAAAAACCTTATAACCCAATTATCGGAGAAACATTCCATTGTTCTTGGAAAATGGGCGGCAACCAGGAACAAAATGGACATATGGGAGATGGCCAATCAGGAGCCAGCAATGATCCTGGCCCCACCCCTGGCTCCTCCCCTTCAGGAGACTGTGATCACACGTATCTGTATTACCACGCCGAGCAGGTCTCGCATCATCCGCCTGGTGAGTAAAGATAATGACCGTTTAATGCAATGTTATTTTAGTATGTAACTGACTTCGATTCATCTGTAAAATATTGATGTGGTAACAGAACTTACAGTCACTGCTGTGCAAGAAAGCACTCTAATCGTTTGTTTTCGTGTGAAAATAGAGTTAATATAAACTTAACTTTTTACGGAAGGTAAAGTTAAACCTCTATGTCAATTTGTATCATTTAATGTGTGGCAATTGTATTGGTTTTGCGATATTTCAAGATTCAACCTGTGGCTGTAGATTCTTTCATTCAAGTAACAATGTTTTTTATGGTTCCTCTAATAAGATTTTGTATTGTACCAAATGAAATTCATAGTGTTGATTATGTAAATTAGGCCTAATGTGTAAATGTTTCTTCTTTCAGTCTCAGCATTTTACTTTGAAAGCCCACAGAAACAAATGTACATGAATGCCTCAATATACACCAAATCAAAGTTCATGGGAATGTCTATAGGTGTCTCACTTGTTGGAAAAGGTAAGAACAGAAATGATTGTCATGCTGTACTTCATGAACATATAACTCCATAGCATATAGCATAGTGAATCTATTCCAAAATGTATTGCTTAGGATTCTCTTCTTTGATATGCATAGCTGACCCATGTCTTACTGCTTAGCTGTATACCTGGGGCTGCCAGAACATTGACAGGCCATAGCTTTATCTTAACGTGTGTGCTCTTGAAGCTGTAACTTGACTTCTGTTGCCTCGCAGTATCAGAAAGTTTATTAATGACCTTACTGTCCTTTGACCTTAGTGCCTTTACTGTATCATTTACTTTTGGTGTTACTAGCTTGAAGCTAATGTTTATTTGTTGCCCAACCGAAGTGAAATAAAACTTATCTTATGTTTTATGCATTATTAGCCTTCTATTTTACGTAACAATTGTGTTATTTCCTTGCAGTAAACTTGAATTTGTTATCACACAACGAGGAGTACAGTTTTACGTTACCAAGCGCTTATGCTCGGTCCATATTGACAGTCCCTTGGGTGGAGTTAGGAGACCGAGTGGTCGTTCAGTGCAAAAAGACTGGCTACAATGCGGCCATAACGTTCCAAACAAAGCCCTTCTATGGCGGAAAATTGCACCGGATTAATGCCGAAGTGAAAAATCCAGCCGGAGAAATAATCTGCAGGGTGAACGGGGAGTGGAATGGCACCCTAGAGTTTGTTTATGCAAATGTAAGTAAACTGTATGTTGTAATGTGATGATTTCTTCTTGTTTCTCCATTTAATATATCAAGTAATTCTTTCTGACAGTTCTTTTCTTGTTGCTGCAATTGTATTCTAAAAATGCAAATCTTTCATCCTTTGTGTTAACATTAATGGAACTCCTTTATTAGCTATCTGTTGTAACTAAATGTCGGCTAATTAAAAGTCTTGCAAAAAAATATTACTGATAATTAATGATTTTGAGAATGGATTGACTATCATGATGGTGACATTACTTTTCTGTTGCTTGCTGGGTGTAAAGGATATATATATGTTCTTTTGATGGGCTCATGGATGTATAATTCATAAAGGAAATCTTTTTTAACCGTCAAAACTTATATATTCTGCTCTGGTGTCCAAAAGTTCTTTAATATTACTCTGACAGCCTTTATAGCTTCGTTGATGCTTTCAGGGAGAAACAAAGAAAATCAACACAGCTTCTCTGAAGACGAAAAGAAAACGCGTCCGATCCCTGGATGTCCAGGGCGATTTTGAATCTCGCAGGTTGTGGAGGAATGTCACGAGTAGTCTGGTGACCAGCAATATCGAAAAGGCCACAGAACACAAACGATTTGTAAGTTCTTCAGACAATGAAAATTGGTTGTTTGATATTTGTTTCCTTGTTCCTGCTGTCGCAATATGAAAAGAATATCAGTTGAAAAAATATTATGCGACAGTGAAATGGCTTCTCAAGCCAGGGCTAGTAACTAGTAATTGTTTTGTGCAGAACTTCGCAAAAATTAAGAATTAGTTTTGTAAGATATTCAATTATTTTGTCATTTTCAGTTGGAAGAACGACAGAGACAAGGAGAGAAGTATCGCAAAGAAACAGGGACACCTTTTCCAACTAGGGTAAGTCATAAGTTTTAGATTGAGTAGTTAATTATGACCTTCTGATTTAAATTCTGAAGTTACCTGTGTAAGTAAGTAATCATTTTATAGACAGAGTCACATCTGACTCATAAGTCAGTACGAAAAAATTAATATTAATAACCTAAATCATTATACATAGTATAAATCATCATAAATAACATGTAAATCTTAATATTTCTGGCAAGTACTATATACCAAGTATGACTGTTATGGAACAAGGAATTCTATGTCAGTAATCAAAAATGATTTCATATAAAATGGTATCAAAGATAGTAGATTTTGATGAACAACTGTTTGCTGAATTTATTTGGACAAGAGGTCTATTGTTGGTCCCTTGTGTTATCGACTATTCTGGACAAATAAATAATCTCACACACCTCATGTTAGCAATTGGCCCTCCCTTGCCGTAAGAACTTTCAACAGAGGGCTTCACTGTCCTATAGTTTGCCTCTAAATAGCCCACACTGGTGCTGATGGGGCGTAAAACACAAACTCACTCACTCACTGTCCTATAGTATCCAAACCTTTCATTGTCTTGTTTAGATTACAGTAAGAAGCCTCTATAACAGTATATCCCACAGGTCATTAATGTAGCGCACTTCTAATCCTGTCTTAATGCATTTCTTGCAGTATTTTCACAAGGAGAAGGATGACCAGTGGACGTTCAACAGCCTCTTGAAACCAGACCAGACGGAGCCATCGTTATAGTACCCAGTGATTTGTCATGATGAAACTTGATAGTTCAAATCAGATGCAATAAATGTACATAGCAACATTTGTATATAGACTTATAGTTAATGAGATGTGATATTTGGAAAAATGAATTCAGGTCCATTTGCTTGATGAGAGGAATGCTGTGTATATAATAGGATTGTGTAATCTGTATATGGGTAAGGCCACGAAGTTGAGTCATTTGAGCTGCTAAAAGTGTCCTCTAAATTCAGAGCTGGCTGGCTGAAATGGATTTTGATAAAAGCTAACTGAATGAATGCAGGACTAAAGCATGCATATTAGACTAAACTGTGTAAAAATTTGAGGTTGATACCACAAAAACTAAAGACACAGGACAACTTTTTGTCATGGAAACAGGCCAAGAATGACGTTTTTAGGCGTTTGTGGATTGGCATGGTCAAAAGAGGACTTTACTGTCTTTAGGAAACCCTCTGTTATGTCATTTTTATTATTTAGAATGATAGAACAGGTCCTGTACTTTTATTTCATACATAGTGAATGCCTGGGAATCCATTATTTTGATAAGATATAAGTCAATTTTTTATCGTAACATTTTCAGCTCTTACCTGTTACGCGCCATTGGACTGCTCTAACTTTTTATTTCATTGTAATACTGAATTGCAAACAGTGTCTATCTGACCACTAAGGTGATGCTTACAAGATGCAATTCAGTTATGACAACAAATAGAATAAAATATCGCCGATAACTTGATTTTTCATCATGTCCTCATAAAACCATGTTTCGCGGCCAAATTTTCTACCCCCTGTCTTTTCATATTTGAATGGCTTAATCTCTATTTTTACATTACAAAACAGTAGTGCAATGATCAGACATAAATATTGCCAATTTGCAGACTTGAGAATAGAAAATTGAGGCCAGGACATGAAGAAAAAGGGGCAATTGTCCTTTTTTGTCTGGTTACGAAAATGTTAAGCGCTTTTTGGGGTAACATGGTAACAGGACAGTTGTTTTATGTCCTGTTTGAATTGTAGTAACAAGGACATGTCCTTTTATGTCTTTGCAAACAAGCAATCATTTTTTTACAATTATGAGAGTTTCAGTGGCTCCATGCCTTTAAAAATGTTGAACTGAATCTACCAATCTTTTCTTATCACATTGTAGGTTAATCACCAAGTAACTCATGGGTATTATGGTAAATATTTGGTATAACTGGTCACATAGTCATGTAACAGGACATGTCCTGTTACTGAGTTTGTATCAAAGTGTCACCACTTGCAATTAGAATGGAGAACCACAATCTGAATTTTGTGTATTTAACTGTTGCTCGACGCTGCTGTATCAAAATTCCGCAATCACACATCTGCAGTATCATTATTATGTGCATACAGTCATTCTATTCCTATTTGTCTTGTTACTTGTCCCGTTACTTGCCCATTACTTGTCCTGTTACTTGTCCTGTTACTTGTCCTATTACTTGTCCTGTTACCTTGTCATTAAAACAATATTTCTCCAACTTTATGAATTATTGTATGGAGAATGTTTGTGCATGTTCATGGCAAAAAAAAAAGGCACAACTATTTCTAACCATCTCAGTATCTCAGATAGCATCCACACAGTATCTGGTGCAGCGAGTGGTACTCTGAGTTTGCCTGTGTGATGAAGACTTGTCCTGTTACTTATTTGTCCTGTTACGCAATAAAAATGATGGAAGCTGGTTTTACATTCTAGTTTCTAGTCGTTTTTCATGTTTCTAACAAGTTTCTTGTTTGCCAAATACACTCCACATGGGTTCCATACCTGTAAATTCATGACATTTGCTTTATGGCCAACTTTAGCAAACGATCCTGACTAAAAAATTAACATGCAAGCACTTTTTAAGGAGTTGCTGTTCGAACATCTATCCTATCTACACTGTAAGCATAAAACAAGGGGGCAGGGGGCAGCTGCAACCTAAACATCTGGCAGGCTTGTAAATTAGCATTGAATTTGAGCAAAGATCTGAAAAATCGAGCCTTATAGACCCAATGATGAACTACCCCCTCCCCAAATATATATCACCTCTCCCACACCATGCACACATGTGCTATCCAACTACCTAAATAACTACCATTCTGCCTGTCTGTCTGTGTGGATCTATATCAGAATCTATCTATCTATCTTTCCAATGTTAGTGCCGGGAATCGGTTGGAAAATCCATAATTGATTAATCCGGTACCCTGGTCGATTGATTATCGATTAATTGATTATTTTCCCTCAAGCCTTCAGTTTTTTTTCATTAATTTTCTATAAAAAGAAATAACATAAAAAAGTTTCTCGTCCATGTTGTTTGAAACTGTAATTTCTCAACAGTTTCTGTCGTTCATATATTTATGAATTTATGAATAGCTGACTTAAGTTTTCAAAACAGGATACATCAACTTTACAAATGGGATTCTTTTTTCTCCTTTCAATTTCATGGGCCTATCATGGCAATATTTACCGGTGCTCACTCAAGTTCAAGCTTCCTAATAAGAGTGGGCCATGTTTTTTATTATTCATATTAAGCCCAGGCTTAGGCCTACTCTCTAGAAACCCCTCATCACCCCATAGATGCTAACAAGATCCTCCTGAGTAATTTTAATCCTTATGGTGCAGTAACACATCCTGCAGGGCATGTATATATGTGATGTTATTTCTATGAGAAATAGTTCATGCGTTGCTTAAACTTGAAGTTACAGTCCTTGTTATATTTACGTGGAATCTCAAGTTCTTTTCTATGCTGTTGAACTGTGATGTCAGAGATGACTGTATTCTAGCATTGCAATATATGTATATTAACTACAAGCTGTGATGTCATTTTAAACTGGGTCAGATTTCCCGGCTTTAGCCAATGTGGATCCTCCAAAACTGAGCGTCACAGTTTCAACACAGTGTCAGTGTGAAAATTGGGTCTGGGAAAACCAATCCAAGTTCCACATCACGGCTTGTTAGCCAATGGGCTGCCAGAACAATTATTTGTCACATAATCCATGTGTTTACGAAAATTTTCGAAGCCTTTTGTTTATCGCAAGGTGACGGTCTCTTGAAGTTTAAAATTGTAAAGTCACAAGTTTGCAGATTAATCAAACAACTCTGTGGGGATTATAACAGTTGTCTACTGTAAATGCTCATGAAGCTGCCATTAAGTCAGATTAGACTGGTGATTGCCAATGATGGATCATTGGGATAACAACGTAATGCTTCCTTCCATGTGTCAATGTTTAAACTGTGATGCTTAGTTTACTGTAAGCACATTGGCAGGCAAGCTGTGATGATGTGGTTGCAAGGGCTATCCCATATGAAATGCTTACTCTGACGCTGTGTTGAAACTGTGACGCTCACTTTGGAGTTTCCACATGGGCTAGAAGCGGGAAATCTGACCCAGTTTAAAATTACATAACAGCTTGTAGTTAATATACATGTATTGCAATGCTAGAATACAGTCATCTCTGACATCACAGTTCAATGGCACAGAAAAGAACTTGAGATCCCAGGTAGGCTAACCAGGACTGTAAAGTGCTTGCACGTTATTTTTTGGCTTTGTTCCACATGCAGGCCATAGACTAGAATATCTGAAATCAATCAAGTTTACATTTGATGCAATATGTTACAGCCTAATTGGTGATTGATCTTTGCAAAGTTTTATATTCTTACAATTGTACCTGGTATACCCCTCAGAGGCTAATTGCTATTCGCACCTTTTGAGGTCTTAGGGTTTCTCTCAAGACTGGCAGGTATCTACTGCATCAAATAAGCAATTGAAATTCACCAATCACTTCTATGGTGTAGGAAGAAATAGAATTTGACGCGTTAATTACATTTAATAGAATTTGATGTGTTACATTTAATAGAATTTGATGTGTTAATTACATTTAAAAAATATGAATTTTGCAATTCAGCATCCTCTGAAGCCCATTGATCCACTCTTTAGTGTGATTCACGTTTGTTTTCCCTATTCTTGAACAAGAAAGAGTTGTTTTTTTTCGCGTAACAGGACATGTCCCTGTTACGAAATTCTCCGAAATTCAACTTAAACAGTGGTGGCACTGCAGAAAGTATATATATATATCAAAAGTAGAGTGCTAATTAGTTGTAACAGGTGTTATTGATCCAGTTACTTCTTTAAAACGTGTATAGAAGGTAATGCAAACAGAATATTTGTCCTGTTGCGGTCAATGAATTTGATTTAATTGTCAAGCACATCTGAGAGCAACAAAAAATATAATTCAGCCTTGGTTACAATTATAGCTAAATGTATTAAGTATAGTTTAACAGCTAAATTTTGAAAGTTTCTGAACTTCCAGAGTAGCTTAAGCATTCTAAAGAATTGTCCTGTTACCACATGTGTGGCTTGGATTTTGAAGCCTACATTGCGGCTAAGTCATAGCAGTGTGGCCAACAAAATAGCACAGAAAATAAGTGTCTGCCTTATTTGTATAGTTAGTAGCCAAAAAGTAGATATTTCATCATTACTTTTACATCGACAGAACTCAGAACCCCAATTGTCCTGTTACGTTTTTTAAAGATTGAATTTTTAAGAAATCAAATATATGTGTATGGTGAGCTCCAACAACCTTTGTAAGGTGACCCAAGCAGGTTATATTTCATTAAAATATTCAATTTTGAGGATCCAAAGCACCTTGGAAGTCGGAAATGGCAAAATATGAAAAATGTTACGTTTTTTAATATTCCAAATAAATAGTCATTCATAAAAAAGTGAAACGTTTACAGCCTTAAGAATGTTGATTTCATATGGGCATTTGACTATGTGAAATAGATTTCATAATTTCTTGTCAAAATTCCAAAACATTCTTTTTGACAGCTTTTTTCAGCTAAGATGCCCCAACTTCGTGGCCTTACCCATATATATTACATTGTTATTCAGGGTTTATAAGTAAATGATGTTTATATAACTAACAAAGTAACGGTGAGTGACGGCATATTAGCTGTCATGTGATACCTAAGGAGAGAAGTGTAGGTCTTTAAATGAATACTTAAATACGATGCATGTGAAATGTTAAGCTAGACTAACTCTCTCTGTCGTTGTTCATATGTACTGATATGAGTGACATGGGAAAGTTATAAGGATTTTCAAATCACTACTTTATAACTTGGACTTCAGTCACTCATGTATTGCCGTTACACGCTATTTAACTACTAGACTATATTAACTATTAAGAGTTTATCTTCATAATCATTCACTTGATGGAATAGCTTCAAAGCATGAAAACAGATGTCTTAAGTCACAAAGTTGTGCAATTCTTAAGGGAGCATAGGTATTAGATAGTCTTTTACATTATGCTTATGTATTGAACTGATTGTAGCCTCAATGGATACACTATGTGAAAGTACTGTGTATTAAATGATGTTGCGATTGCTACTATGGGAGTCCAAACTGGTTCTAAACTTAGATAAGGCCTGACATAATTGATCTTTAGCTTCTCAGATCTTTTTGAAGCACTTTTACTAGGGTTGGTCGGTAGAATGAAGAAAAAAAGGCTATAATCGCAAATTTGTATAATGTCAATTGAATAAAAAATAGTGGATAAGCTTAATTTTTTTGCCGTAGGCAGAAAATCGGGTCGGTCGACCCGAGAAGCTAAAAATTAAAAAAGTCTGGCCTAAATGCACTTAATGTCTTCCTGCAAACTTAGAAGAAGCTGCTGTGGTGAAGAAGTAATAAGTCATTAGTTCATAGCTTATTGATACTTTAATAGCATTTCGTAGTTAGATTACATAAGCATGCTAGCTGATTTAATAGGCCTTTAAGATTATGCAACATCGCAATTTTGTCACCCAGTGATACGGTTATACTATAGGTAGAATTTTAATGATAAGCCAAATATTTGTCTAAGTTTGGTTTGTAGGTAATTCATTTGTGCCTGAGGTTACTAATATTATTGATACTATAGGATAAAAATTAATTTGCAATACTTCATAAAATACCAACTTTAAGTTTGATCATTACCCGTTTTAGGCCTAATATTGTTAGTTCATTTGCCTTTCTCCGATGATTCTGTTGAATTTTAATGTTTAAATGAAGCTTTGAAAGAAGGATTTAATTAATTAAATTTTGTTCTGATGTATCTCTGAAATGGTTTTCTTGAATGGCATCATAGAATGTCACTTAAAATCTGTCAAGCACTACTTTGTTATACGCATGCGACTTCGCCATAATTTGGAAAGACGTGCATAATGATATATGGGAAACAATCCGTAATTATCCTGAACCATTCTCAGTGTGAGCTCTATATGTATACAATACATGTATGTTAAAATCGGGAGTTCTGTATATTAATTATATCATATATTCAAGTGAAGAATGTATTAATATTTTCATGACAAATGAAATCGCATTTCAATCATTGTACTTAACATTGTCCTTTTGGAGTTTCTTTTGTAAAAGAGATTGGTGAATTAAGTACAAACCAAAAACAATTATTACCGGTACCATTTTAAAATTTGCATTGCAAAATTGTCCGTCTGCTGAAGTTAATTCGTAATTAGTAATTCTCATATCAGTATATACCTATAGTTAATTAGTTATATATGTATCATTCCAGTCTGATTGATGCCTAAATCTTAAAATTATTGTGCCTGCTGTAATTCAGATATATTTGATAAGTTTATTAAGGTTAGTTTCACAGATGAATATAGTTAGCTTTATGTTCAGAAATTTTATATCTTACTTGCTCATTGATACTAATACTTATATGTAAGTTATAGTAAATGCCTAGCATATCAATATGATGTATTGATGTGGCCCAGCCTCAGTCAATTATCTGAATAGTAATTGTAATATTTTACTAAAATTAGTACGCTAATTGTTTTGTTATGGCAAAATGTTGTTGATTTTATGCTTCATTCAGTCTGGTACCTGAATAGTAAATGTTACATTACTTACTAATTTGGTCGTTGTGTCTTTTGATATTATGAACCATTCTTCAATTTCCTGATGTGCTAACAGAAAACTTGATGAAATAGTCTCTTGGTTAAGACTTCAACAAAAATATAAATCCTTTGTTTTGAGAAGCTTGTGGTGCTTTGGATTTGTTGGCATTTCATTGCTACTTTCTAATAATTTGTCTTTTCATTGACATTATTGTCTTGATTTGGGAAGTTCTTGTTATCCGCATTGTTGGACTTTGTTCCTCCATGTATTCTTTAAATTACCTCTTTGCTGACTAAAGTGGCTGAAAATGTTGCAGAAAGTAATTATTGAGGATACTACTAAGGAATCTAAGAATAGGTCTAGCTGTAAAAAAGTAAATTATAGTAATAAATTCATTTTCAAGGATTAGATTCATATCTTCAAAGTTTTGGTGTTGGGCAGTTGGTTCATTGGTTGAGACCCTGGTGTGCTGTGCTGGAGATGCTGGTTTCAATTCCAGAGTCAGGAAATCTTACAACAGAAAAATCTTGGTAGCCTGTCAATTGCATGTGACGTGAAGCTTCAGTGCGTCTTCAGGGTTCCAACAGTCATGGAAAGTCATGAAAAAAATAGTGGTCATGGAAAATCAAAATATTTTAAAAAGTCATGGAAAATTCAAAATTTGACTACGATTCACGCTAAACTTTTAACAAAATTCTGTCTTTATGGCAGTAAAATGGTTGTTCGAATGGTCGGACAGTGGATGATGGTCATCGTGTGAATTTGTTTTGGGGGGTGAATCTAAATCTGAATGAGTAAAGCATCGGTCTTGGAAGGTCATGGAATTCCGGTCGTAAAATTTTGTGGGATGAAGGAGCACCTTTTTGTGGACTTTCAGAATCATCATCTTGTCATATTTTGGCGGAAGTCAGTGCAGTTGTCTTAGCCCAGTTTCGGGTATTCTTTACAAGGTTGGTTGGTGAAGGGGTTGTAGACTGGTAGTCCCAACACTCTGGACATTGCAGGTGGGGGCTGTCCAAAAAGATCACACATTGGCATTTTCAATAAATATGTGAACACGAGAGGCAGCACCAGGCAGGTGTAATCACAGATCTCTGTGGGTGTAATGATCACTGCATCTCTTCCATGTGCAGTGAAGCTTAAAAGCTTTGCAGTGTATAACAAAATGATTGGAATATGATTTAAATTTGTTAGGAAACAAAACATATGGTAGATTTTCGGATAGCTTTTCTTTCTTGTATACACTTAAACACAAAATCCTGACTGAAATTTTGACTTCTTCCTTTTTCAACAGCCAACATGGTCTGAGACTCTGAAGCTTGGGACTCTTCATTAGCTCTGTAACATTGAACAGTGTCCAAGCTAATGGACAAGTCAAGGGTTGCAAAAAATCATTAAAAAAGAAGAAGAAAAGCCAAGAAAAGTATTATGGAATGAAGAAAAAAAGATAACAGCTCGCCTGTGATGGCACAGAGTTTAAAATTTTAAACATGTAAAGAGTGTCTTTATATACAGTCTGGAAACGCAGGGTTCGATTCCAGCGTTTGAATCCAATTCAATTTGAATTTTTTTTATCGATATAATTATATAATTGGTAATGACATCTTTTTTTCTTTTCCTTTTTTTATTGCGACAACGATATCAAACCGTGTAAAATTAATTGTTATAGAAGATAGTTCTAATAATTACTACAATTCCTGGACAAGCGGCGCTCCTTGTAATAATAAATTTGCAATACTGAATAACGATCATAAACCTTGTTAAGCCGGTGGACAGTCTGGCGGCCGCGATCCCAGTCAGCTCCTTGTCAAACTCCCACTCAAACTTGGCGCGAAAATGTGGATCTGCAGGTACTTGAATCGTCACGTGACTCATCCTAAAATAGGATCTTGCTGTGACCTAGTTTTTCAGGTCACTCAAAGTCGGTCATGAATATGTCACTTTATTGGCATTGGATTGCATGCTGGTGTATTAACGTTGAGGCCTTTTAATCGTCGACGAACGTACAGTGACTTGGTTGCTTGATCTGAGGAGACAACTCACTATCTCTTTGGAACTCTTTGACGTCAGTGAACTGAGTCCTCCGCGCGGCGCATTAATCGGGTCAACGTAGAAATAGTTCATTGTGAGCAGTGATTTTCACGTGAAAGTAAACTCAAGTTTATTCTGCTTCAAAACAAGGGATTTATGACTTCGATGAGTCGCAGATGTCGGAAAAGTCACCCATAACCGGCTAGGATGGGATTGACGGACTATATATTCGTCTTGTGGCTGGCTATTGACTTCGTTCAAGGTAAGTTTGACAACTTTTAGTCAGCTGTCATTTTGATCCTCATCATGTGTGCTAACTTTTGTGATTGGCCGAACTCACCGTGAGTTTGACTTGTCATTAAACGAGATCCAGGTTATGGTAAGTGCTGCAAATTGGGCAAAACAAATATGAAAACAACTGCAATTGATTCAAATGCAAGAAATACTTGTTGGCAGTCTGCTCTACCTGCATGTAGTGAAGTTTTTCCCTGCCTTACTGTCATGATCTTGATAACCGCCATTTTGGATTCAGGCCCAAGACAGCTTTATCTTGATCGCTGTCAGTGGATCCCCAACCTCGTCTATTCTGACAGAACTTGATTTCAGATAATAAACACGAATATGACAGACTTTCCCTGGTCTTTACTTGAGTCTAGTGTGTTCAATGATTCACCTGTTGACCTGCTAACATAACCCCATGTTTTGATTCAAAGGTCACATGACCTACATTCAGTGAGCACTGATTTGAGAGGGATCCAACTTTTCTGCAAGCAACAATCTTGCACACTGGCCAATTCCACTTATCTTGTGAATCAAATGCCTCTTATATTTCACTGCATCTGATACAGTGGCAAACCTAGACCTGTAAGCACTAAAAAAGCTCAAAAAGTCAACAAAATTGTCAAAAACATATGTATTATTTTTGATCTGTCGAAGTTTATTTTGCGTATTGACTTATTGAATTTAAATTGAATTTAAATACAGGTACCCGTCATTAGCAATTAATCTGGTCATTAAAGAATCTAGCTATATTGGTATTTTAAGCGATGTCACTTCTATGCTGCTTCAACATTGGAAAGACCTGGTTATAGTATTTAGTTAGTTTGGAAATTGATTGCCTGTCACAATGAGTGGCATTAATCTTGTTGTACCCAAATAGCCTCTTGTAAGTATTTGTAATTATAGACATGCAAAGTATGTTGTATGTAGATCTCTGATCACTTCACCTTCAGAAGTTAATTGGTTAATGATTAATTGCACAGAAAAACAGTGATAAAGTTTGGCTGCTCCAAAATTTGCAAATTTCTGAAAAATAAGATATTATAGACATGATATTGTTTATAAATTTGCTGCAGACAAATACTATAGGATTTGATTTTATATGTGATATTACATTCCTACATTCCATATCAATGTAGTCCCAGAATTTAATACACAAATGGGGCCTTAGGTAATCTCTAAGCCTAATGACCGTGTAATCTCTTGGAGACAGAAGTCTGACACATTTTAGGACTGAAGGTAATCCTCATTAGAACAGTAAGCTTCAGACCATCTCTTCAGTGAGATTCTCAGTGAGTGTTCACAGAGTCAAGGACTAAGTAGGCCTACCATCGCTAAGTACCAATGAACACTAAGTACTGATGGGAGGGCAAGCTCTCTTTGCTATTGTGCTAAGCACTGGCACTTAAGATTGAGATCTGCTGCATGTGCAAGTGAGCATCTGCTGCCTTCAGCTCTGCCTTCAGCTCTCATCCTCAAGATGATCTGATCATTAATCCCAGCTCCAGCTGATTTGCTGAAGGACCCTTAAGCCACCCTCCCAAGTTCTCAAATGAGTCTCTCAGCATCCTCTTGCAGCATCAACTTTCCTCATCAGTTTGCAACATCAGTTTGCAACTGTTGGCTGCAACTGATCATTGTAACATGTCAATATTCATGATATTCTGTGAATCTCTGTTCAGTTAATGAGCTTCGTCAATGCTTCTGTCTTGTTTCTATTCCAAGTCAAGGTCTGGAAGATGAAAGGGGGGGGAGGGACTCCGAGGGGGTTTCCTTATTAAAAGTTGACTAAAAGTACAAATACAAAAGCATTACATTAAACTGAGTCTAAATGTGATTCCTGGCAGTGGGACTCAGGGCTTTGTTAATGAAGATTTTAAATTGCTGCCACCATTTGGTGAGCGATAAATACTATTTGAAATTTTGAACTTAGCCCTATCATGGCCTATGTCATTAACTTACAGTAATAGTAAGTTTCCAATTCACAACCATTTTGAATTCATTAGACTGAAAATACATTCTTATGCAAGTGAAGTAAAAACATTCAGTTTGCTGAGCAACCTGGAATTTGTCAGAGTGCTTTTATTTGAAGAGAAAAAAGAGGAAAAAACTTTAGGAGGGCTGATATTTGCTACCTGGTTAGTTTCAAGTCAGGACTGCAGCTGATGGTTTTGTGTGATAGCTGGTTGTTAGATGTGTGTAACAATGTGGAGTTGTTTTCTTTTGCCATTGCTTCTGTATGGCATATAAAGAGAATCTAAAAAAGTAATTGTACGGAGTAGAAATAAAAGAAAGGAATTAGCAAGAAAAAGTTTGAAATGCTTTTACAGACTGCAGTAGGGAAACTTCAAAGGCTTTTATAAGTGTTTGTCAGGTATGGGTATAGCCCACTGGAACTAAAGCAGCCCTGGGGCTTGAAATATTTTCAATTTTTGGTTTGCCAAAAAAAGTTTCAGAGATTCACAAATTGCCTTTTTTGATGACGATCTATTGATGGCTTTGTCTTCCTATACAACTGTTCCTCATTTGAAAAGGCTTCTGTTTAGAACTGGTATTCAATACTAGTCATATACCGAATCTTGTGAATGAGTTGTAGCCCCTATATTAGTATAGGGGGCTACTCTGTAATCACTGTGATCGTCGTGGAATGAAATATTTTTAAATGACTCTCCTTTAGCTGTTCAGTAACATATTGTAGACGACTCACACTTTATCATTGCATCATTATATCTGCCCTGGAAGCTGATTATAATGGTAAAAGCTTTGTTGTGTGTCGCAGCGGTATAGCCTACTGTGTAGTGTGTAGGGTATTGCTGTTTACATACATATGGCCAGTCATTCAGATGTATTTGAAAAGGAATCAAGCTGTAAGGGAAAAGAAGAATTTTAGAAATTGATGGTGTGGTGTATGTTTCGAAGTCTTGTACATGTGTGCTCCCCCTGCACCTTAGCGCACCTTATGCAGTATTTTGCTACCTGTGCTGGTATTACGAGGTGTGTATTGCATTCTTGGAGTTGGGGGTGAGGTCTTATTGGGGTCACACAACCCAGGAGTCTGGTGACAGGAAAGTTGTAGGTTGAGAATGTGACTACCCGGCGGCCCCTTTGATCTCCCCCAGGTGATTTGTTACCTGGTAAACAAGGTAGCTGGAGGCAGGTAGACTTTAGATCTCCCTCCCTCCACAACAAGTGATATAAGGTCTATATCTAGATACGGTATGAGTCAGTACAGGGCATTGTGCAGTCTGTGCTTCGTATATCTATCATATCTTCTTTATATATATCTTTAAACTACTAGTGACAACTGTCACAGTATCTGTTATAATGGAACTGAGTAGTAGCAAGTGGCCATTTATATTTACTTATGACCTTTGCGGTGAATCGTGATACGGAAATTGTGCCATTGTGAAAATGTCTCCCATTTGACCATTGTTTGTTTAAATCATTAACAGCAATGACTTATTAATTTTAGCAGTAATTTACAGTTTTCATTAAAATATATCGAGATGAGGTAAATTAATGAAGCCTGATGTAAAGTGGATTCTTAAATTGTAAAAAAAAATTGTTGTTAATCTGGATAACATGTCTGTTTGTTTAGTTTTTCAGTAATTTTCTGATTGATCGTATTCATTGCATCCAGTAATTCCTATTTTAAACAAAAAGTTCTAGCCACTGGTCATTTTTCAAGGTGTGTGGTCTAAAAGTGTCTGGGGTCACGCCTTGCATGGATGCCTTAGAAATAACCTACAAACTTCAATAGACTGAAAAGAGTTTTATTTCGCAGTCTAGGTAATATAATATTTTCACTGACAGAAGTTATAATTAATGCACCCATCTGTAACTAGTCAATAGTATTGTATTGCTTGCAAGACGTGCAAAATTCAAGGATTGATAGACATGTGTGCATTCAACAGTTTTGAAATTATTTATCACATTTACCCCCTTGCATTTTATGAAGGAAATTTCAATTGGAAAATGTTTGTGTTCCTTTAAGGGACAAAAATATGTAATTTTTTGCAAAATGATGTTCTTTAAATTTGCAATCATTAACTTTCTTGATAAGCCTTAAACACTGACTGTACTGCTTAAAAATACAAAGATGTAAAACGTTAATTTCCGTCATTGCCTTTATTAACAAGAAAGATGCAATCACATAGATATATAGATATTTTGTTATTCAGTGAGCACATGGTAACATTTGAAAATTTGGCATTTTGGTGCAGCTCAGATGATAGCTTTTAGTCAATGTTTATCCATGCACTTGAAATTTGTTGAACCACTAAAGCAAATCTCACTGGCTGTCAGAGAAGAATTCCATCCTCTTGAGATCTACTTGTTCTGCAAGCAAATGTTATTTTTCGATATCCAAGTAAATTTCAAAGTGAAGTAGGAGAAGACTGGAAGTCTTACATTTTCATCAAGAACTCAACATTTTCAAGAAGATTCGAGATTGGAAATAATTTCAAGTTCTGTTGTGTTACAATTTTGATATTTGACTCAGATCTCAAACTGAGAGTCTGTAAAAGTGTATAGTAACTTCAGTTAAATATTTTGATGGGGAATTACTTGAGATATATTTAACACCATAGCATTTATGAAATATTCTATAAATTGTAGATTGTCTGTAGAACTTTAGATAGAACACTTTGAGGCCAGTGCACATAGCTTAAAGATAACGTAATTCATATGATTTTGGATATGTACTAGTGGCAGTTCCTTTGTTGTATGGTCTGGTTTTCCTTTGTCTTAAACAGGCCTCTGGATATTTGATTATAAAATACTAAAAACAGTCACCTGGAGCCTGGGGTATAGATCTGTTTAAAATGTAAGTTCTACCCCTAGATATCTGCATGTTGGTCTTGGGGCTTGAATGCCTCCCAAGAAAAACTAAGTGGAAATTTCATCATGTCTATTATACAGGTGCATGGCATTTGGGTATTATTTTCACTCTTGTGTATTGTACATGCCTGGTGTATTGTGTATTGCTAGAATTTCCCTGGCAGATAAGTGATATCTTGGTGGAAGCTTGCTCCTATCTTGAGTTGTGTATTATCAGCACCTTTCCAGAATCAAGTATTTACCATTTGTCCTGTCACCATAGATTGTGTTTATCTCTGTTATGATGCATATTCGATATTAGATCTGGCTTAGATTATATGCTAATAGCAGCTATGGCCTGTGCCAGGGTGGTGTACCTGCTTATGAAATGGCATTGAAATGCCCCAGGTCTGTCTGTTTCGAATTACAATTCATACTTTCTGTCCAAAGTTATAGAATCTTAGAAGTACCGTATTTGCCCGTACGGATGCCTACCAGTATTCATTTTTCGCACATTTTATTCAGTAAAAAGGCTCTGAAGGAAGGAGCTCTGACTTTTGGTTATTCACAGATATTTTTTGCTTAGATTACCTCTTCGAAGATGTCTTAGAATTTGTATTAAACTTTCTTGGGGTACTTACAGAATTTCAGAAGGAGTTAGCTCTGCTTGTATTAAACTTTCTTGGGGTGCATATGGTGTTTTAGAAGGAGTTATTTAGCTCTGCTTGTGGTGTTCTGCCTCCCTCCAGAATAAACATGCATTTTGCCCCAGCAGACATTTTGCAGGCATTTCCCTGGCCCATGCTGTAGCCTGTAGATGCATCTGTAGCCTAAACAGTGCTGAGAATGTGCGTCCTGTGGCTAATACCTCTGCACCATCACTTGTGTGCCTGGAGTGTGCCACACTGTTACTTCCATTATTACTACCCCCAGGCTGGTCTTTAACATTTCCAACATGAAATGGAAGAGTACTTTATCCAGTGTTATCCACCCGAGGGGACATTTTAGGCTTTGACTTGGTATACTTGTATGGACCTAGACTCCTATAGAGGATAATCCAGGATGGTGGAAATCCACTGCACTCCACTGGATAGTTTCTGACTGAGAAATAGTCAGAAAATGAATGTTTACTAATATACCCATAGGAGAATTATTCAAGAAGTAGAAATGATGCACTTACATGTATACAGCTGTTATGAAAGTTCATGCAGTTTTTGTCATGGTATTTAATTTATCGGCTGCAGGTGAGCTTTTTATGAAGGCGATTTTAGTAACTGCATGCAAATTGCAATTCCAATAGCTACCATTGCAAACTGCAGTTTAGCTGATCATATTAAAGATATGCAGTAATCTGCTATTAATCATGCTTTGAAACCAGACTTTTGCGACTTCTTCCCCCCAAAACTAGCCTCTGCAAGTTTGGTAAACACTGGCAAAGATGAACATTTTGATTGGGGGAAAGGGTGATCATATATCTCAATATAAGAAAGGATTCAGCAAAAATAGTCAAAAGACCCGAAGGGCAAAAGGCCTAAAGGGGCCATGACCCAGACTCCCCTTTGTAATTGCCTATAAACCCTAAAAATAAGGGCGAAACAAAAAAAAAGCAAAAAAAAAGATGCAATACTAGTTGCCCTGGTTGTGTGGCACAGCCCACTGCTCTGATAGGCCCATGCTACGAATGTTATTCTGCCTGGGATCTTGAACATGTCAGTGGTGCTGTGTATCTTTTGCTTGGCCCCAAGACTTCTTAAGTGCCGCCCAAACATCAAAGGAGCCGCCTCCATTACATCAAACATGGGCCACGGGCGACATGCAAGCATCGAAGGGCCCTGGCTGTACACTGCTGCCTCTGCTGGCCCTGCTTGCCCTGTGCTTGTGCATTGCTCTTTCTGGTGTTAAGTGGGGGAGTGAGGGGGGGGGTAAAGTGGGGGTGAGGAGAAAGTATGTCACAAAGAAATTTTCATAGAAATGAAGATTGAGGTGAAGGAAGACTGGACTGGAAGAGAGGGGGGTTGTTAGACTGATAACATGAAAGAAATCTCCATAAAGTACAGTATTATTACATGTACAGCATTTTCCTGGTGAAGCTGTAAAAATGTACCTTGTTACTGAGGGAAATACTGGAAAGGTAAAAATGTAAAGATTTATAAAATAAAGGTGTTTGTAAAGGTGTTTCAAGGAGTTCAGAGGACATTTAAAATAGCTACACCCCCCCCCCCCTTTAACAATCTTTTTATGCTCTTTTCTTGTTTTGCAATGTAGACATGGAAATGGTAGCATGGGCACTTACATGAAAGCCACCATGTCAAAAATTTAACCACCAAAAGAGCTACTGAACAAATGCCTTAGCACACCAGCAGGGTAAAACGCAATGATGTAGCATGCTTCTAAAAAAACTGACCAAAAACTTCAAAAATGCCCAACATAATGGAGGGAGTATACCAGAAATTTGTGGCACTAAAAATGGCAAAGTGTCTCAAACTTAAAGACCTGCATTGTTATTAGTGATATTTATCTGACAACCAGCATATACATTGCAAATAGTATGAACTTGATACACACGGAAACCGCTTGGAGGGCCTTTTGATGTGAGTTTATAATCCTCAGTTGAAATCAGTTCGATTCTAGGCAGAGGAAAAAATGTATTTGCAGATCAATCTCAGTGACCAAATGCAGAGTTGAAAATATTTTATTTTGGGTTAAGCGTTATAATTTTAGTAAGTCAAATGTTGAGTCTGTGCTTAGATGCAAACCAAAGATCCCCATGAGGTAGGGTAATACCCTTACTAGTAGTCCCTTAGGGCATGGAACAATCAGAGTTATTGGTCCAAGCTTAGGGCATATCAAAAGTTGTTACATGGTATACTCAGTATGGATTCTGAACTTCTCAAGTTCTCATTAATCATTTACAATCAACCTTCTTCAACAGCGGCTAAATTTGTTGTCTGAGCTTGGCTCAGAGGGCAGCGGCATCCTCACTATATAGATGGACATCTTGGGCTATATTCTTTTTCATAATCTTTTCCTGAAAGTATCTTCTCAACTATCACCCTGAATGAAACATTGCAACCATGAAACCGTAATGCATGAACTATGTGAATTGCTTTCCATTTTCTAGGCTCTATTCAGCATGTTCAGGCGTTTGCGGGAGAAGCTGGCTTTGAAAAATTGGTCAGCAAGTCACTAACAATGGACAAGCTGTTGGTGCGAATGCTTTCATGGAAGATGAATGGTTGAGAATTGCATTTCCATATGCTTAAATCAGTTGGGGAGCAAAGGGGTAGCCAGTTGCTCACTGCAGGGGGTTGTGGGCAGTTGTAGCCTGCATTACTGATCTATTATTGCAATTTACTGGAGTATTTAGCATGGTTAGGAGCTGATTGGGCCAAGATAGGCCTCTGATAAGGGCAGTTAGTGTTGGTCATGAATGCATACAATGCCACAACTGCCCCATCAGGTCCCTTTCTCTGTTATTAGGTCCTCTGATCAATATAGAATTCGCGTGACTCTGAGCGTGCTGCGATGCTGTGTAAAATGAGCATCCGCAGACCTCATGAGGCCCAAGCACATGATGCCATTGTTATGCATCCGGCATGCGATGGAAGGGGAGTGAAATCAGAGATGCAATTGGAACCAGGAGCATTCCCATTGTAGGATGGATATGAATCTGAAAAAAATAAGGGAATCCGAGGGATGTTCTTGTCATTATCTAGTTAGATCTCTGGTAACTGTAATGGGCCTAATGTCTCGTGATTTCCTGTGTTGTGTCTCTTTTGACATGCAGTTCAAGAAATTTGGCCATTTTCGGGAGAAAAGGTCTTTTTTTCGCTGTCCTGGGTTCGATTCCAGCTCTGTTCAGGTCCAGATCCAGAACTCATGTCAGACGGCAGTTTCAGTTGTCCTTCGCCTCATTGCAGTGTCCCGCCCCTGCTCCAATAAGCCAACCTGACTTTCCAGAGTGCATTTTAAATACGAGATGTAAAAACCATTCATCCATCCACTCACCTCTGTCAGTTTGCAACTGCATGGTAGTATGGTTTGATGCTGTCCATCAGACTTCACATCTTTTCTGACCCATGCATGTATTGATCATGTTGATAGATTGCATGGAGATAAAGCAGTGACAGTGCCTCTTGAGTCCTGTGCAGTGTGCACTGCCCAGATTCTGCATCCAATGCAGATAGCTGGTTTAGCTGCCTGAGATTGACTGTAAAAGGGTGTGGATGACAGGCACACAAAGGGCAAATGCTGATGTTGAGATCACCCCTGAGCATCAATGTCCCTTGGCTTCCCTGAGCTCCCTCCATCAATGTGCATGCTGTATTATGAATGCATACAGCTGATGTGTCGTATGCACAGAATAAATGCATCAACTATTCATAAGGTCATATCAACCCCATTAGCAGCCCAGTGCTAAGAGAGTGGACAACACTGGACACTGGGCAGAAATGGACATTTAGACAAAGAAGAAAAGAGGAGAGACAGGACTCTCACTCTCAGATTTAGGATCTTCTTACATTTATTAATGAATTCTGGAGTTTACCTCTGCACGCTTTTGTGCTTCCTCTGAGGTATTAGATTTCTATTTTCTGAAATATTCATATCTGAAATGTTTATTTATTCCTTGGACTGGACAGGTGTGGGGTTTACAGTTGTCCTGAATCATCTTTTTACTGTACATGGTTAGTTCTAAAATCTGAGAACTATAATTACTGAAGAGATGTAAATTCTGTTCATCCCATATCATGGCAGACTTGGCTTAATAGGACAGGCAATGAGACAAAGGGCACAGGATGTAACATCAATCTAATATTGGTTATGCAGGACAAGAATCTAATCCTGGTCTCGGTAGAACATGGCAGAAACAAACCCATGAATTTCCATGTTAGATATTTAATATCTGCTTCTCAATAACATTTCACATGCACTTGGTGGGTTTGATATTACAACCCTCCCACTGGTCCCTACAAGCTTTAGGAGAGAAAAAAACATTTAATTGCTATCTACACGGCTGCATTTGTGCATGGAAATTGTAGATTTTGGCTGAGCCCCTCTGAATTGCAGAGAATCTGATATTTTCTCTTCGCCTCCACCCCTTGCCCGTCTTCCTCCTGTTCTTGGAAGCATCAGCGCATTGTCTGGATGGCTCAGAGGGAGGGCTGGGGTGAGGGGTTTGCTGAAATTGCTGTGAATGATTCATAAAGGCCTCTGCTTGTCCCAGCACAACAAGGCATTTTAGATGACCTCTCAGATAGCTTGTCATGTTTTGATTACTATGACAGCCATGGTGAATGTTGCAAACAGCAAATTAAAGAGCATCAATGCTCAGCCAATGCTTGAATGACATTAATTAATGGCAGGAGCCAAGGACAGGATGCTGACTAATGCCTCTCTGTTAGTCCAATATTCAGTCCATTGCACTGGCCAGGAATCTTGACATGTCACAAAATTGGGTTTAGTATCCTCCTATGAAAACAATAGGGGTATCGACATCCTAAGAATTGCACTGTTTTCAATGCATGCACTGGATGCCAGTTTTGATTTTAACTTCTCGTTTTAAGCTAAGACCTTCATCTTTCTTTTTAACGATTTCCTTGTATTCTTGGTGATGAATTGATAATTGTATCATTTATAAGTATTTGAGAAGTGACTCCTGCCCGGCAATTCTATTATCTTTCGTGAAAAATTAGCCGCTGAAAGGTGAGCACACATTGACTGCATTTCACAAAATTCACATTATTTGGATCTGGTCACTGAGGTCAGCATGGAAGCCGTACATAGCACTGTTAAGTGGTTGTGAATCCAAGGCACATTGAATCTGGCAGGGTTAATGACCCGTAAATGTGAGATAGGTGTCTACCCCATTTGGGTATTTGGATGATCATCTGAGTGGGGTGCTAATGAGCAGGAATTTAGTGCTTTACCCCTAGGACCCCATTGCTTCTATTGTGTGCTCACAAGGGCCCTGTGGATTGGTCTCCTGAGTGCTGTAGGTCGGCTTCGCTCTGTGGATATCAGATGCTTATGAAGCAGTTGTGCTTGTCTCACTGGTCCCATGAGGACTTCCTCAGGATGTATGCTCTGGCTGGATTAAGGTGATAAGGCACAAGTCAAATAATAAAGGTGGAATGAATTCTAGAGGTTTATCTCAACATCATCACTGTTTATCGGTCGTTTCTAAGAGGTCTGGGACTCTGAGTCCGTTCAATATGCTGCGTATAGTCAGTTTGAGGGCAGCATTAATTCATATGAAGACTGGCATCTACGATGGGTGTGGTAGTTAATGGCAGTTGAATTGAGTTAGTGCTCATTCTTTGATGGATGTTGGGAGTCGCTCTAATGGGACTTTGCAAACCAAACAGAGCAGTCAATAAATGCAAGAGGGGACCAATAAATTAGCCCCCTGACTGCTGTGTGACTGCCTTGTGACTGGGCCTGAGCAATGATGGATGCTCTGCAGCAGCCTCAGAAGCTGCGTTTTAGCATCGGCCGCATCAACATCATATGAAGCAATGTACGGAGATGATGCCTCCTCACTCCCCCCACACAACATCCATCAAAAGCGTTGTTTGGTTCAATTGCGGCCACAAAACAGTGCTAATGAAAATTGATGCTTATTTGCCCAGTGACGCATCCTTAAACCAGTGCTCTCGACAACGGGACCACCCCTGAATCACAATCAGCCGCAGCAGCGAGGTGGCATCGCAATAATTGCAGGCGAATGTGCCTGCCATCTTCATCACTTCCCTTCTCTGCTATAGACTGCTAGTCCCCATAAAACTGCACAAAAACAGCTTATTAACACATCCTCTGCAGCATGCTGGATCTTGTAGGAATATTTCATTTAGACTAATAGCCAGTCTCTCCGTATATTAGGCTGTTGTTGTCAGTCCCATTTTGCTCTAATGGACCTGGTCTAGCCCTACCTGCTAGGTCCTGCCCCTAATGGAGGATGATTTCACCTGCTAATGCAGAATTAATGTCCCGCTTCCCCTTTTGCTGTTAATGCCCTCTTTAATCAACAGGCTGAGGGCTTTATTTTCATGACTGTCTTTCGGCATGCAGCTTTGCCGCAGTAGAACGCTGTAGTAGAACAGTAGTTAGCTGATTTAATTTCGGCTAAAAAAAGTGAATCACCAGTACAAGACTAAAGTGTAGAACTGCCACTAATTAAATTGTGACACGAGAAATGAACATCTCTCCAAGATGTCTCTAGTGATTGAATATTGTGTAAATTTACGCATAATTTTGTGCTTGGATTACTTTTGCTTCAAATGCATACACATCCGACATCTCGATAAGTTGAGGATGAGTAACAGCATTGAATATTCTTTCATTAGATTTGTCCCATGATAAATGCTGGAATAAGAATTAAATGTTTCATGGAGTTCTGATCTGAGTCACCCATGGAAAGCTGGTCCTGGAGATTGTTGTTAGTCAGATCCTGGCATTTTATCGGTGAGCCCTTAACATGCTTGGATTCTGGTATTTCTGGATTGTCATAGTCGTGACTAAGACCTGTTGATATCTTTTTTGTGAACCCCAATAATATGAAGCAATGATTCATCTAAAAAGGCAAAAAGGCAGACCTCCATCTCTGGGTTAGAATGTTTCACATTTGAATTCCAGGTGGGGTCCTAGTTAGGCGGGTTGTATCTGTCATCAAACTACCATCTCTTGAGTGGCAAGAACTTGCCCTAAAGTCCTAGAATATCCATATTTCACGACCAACTTTTATAAAATTTAAATAATACTGAGTAATGAACTCCATACAATAGGTGCCTTCATACTAATAAACATGTCCTGGAATCTGAGAATAGTTTCTAGAACTCATAGTCCTTGTAGTTTGTATCCTTGAGTCTATCATTCAAAGTCTTCATATTGTCTATTCTCCATTACAGGAACTCCACTACTGCTGTTGGCGAACAGGAAAGATGTGCGATTTGTGGATGCTGGCAATCCCATCGGCAACTCAACTGTCGTCATCTCAGGTCTGGACGATGCTGCCGCTGTGGATTACTACTTTGACGAAAAACTGGTCTTCTACACAGACGTCAGCCTGCAGACCATCAAGAAGACAAGACTCGATAACCCACAGGTAATATTTAAAATTTATTTAACTATCATTCTGGAATCATTTGTGAATGTCTTGCTCCAGAGAATTGTGAAGCACTGTGAAGTTATGAGCTTAATGGGCACTGAGTTGCCTCCAAATAGCTCATACTGGGGCTGATTGGGTGTAAAACACAAGCTCACTCACTCACTCATTCATTGCCACTGAGCTTTTGGTGGACTTAATGTACATTCACTATACATGCTATAGGTCATCTTTTTGATTCCCTATAAAGAAACAGAATCGAATCAAGTCTGAAAGAATTTTGTCATTGGACATTACAATGAAAGCTTTTGAAACTTTGGAAGCAATATATGTAGCTGTAATACAATGTCAGGCTGTGAGTATAGTACAAGATTATATGGGTCAATGGGAGAACAAACACACACACATGTATTTGCTTTCCGAAAGACTGATTGCTTGGACCAAGTTTTCTTATCATGAAGCAAGTAGTGCAATTTATTTATGTGTTAATATTGCAGGATATGATGGATGCTTTGTTATTTCAGGCCAGTGAAGGTGTCATAACTTCAGGCCTGGTGTCTCCAGATGGTCTCGCTTGTGACTGGCTAACTCGGAAATTGTACTGGACCGACTCGGAAACAAACAGGATTGAATTATGCGATTTTAACGGCAATCATCGGAAGGTCCTGTTCTGGATGGATATGGATCAACCGAGGGCCATTGCTCTGGATCCTGTCAGAGGGTAAGTCTAGTCTTATGAAATCATCATAAAACAAAGAGCACATTGTGTGCTTATTGTATTATATACACCACCTACAGCTATTCTACCTGATTCTGCTCTAAACTTGTGAATATACTGATTTTGCCGGGAAATTTAAAAGCTGAAATTTCATCTGAGGTCCTCTAGAAACAGTACACAAAATTTCAAGTAAACCTGTTCTGAAGTTTCTCTGAAATTGCGAAGACGAAAAACCGTACACGTGTCCATCATCAAATGTCTTTTATTTCTTTCATACAATTATGGCCTGACCTTGTCCTGTTTATTGCATTACGAGCATTGACTTGTCTCGTCAGCCAAAATGATTGATGTTGAAGACAATAAATTGTTGTTGTCGTTTATATATGCCAAGACCGATATGGCTTATAAAATGATAATTGCGCCTCCAAGTCATAAATTGCAATGCCAAAAGAAACATTTGACAGAATCTGGTGAATGTTCCTTATTGAGGACTGTATCAAATTTTGACTGAACATTATTTGAGAACAACTCAGAGCAAGGAGTTGAAGAATGTAATGAGTATATTTCAAGGATGCTGTGAGATGTAGCAGTCTGTGTTGAGTTGACTGCATTACAATATTGTGCTCCCCCCTCTCCCAAGCTCAAGTTTTCCAACAGAATTCTGTCTTTCAAGATGTTTGAATTTCGTAATTTTCATATCTGAAAGACACTGACTAATCTCTAGATATGAACATAATTTGTACAAGTTCTGCCTGTGCGTATCATGTCTATTTCTTAGAGAGTGTTCCTTTGAATAAAAACTAAGGTAAAATAAAAACTGAGTTAGCATTGCAATGAGTTCATGTTAAAAGGTATTGAACCCTGGCAATGACTAGAAATTAGGAGGTCATGAGTTTATAAATATTACTCTCATGGAGTCATGGTATATTTGGAAAAGTACATGCACAATGCTAGCTATATAAATAAGAAAATGTGGCCTGTGAATTATGTAAGTCACACATGCTACGTCAGTGTGCAGTTTTTTGACGAATGTGATCTGTGCCATGCTACAGCAGTAAATTGTGTCATAAATTACAGACATTAGAAAGTAAAGAAAATATTGCATCAGTGCCTTTAGAATTAAGTTAGGATATATGCTTTCAAGGACTGTCTTGGACTGGGCATTTATGAGGCTCCTATGATTTACAACTGTCTATTCAGTTTTAATGAGAATTTCCGAAAAAATGTTGGGAATAATTTCAGCGACATGCGGCTATTAGTGCAATTTTCTTAATTGCAAAAGTACAAGGAACAAGAGACTTCAAAAAGGAAATGTGAAAACTGCTACAAGCATAATGAGGAAAGAAGATATCTGCTTCTTAAATGATGGCCTGGCTGTATTTCATGCATAAAGACGTTATTAGCAAGATAAATGAGAAATTGTGAAGAAAAAAGGGCAGTTAAAAAGCTTGGTTTTGGTCGTCTTGCAGGTGTCACATACAATTTACTGTACAAGGAGAATGTGGGACTGAAACCCCATCTCCAAGAGATAGTTTGGCAAATTGTGTCCTGGGGGTTAGATATTGCAAATGCTGATGGGGTAACTTTCATTTCGAGATGCCTCCCGAGACTTATTTTCATGTTATTTGCAAGTTATTTGGAAGATCCCCTCGGACGCCATAAAAGCAGCATGGGTGAAAGGGACTCGGTTGAGACTGTTACATGATACTCTCAAGATTTGTGTGCAACAAAAACCACTTGCATTAGAGACCATTATCTTGTTTCAAAGTCTCGTGTTTTAAATCATATTTTATTGGTGGCGTTGGATGCTTTTTTGACCTTATGCATCACAATCTGCAAGGTGCACCATTCATCTTATGTTAACTGAATTGCACTCCTTTCAAATACCTTCCTCTCTTCTCCTATCATGTTGAAATTTGCACTCAGTGGATAAATCCTTTTGCTGTGCAAAAATCAAGGCTTTGTAATGACTTTGAAAATTATGAATGTTTATTGCAACAATTACAGCAGTATGCGGATGAGTTAAGTGGACAATTATAAGACAATTTGTTCATCTTAATAATGCATTTCAAAAAAGTCGTTTCCACCGAGTTGGTTTTAGTGCATCGTTGTAGGTGGCATGAAAAAGGCAAATTTCAGTAAACAGTTTACTGTTTCGCAAACTTTGTGGACTTTTGCATTTGTGGCAAATTTTGTGCTGTGCTGATCAAATTTGCATGTGTCAAACTAACATGACACAGGGTGCAACTGTGCATTGGAGATAAAATGCTCATCTGCCTTCTGTTGATGTTATGATAACCAGCCAGTCAATAGACTCGGTACATTGTGTACATGTAATACAAGTGAGAGAGAGAGGGCAAGCATTGTTGTATTACTTTTGCAGGGTATGCTTAATCGGTCTCTCGCTGCGGCACACCGTGGCATGGTTCTGCGAAATGTCAGTTGCTGTGTGCCTAACTGGGGAGTATTGAGCAACTGACATCAAAGTGATGGGAACAAACAGGAAAGTGCGCTATTGGGAACGAGGAATCGAGGATACACAGTGCTGTGATGAGCCTGTCGGCAATTCTTTGGGGCCAATTCTTGCCGTGTCCATTCTTGTCGTTCCTCTGCTCTCTCTATTTCTGTCTGTATAGGACCCCTGTGGCCTTGCGGCTGATGTCCTACGACTGCTGACAATAGGGCCACACGTCTGACAAAAGGGCCACATGCCGTGTGTCAAGTCATCAAACAGGCTGCAATAAGGGCCAATATGGCTGCCAATATGGCCGCCACAGCTTGTCAATGTTTCCTAGGCACAAGCAGGCGCAACCATTCTGTATCTTTGGAGGCCTCAAAAGGTGGCCCTCAATGTCAGATGCAGCGGTGGGGCTCATTCACTCTGTCCTTTTTACATTGCAAATCAAGGCCATTCACATCTGGTGGGTCTTTACTGGTGAATAGTGTGAGAATCTGTCTCTCAACAGCTCAAAGCTGTGGGTTTCCAATGGATTTCCACCATGAGTCAGGCATCGATTCAATCCAATGCCTCGCCCAGATTATTGGCAGAAATATTGCACCGAATGGGGTGGGATGCCCTCAACAACCAAAAAGGCTTTTCTGAAATTTTTCCCACAAAATGCTATGGAAATTCACAGAAATGACACAAAAAAGGGAATTGCACTCTGGTGTATTTGTGCATTTTGTATTGTATTCTTGTTCATATGCATACAATTGTCTGGACAGTAAGTAAAATGTTGTTTCGAAAAGTTGAAGAGATATTGTAACTTTTTCCGAATATATGCATTTTGCTGGCGGCTATTCAAAAGTAAGGTTGTGTGCAATTGTTTGCTTGGGATTTACTAGGTAAAAAGCTAATGGAATATTCAGAAATTCTGAATTTAAGGAAAAATTGTTACTGGCATATGTTGCAACAGTGGTGAGCATATGTACCTGTGAGATATTCAGTTTTTACATGCGATGTGCATTTATTCAGGAAGTGATCCAGTTTTCGGAGTACACTGTTTGGCCAACATATCCACCTGGCCGAAAAAAAAAACATGGACATGACAGTATGTAACCGGATGTTTTTCTAGGTGTGTGATGTTGATGTATTCGTGGAAAAATACCTGAACAAGCCACTGTGAAAGTGTCCATAATGTTTACCTTGATCTGTGAATCTCACCTCATTATTCAATGTTATTAGAGATGTTTTCAAGTTTTTAATGCGCAGAAAACCACTTCTGCCGCAGGGAGCCAGTTCTAGACTAAGAAGATTGTCTTGTTTGAAAGGCTGAGTTAACATTTTGTATTCAGTGTACAGTGTGTCTATTGTACATGGTGTAGACATGGTGTAGACACTAGAAGCGTTGAAATCCCTTGTGAGGCTAAGGAGACCATGAAAAGACAGCTATAGACTCTTGGTATTGAGAGAGGGGACATTCACTGACAGACCTGACAAGCAATTTCCCAGCTCAGATGGTCTTTGCTTGCCCCAGGCACCCTTGCACACCAGGGCCCATTCAAGGATCTTTGTGACCATTATGCAAAGTTGGGCTGAAGGTGGGCTGGCTGGTGACCCACACTGGTCTCTCATATTGTTGGCTTCCAGGCTCTGTCATATATTTTGCGAAATCACCCTCTTTTTCTGCCTCTGCCTGTCATATTCAAATCGGTATTTGGGGCCCAGTCGTCCCCTCTTAGGCAAATACTGGTTTCTTTTAACGGCTGTCTAAAAAGCCCCTCTCCAATGTAATTTGGTATGCGTAGGTATGGTGCCAATGTAAATGAACACTATTCACACATCCTTGCAAATCTAGATGCACTGCAAAAAGCTGTTCAAATGGTGGCTGTAGTTTAATACATAAAAGGGGGATAAAAAAGGGCAAGAAAGCATGTAGTGGCCTATTAAGTATAAATTCAGTGGAGTTAAGAATGACAGTGGTCGTTAATTTCAGACTAGTTTACCCTGCAGGCTTGAATTGCTTTCGAAGGTTGTGTGTCGCATTCCTAAACGCGCGGTTGGTTAAACGCCGTCTTTTCTTGAGCCACAGGTCTCACGTCCGCTCAAATTTCTTCACTAACTCACAAATCACCTGAGCAACTGCCTGAGAAGGACAAAGAATTGTCAACGATATCCGAAACAGGAATCCTCGTTGCTCGCTTGGGTGACATCATGGTCATCTAATGCGACAACATGTCACCTCTCTTCTCGTAAACTGCTAAACACATCTTCAGACTCTTAAACCTGTTCAAGTGCGGCTTCCTTTTTGATATCAAAAAGCATAAAACGCCAAACAATGATGCCTTTGTGCCTCCTAGTGGTCTTCTTTTAATTTCTCAAGTATTAATTTCATCTTTTCTACTTTTCAAAGATGTTCTTTATAATCGTGTAAGCACTGATGTGCATGAAAATGCCTCCAAATCATAAAACCCTGCTGTGGATATAAGGAGCTGTTTTATGGGAATGCTTATGAGTCTTTTAATGTTCTTTTTTATTGGTCCAGGTTCTTGGGGCCTATTGAAGAATATGTCCAATTTCCCACAATTAAAGTTCCTGCCATTAGCTGGAATGTGGTATAGCAAATATACTGAAAATGATATAACTGATACGTAAGGAAAGCGTCGTTTGACCCATCATTTATGTTACGAAATTTGATCAATAATTTACTCTTCACATTGATGACGGTGAGACGGTGACGAGGGACTGATTATGATTATGGAAACTTGCTGTCTGTTCTGAAATTGGCCTGAACTGGTGTCTTAGACATTTTTGTGTCATAGCTACGATCCATCAACTTGAAAAATGGATATCTGCCCATTATTTACTGATTCCTTACTCCTGTTGTTATCTTTTTCGGCTTCTTTTCTTTCGCTGTGTCAGGTAGTATAGTTGTGGCGGAGTAGGCGTTCACTCATATACACCCTGTTTCTCCATGTTTTTAACTCGCACATACATTTTACGAGATGAATGAACATGGGACTTACTTCAGTAAGCTTTTATGCTTATGCAGAGCACCATATGTTCTAAGCCTAAAAGGAAACAAGGATCCCTTTATTGTTGTGAGTGATTTAAATGCGCACCACGTGGACCTTATGCTCCAAGTATGGTTCCTACTTTAGCTCCAAGGAGGTCGCTTCATTTGCTTGAGAAAGTTTTACCTTTCATGGCTGAAGACCTGTGTTAATTAATGGGTAGAGTGACAGGAGTTATTGCTTTTAAATTGGCTAGCATTGCAGTTGGTTGCAGCTTCAAAGTTTATGGACCATTCAAATCTACAACCGTAATGTTAAGCGTTGCTTCTGTATTGCGCTATAATATGTCAGAACTCTAGTAGTATCACTTATGGCAATTATTCAAACAGTCTCTTACCACTTACCACTTACCACTATGCACATTTTGCCTGATCTGTTGACAGAACTTCCATTCACTTTCATGTTGTCACTTACATGTCGACATATGCATGATTGCACAATGCACATACATTTCCCCAGTTCACACTATTCTATTTGAGACTTTTGAGTTGACATTACAATATAGGTGATTCCCACAGTTCACAACTTTGGTGAAGCAAAGCTACTTAATTGAGCCACTTAAACTGTGTTACACAGTTGCTACAAGTTTAACTATGAGGTGTGTCCAAAATACAATGTATTCTGGCCCAGTACAGCTTGAACGGCCAACCAATGTCTGTGAATTGAATCTTGTGGGTTTAGATCTGTAAATGGCTTCTGTCTGAGCTTTTGAAGTGTCTACCCCTGTCTGGACTAGACTTGACTGGTGGACTGCTGGTCTGGGTGATCTCAATGGTTAATCTAATGTCATCCCCCAGGACTGCTCATAACACATTTATTGCCACTTGCAAAGCCTTTGATGCAGTGCAGGCTTTGGAGGCAATGTTTGGAGTCAGTATTCTATAGGGGGCCCAAAGGGGGCACCAGGGAGAGTTGAGGTCAACAAAAGACAGATCCAAGATGGCTATCTGCTGTGACAATCCACACAATGCCTCTTGCTTTATGACTCTTCTACCAGACATCCATCAAGCTCCATACAAGCTCGATCCCGAATAGGCCATATCAACTCAGTAATCACGATGCTTTATAGCACTTTATTGACCTTCGCAATGCTTTATTGACCTTTATGAGGCTTTTGATTCTGTGTAGGCTAGTGTTTTCCAGTGGTCTGTTGTTTGAAGATTTGAGGTTGGAAAATTTAAGCTTTATTGACTTACATGGGCTTTCGATGCTATGTGGACTCGTGAAGCGTAGTTAGTTGTTAAATGGGATCTAGGAAGCTCCTTAGGTTGGGTCTTTGTCAAAAAGTCCAAACTTTATAGACTTCCGTAATAATGATTTTGATGATGCAAGTTTATGTTCATCGAGAAATTCAAGATGGATGGTTCAATGTTGAATTTTTGGCCCTAACTTTGAAACTTGAGAAAAATTTAATCAGGTTGATGCATTGGCTATTAGTGTGACTGACGAATGTGGTATCTTAATGGGGTAAAGTAAGACAAACTGAACAAAAAGATGTGAAATAAAACTCACTTAAGAAGCAAAAACAGGTAGAGAGTGAAGGCCAAGGCACCTCAAGTAAACTGAACACTTGAGATCATGTTCGATACATGTGTAAATGTAAATTTATCTTTGTTACCCAGTACATACCACTAAAAGAAGTACTAAAGAATTTAGAGTGATTTATTGACTAGAGTTACTTTAAAGTTTAGGTTTCCTTGCTACTTGCTTTAAGAGACTAGTGTTTAAAACTTTTATAACAGGCTAATCAGGATCATGTAAGGTGTAATTTGTGTTTTCACTTTGCACCCCCACGATAAAGGCCAAATTGCAATTGCATGAAAATATTTTACCACAGAATTTGTTATTTTTGGTGCCCCGAAAGCATATTGCTCTGTCTGAATTTGTAGTTTACTGATAACCATTTCATCTGAGGATATGTATTTTGCTTTTGGAAAATGGTTGAAGTTGATCCTGTATATTTTGTGTTGGGAGTTCAAGATTGCTGGAAATTCACCTGCCATGAAGACACAGAATGACAGGTGCAGCTCCAGAAAAAAGAGGGCACTTCACTTTTGAGATTGGGCAGCATATGGGCTGACACACTAAAGCAAATCTCCCTGGAAAGCAAAAGCAGAAAGTGCGGTTGGCAATGGCATGCATCGCCCTGAGAGGGAGCTTTAGATTGCGAGAAATTTGATCTCGCTTTCAAAAGCTTTTGCACAATCGCCTTGGGATGACATCTTGAGAGTCTCGAGTTGAGACGGCGACGTCTTTGAGACAGCGGAGGATCGGAGCACGCTGAAGGTCTATGAAGAACATGTGACACTTGCTTTATAATAGCATTTATAATGGCATTTATAAAGGCAGTTTCACCTGAGTGGGTCCCCTGACAGCCCAACAAGACTTGATGAATAGAGCTTCAAGAAGACAGGCCATTGCCCTGTGTGACACACTGCATTGTCACTAGCAGGTCTAACAAGACCCTTTCAAAAGACCCACTCACACAATGGCAGGTCTTTATTGCCTCAAAATACATGTGTGGTTCCCTGGGCGTCCCTACATCTGTGTGCAGTCTCCTCCCATCAAATCTAGCAATGACAAAACTTGAAGCCAATTTTTGGCACCATCAAAACTTAATTTTCGCCTCACAATGCCTACTGCAATTTTTATCGCTTCAATTGAGACTCATGAATCTTTTTTTTTATGCGGTAAGACACTTTATAAAGGATGTGGTCATTCACCATCATCAAATATTCAATGTTGGTTGTAACGTACAAAGCCGTACATAAACCTTTTGAAGATTTCACTCTACTGAAATCATTGAGGAGAAATGATGCAGTTAAAATCATTAAGCGCTACTTTAATTCAATCAGAGGGGATGTTGTGGATTTGAAAAAAAGAAATTTTGCCATCAATGCGTCAACACCTTCGAATGACTTCTGATTTATGTCGGCCATACATGACATTTCCAGGTTTAGGTGGAGCAATTACACGAATTAGGATTGATTGAAGGCAGTCTAACAATAGCAAAGTGCCGCACAAAGTGGTGCACAGCAGACAGCAGACAAAGTATGACGGACCAATCACATAATCAGTGATTACTGCTACAACCAATATTGCTAAGCCTCAGGTATCAATCAGTTCCAATCAGGTCCTTGCAAAGGCAGATGGGTGGGGTGCTGGGTGAAGTTGTTAAAAGGAAAGGGGTAATTACACCCTTTAGGCAAACTGGCACTGCTAAGCAGGATGGGCAGCAGTTGTTTAATCATCCTTTCTCACCCCACAGTGACTTGCCAGCCAGCTTGGTAGGGAATCTATCCCTAATCATATCAACCTGATTCTCAGCCTACAAATTGCTTTGTTTCAGGGGCGTAGCATGACCATTTAGGAATAGAGGGGTTTTATTATATAGGCCTTGCGCCAGAGAACAAGGATAACTTGATTACCCCCCTCCCCAGTACTCCGCCCCTGACTAATGGCATTACCTGTGAGAGGCTCAGGTGCGACGATTGGTCCATGTCAGGGTGTTCCAGAAATTCATCTCCTTTTGCAAAACGAAGCCTGCGAGGAAACCATATGATGGCACATAATTGCAGACGCGGCCTTCTCTGCCAGAAATGCAATTAGGTCACACGTGGAACTATTTTTGCCTTGACCCAATTACAATGGAACGCTCTCCTGTGTTGAAGGCGGAAAGTTCTTAGCAGACGATCACTGTTGATGTTTGTTTGCGTGGGAAAATAATCATGAGAAATAAAGTTCAATGAATTAAATTTTTTGACCATTTAAGCTGTGTGAACTGGTTTGTTTGTGTCTCTCCTTGTCTGGTGTTCCTTTTAGATGTTCACAATTCTAAAGGGCCCGAAAAAATATGTTGTGAAAATGTAGCTGACATCAAACAACTTTAAGTGGTTTATTTTGATTTTGGGTCCTCTTGATTTTTTCAGCCAGTTTGTCTTGACAAAAATGTGAGGGCTTGAGTGGTCTGCTTTGGTGGGAACGTCTCTTTGAGTAGATGGTCTGCATAGATTTCTGAAAGAAATCACAGGGCTAAATTGCAGCATAATTGCATGTTTTGAATATTTTTGTGTGATTGGAGCCTTGTTCTCCAGTGGAATTAAAGAGATTTTGACTGTTAACCAGCATACATTCTTCATTGTTTCTCAACACTGATTGTGTATGTGTTTGCCTTTTTAGCTCAGTAGTTTTTTCACTGTGACCAAGTTTGACATGTTGCCTTTTTTTTTGTTTGGCAAAAAAGTTTGAAGTTGAAGGAAGCATGCATAGTTAGTTGTCAGTTGTAATATACCTGCTTCCCACATGCGCAATTTTCTAAATTACCCTAAGATATTTTCTCTGCCTGTGTTGTCACATTATGATAAATTACAAGAAATTAGGCACCTAGCCGCTTTGACATCTTTGTGCATTATGTTTTACAGAACTATTTCTGCTTTAAAAAGAGACACAATCCATGAAGATTTTACTTGATTTCAGACCTCTTCTATTATTTTTCCTAGATAATTTTGATGTAACCAGTTTCTGACTAAATTCATGGTATTTATTAACTTCACTTGTAACAGTGTGTAAGGTATTTGGGCTAAGATCAAACAGCAATTAAAAAAAAACTCATTCAGATTTGTTTGACTAATTTCCTCACAAAAAAACTCCCCCACCTGTTCATGTCCAACAGACCCTAACTGTCTAATTAAAGATGCAGTAATTAGGGCGGGGGCAGGGGTGACAATTAGCATGCAACTGGGTCAATAAAGGGGGCGTGGTACTTCCGGGGGTGTGGGAGGGTTGGGGCTGCAGGGCAGTCATGCGATCACTTTCAACTGATTTGGACTTCTTGGAATAAATGGCCCAGTCAAGGCCATGTGTAATTGATTCCTAGAACAAACCGAGAAAGGGCTTCTGTTTTGTTTACTGTTTTTGTGTGTAGCTCTGACCAAACATGCCATGGGTTTGTTGTTTGTTTGGCTTCTGAGAAGTTGGGTTTTATCAAAAGCCTACTTTCATTAAAAAAAAGGGCGTTTGGTCATAGAAAAGGATCTTTCAAAAATTTGCATACATTATACCTATAGTTTTCAGGGTGTTGAAAGATCAATTTTCCTACAATAAATGAAAATATGTGTTTCAGTGATATTAAATTATATCAAGTGAAATGAGTCAACTTTTCAGTATTCTTGGACCAAAAAAAGGTGGAAGGTCATGAGATAGTGAGTGTAGAAACAGGCTGTCACGCTGAAAAAGAGGACATTGTGGGGCTGCCAAAAATCATTGCCTTAAATTTCAGCCTGTCACTCGCTCCTGTAGCTTGTTTTAACCACTCTCACACGACAATTTGGAAGCCATTCAACAAGTTTATTCGCCCTAACAATTCAGACATCTGAAAATTGCCAGCAAAATTGCAGTTTACACAAACAGACGTTGCCTTCATTCATTTGCCAGTGACTTGTTTGGCTCTCAGGTAGCAGACGACACTAGAGCTATGACGTCATCAAACTTGGTGTATTTAGGATTTTAGAATGATCAATGAACAATGATATGTCACTGTTTTGCTGCAAATGATGAGCTCCTTCCTGAAGAGTCATATATATATATATATATATAGAAATGGCAAGTATTTCAACCTACCAAACCCAAGAACATTTTAATGATATAATGACAATGATCATAGTATAGAAGAGCCAGCCTAAGGGTTTGTGTATTTCATGATTTCAATAATTTTCCCAATACAGCATGGAAGCTGTTGGTGTTATGAATGCTGTCGCACATGATACTGATGCTGGCAATATGCTGCAGAGTTTGAGTGACATGTGAACTGGAGTTCAACACTCAGAGATGAACAGAGCAGCAGGTGCATTTGGCATTGAGCAGTGTGTGGTGTCAGTAGGAGGCCAGCTACTACATTGCAGGAGGCTGAGATTTGTGAATCCCCCACTTTCTCTTTCTTTTTGTGTTCCTTTTTGTGGCTGTTTTTTCTTGGGCATACCAAACTGTCACAAGAACAACCAGGCACCAAGCCATGAAACTGCCCCATCCCACACTCCATGCACAATTTAACATGTTTCCTGCTCTACACATCGGCTTACTGTAAAAGAAGCCACGCCACCTAAGCCAAGCCGCAAAAGCCAAGCCATCTGCCATCACACATTTGACCATAACAGACCATTTCACCCTTTGCCGACCCTGCTGCCCTTTGATCTTCACCCCCCCCCCCCAATCTTCCCCTCCATGGACGACACACTGACAGACACTTTGTTTCATTGGTATACATATGGATCTATAAGTTAACCCCTTATAGCTCTATGGTATACAGCAGATAGATTTATGTGTTACTGTACGGGCCACAACCAGCTACTGTTTGAGCAGATAAGCCTGATAACACTGGTTCCATGAAAGATTTAAATTATACATTTATTCTCAGCTATTCTCACACCTAGTACATTATTTTACAAGTCTTACCTATTCCATTGATAAGTATCGAAATACATGCTTACAGTGGCGTAGCTAGGGGTTTTCTCTGGTGGGGCAAATTACCCTGAATTTTCCCCAAAAATAACACCTTCAGTCTCTGTAGTTTGCTACTAGTCAACACGGTAAACTTGTTATGCAAAAAATGAGTATGGTTTCATGCAGATTTTTGCACTTGGGGAGTCATAATAGCCGATGAAGTGTCATCTTTTCTACATTCAAGTTGGGAAACATAGCTCTACACAGCGAGCTTGAACAAACTTTGGGGTTTAAAAAATTGACCAAGAAAACGATTAGCACAATGATGTAGAGGAAGGTGAGACGAACATTTTGATGTATCAAACGAAAAAATCTGTTGGGAATTTTTTGAGATTTTGGAGTTTTAGATTTTTTATTTATCACACCCTATTCTTAGCATGAAATATCCATGAAAAGTGATCAAAACTGTCCATTTTTCCTGTTATGTAATATCTAAGATAAAAGTCATTATTCAGAAGTAAAAATATGCAGTCATTGTCTCTGCAGAAAGTATGTACCACTTCATCCAGACTGACAGGGTGTGATAAACCTATAACAGCTAACATTTCTGGTTAAAGGCCTGAGAAAATGTTTGCAATACCAAGTTGTGTTAGTTACATAATTCTGGTAAATAGTTTTAGCAAATTTGGTCTCATAATCTCATTGTAACAGGCTTTGTTGAGTTTTTTGTGAATTTTATCACAAATTTTGCCACAGTGAAACAAGCATTTTATGACAATGTAAAAGGATAGACAAAGTTGAGTAAATTATCAGACAATGCATGCATAGAATGTTTGTAAGTATCTGCTTCACTACGAAGTTGAATCCCCTGATATTACATGAAAAGTCTTTGCAATTGGACAAAAAGACAAAAATTTTGAAGCTTAATGTATTTTGAGTACTTAAAATGGATGTTGGGTGTTCAATGTTGATGTAGGTTATCTGGCATCCAAAATCAACCAATATTTACTTGTATAGAACACCAAAAATAGCATAAATTCAGTAAATTATGTGAAAATGTAGTTAATACAAACATGTACAACTATTGCACATTAAGACTGCAATGTCAAAGTATTTTACTCCATACTTAACTAAATGCTTCCAAACATTCTATCTATGTGTTTTCTGATGATTCACTCAACATTGGCTACACTTTACATGGTTGCAAAAGTGCTTGTTTCACAGTGGTGAAATTTCTTAAAAAACACATAAAAACCTCAATAATACACCATAGAGTTCAAAAGTCAGGTAGATTCTACTACAATTATTCACCAGAATGATGAAACTAAGGATAAGCTGACAAATAAACATATTTTATGAATTTTCTGAGAAATATTTTCTGTTATAGGTTTATCACACACTGTCAGTCTGAATGAAGTGGTATGTAATTGCTCTTGTGACAATGACTGTGTATTTTTACTTCTGAATAATGTCTTTTATCTTAGATATTACCTAACAGGAAAAATGGGCAATTTTGATAATTTTTAGATGGAGATTCCATGCTAACAAAAGGGTGTGATAAAAATTTAAAACTGCAATATCTCAAAAAATTCCAAACAGATGTTTTTGTTTGATACATCAAAATGATCACGTGATCTTCCTCTACATCACTGCACTAATCGTTTTCTTGGTCAATTTTTTAAACCCCAAAGTTTGGTCAAGCTTGCTGTGGAAGGCCATTTGATGTGTACTGATTTTAGAGAAAAAGCAGATACATAATTGTTTCGTTTGTCTGTCACCAACAAGTGGGATAAGTCTGCTTAATTTAAATTAACATTGAAATTATTGGGTATGATCATGAAAAATCATCATGACAAAGTGCCATTTTCACAGTGCAACAGTCCACTCTTTTTGCATATCAAATTTACCAACTGTAAAAGGCCTGATGAGATGGTTCAATCATTCAGACCAAGTGCAGGCCATGAAATCAACTGCATACCCTTACATTTTACAAAAAGTAAATGAATAAAAACAATTTACTTTTCACGCTGCAGTTAAGTCTCCCAGCAACTGGATACGATTGTCACACTTCTTGTAAAACAGTAATCCATGCAGGTGTACTTCAAAATTTCAAATAAAGTGTCATCAAAAATTTTAACAAGATTTCAAAATAAAATTGTCAGCCTTTTCAGCTTTTCCTATTCTTTTCTTTATAAGGAGCTTATACAGTGTAAGTAAACTCTGAAACAGACACCTTTCTTTTTTAAACTACAATGACGGACTCACAAGTGGGGGGGGGGGGGTTCTTCGAGGGAAGGGAGGCTCTTTATTTGGATTAAACATATTGTTTAAGAATTATAAGCACTTACTATTTGAGCAGGGCCTCTATTTGAGCTTGACATCATGGAGACTTTAATTGAGTATATACAGGGCATTCAGGTTTGCAGCTATAAATAGCATACAATTTTAATGTGGCTTGTTCAATAGGGCAAACAGGCCTGAGTCAATCTTATCAATGGCTGCTGACGCCCAGTCTCGTAGAGAATCCCCACCCCCACTCAGGGAAATAGAATTCTTTTTTTATAAGGTGCCACCCCTAGCCAATGGATCAAAAAGTTTGTCCCCCCCCCTATCTGGCTCCGCCACTTTCACAGGCTATATAGATAGCCATATCATAGATCCTGAGAATATCCAGTGGATAGATCTATTATAAAACTTTATAATCCATGGCCAGCTAGCTGGTGCATAACAGTAATTCTAAAACTTTTCAATTGATCAATTACATATTCTCAATTTTAACATTGAATGGATAATTATCATCTATTAATGTTGACAATTAACACTGTTCATTCCCATAATCTCATAGGCCTATACGCAGTAAGTAGTTACTACATGTATAAGCTTAGGTAATAAGAAATTTCTTATTCCCTAAGCTATAACTTATAAGTGGGCCTGTGACACACAGGTAAACATTCAGCTTTGTACATAGATCTGTCCCCCACTTCGTGTCATCGGCAAAATAGGGACTCATGAAGTCTGTCTATCCCCCCCTCCCCCATGGATAAGCCACTGGTGCAACTAGTCACATCCTCCCATGCAGCTTGGCAGGGTGACTAGTCATTGTGTAGTATTTGCTTGTTCAATAAACTAATTTTGTGAAATTCAGTGGTTAAAGCGCGTTGCAAATTCCCTGATGGGGTATTAATCAGGCATAGCAAATGTTGATCCTACTTCTTTTTATATAAAGAAGGTCTTTAGCTGTCTTTGTTCTACCAGCAGGCCAACACTAGTATATACTACACATGCGGAATGATGTTCAAGCACATGTCTACGAGGGTGACCACAATGGAATTGACTGTCCATGCAGGTCAGGGGTGGGTGTGACCTAATACATTTTAGGTACAAGGTGGCTTGGCTTGTGCGGCTTGGCTTAGGTGGCGTGGCTTCTTTTACAGTAAGCCTACACATCTACTCCAGTGTGCTGCTCACACATCTAACCTAGCAACCATGCTGCTTGAAGCTGCCTGCTTCTACCTAACTTATTATTGGAGCTCCTTCACTTTTGTCTTGTTTAGTTAAGCCTGGCATTTGTTATCCATGAGTAGCTCTATTTACACGAATGTAGGTAAAAAGTCTGAAGAAAAAAAGCCAGGCGACTGGAATGAATGAGCCGAATAGAAGCCGGGGTCTTGCAGTTACTAAGGTTAGATGATGATGAACTTTCCTCATCTGTTGATTGTGAAATTAACTTTGCATCAATGAAGGTCTGCTGGTTGAAACCTTCGGAGTTTAAAATTATTCATTTGTGAGAAATGGAAAGTAGTCAATGAAAGGGTCATCGTGCCCAATAATTATGTCTTCCTTGTTTCTTGAATCTCAATTAATATGGCGGGTAATACCTTTCTGATATGTTTGTGAAAAAAAAACCGTCTGGATAATTTTAGCTCTTTAATTGATATGATGTATGTGATTAAGGTTCGATAGGAAGACTTTCTGTAGATATCCTTAATATTTTAGCCGCCAATGTTACAGACTTACAACTGTACTACTACTAGGTACACTATACATGTAATGATTTTGAAAATTAATTTAGAATAAAATTTGCACTCGATAATGCTACTGATGTTTGTCCTTAGTAATTATACATGTAACAATGCTGGTTGCTATTGCTAATGTAGCAGAATGAAACGACAAAAAGTGGGAAATGTTGGTTTCTTGCCTAGATCCAGGTTGAACTGATTAATCCGAGTGAGAGGGAGGAGAGCACTGGGTGGAGGAGAGCAGCTGAGTGTGGTTTGCCAGGTGCAGTTAAATCTCTTAATAAAGAGACCTGTTAGTAAGGAGATTTTCGAGAATTTTCCACGGTCCTTCACGACAATGGACCTTCCGGACAGTAGGCCACCAGAAAGATAGGTCTTGGTAAAATCGTAATACATGTATAGTGAAGCTACCGAGGAAGAGACTTCGCCTGAAGGAAGACTCCTTCATTGCATGGACTGACAATAGTTATATACTGCACCCATTCCATGGCACCAAAAACTCTGAGCAAACAATAGTATTCTGAGGATACACAATTTATTACACAGTGTTTGATGAAACACTGAGAGAAAATGACAAAAACTTAAGACTAGTACTGAAGTGTATTGGGATATTTTCCATAATCACACTGACACACATTGAAAACCTATTTTTACTCGTCAATTGCAGGATCCCCCTCTAAGTAGCATGCTTAATCCAAAAGCAGTGTCAATTTCTTTGGTTTACATTGGTATTGAAATTGGCCAATTACTCTTGAGAATATTTGTCTGGCTTCTCTGTATCTTGTTGAGATTGAGTGAAGCAGAAAAAGAATCCAGAAATGTGTATCAGGATAAAAAGTTAGTGAAAAAGTGAGGAAATTCATTAGCCAAGGGCCATGTGTTGAATGTTTTACTGGCTGCTCATTACTGTGTTGTGTAGAGTAGGAAAAAAAGTGGAAAAAAATTATAAAAACTATTGTATCAAATGAGCAACAATTACCATGAGCCCACATGTTGACAATGTGTTTAACCCAATGACCTGCCCAATAGGAATGCATAAACTGCCCTATTAGGCCATAAACCAACACTCAGCGTTGTGGCCTCTTTATTTCTCTCCACAAATGTATGTATATTGTAAATAGAAACAAAATTCTTGACTTATTGTCATATTTGCCATTCAGCAATTATGCCAGTTTGTTATGCTTTGCTCAGGTCCTGAATTGTCACTCAAGCAAATTGTGTTGCGACATTCCATTTACTTAATTTTAACTGCGCAATATCAAATAAACGGCAAATAATTTTAGCCTCGATAAAAAATACAAATGCATTGAAAGGGAAGTTAAGTTTGAAAAAGGTGAAGATAACAAACCAAAAATAATCAGGCATTTTCCTGATAACTGTACTGTTAACACACGTAGCAATCACATTTTTTTAGTAAAACATTTTTAACAGCTATATATAATATAAAACTTTTTTAACCACTGGAATCAGAAATGATCTATTTGTAATGCCTGGAGTCAGCTGAGTGATCTATCAGTTTGGACTTCATCTTTTGAAACATTCCAAGGTCAAAGAATCGTCTGCTGAGTGACTGACATCTTGAGACATTGGAATTTAGATTGATTGCAATTACAGACACCTTTTGGAAATTCAATCTTTTGAAAACATTTGATTAATTAGAGAAAAAAAGATACATCTTCAGTAACAAATGTGATGACTGATGTTTCATTCATTTTCATGTGATGTGAATTATGTGATGTACCTAAACATGAAGAGGTAATTTCAATTGTAAGATTGATGTGTGTTGAGTTATCTTTGAAAGAATGACTTAAATTTATCAGCACTGAATGAGTTAATTATGTTTTTGAACTTATGATATAATGGCTTATCAAGTTACACAATAAATTTCCTTTCTTTAGAGTGATACAAATGTGAATGAATTAAAAGACAGGTAATTTGTAATAATTGAGATAATATTTTTACCCCAAGGAAAATTTGACAAGATTTGGAGTCAGAGGATTGAATACTGAAATTATTTTGTAATGAACTGTTTTAACATCAGTCAGTGACAGTTGCACTAATGTGAGTCATAAATATCAGAAAAGTGAACTTTTAAAAAGTGATATCATTTTTTCAAAATGATCGTAATGAAACAGATACGATTTACATGGCTCTGTCACGTGATTGTGATAGAACCATGTAACACAAATGAGTTTTATTATTTTCAATGATTCAATGTCGTATAGTATCATTGGTTACCTAAAGTTGAATGAAATGACTATTTTCCAAATAGACCTACTAAAGAAATGTATAAATGGGTTCAATCAAATTAATGAGAATGGCCAACGTAATGTTTGATCTTTGTGGCCTTGAATTTCTTCGACATTCTTGTGAATTGGCTGCCTTGGTGTTAATGCTGGCATTTATGCTGCAGATATAAAGATGACCTGGTAACCTTCAAGCCTTTTCATAATGCAATGCAGCCCTTTCCACCTGGCCCTACCTCTTTAGCAGTGGAATTACATTTGCTGAAATACATGTTAAACAGAACCCAGAGGCAGCAGCTTTTGCCAGCTTATCTGCAAATCTCTGCATGGTTAAGAGCTTTGTTTAAGACCAAGCCAGAATCACTGTGTTTCAATGGGTTTTTGTAAGGCTATGTGAAGCTAAGCTAAACCGGTTTGCTGGATTTTGATCTTCTCATTGTTTTAGAAAACATGAATGCATTGTTTCATACCATCAATGATTGGAAAAATGCACTGCATGATCTGTAAAACCTATCCTTATGTTGTTTATTTTGGGTCAGTAGTATATTATGAATTTGCAAGCTCTATAATTTTAGTTGCATTATAAATGAAGTCCGCGGCAGTTGTTGCAAATAACTGGGAATCTTGGAGTTTCCTGACTGTGATGAAGTTTTCCAGCTCTCTTGAAGAGAATATAGCCAGTTGATTGGACTAACTCCTCCACTCGTAGTTGTTGACAATTTTGCTGATTTTCTGGGTGTTTTACTGGTCTTTATTCTGGAGTTGTATGCCACTGTATATCACTGACCAGTTACATGGATTGCATTTGGTCTTTGGGGATCCTGAGGGGACTTAGAAATTGAATTTTATTAGAAAGTATAGAATCTTTTCCCAAAGCATCTGAATGGAATGTAATCTTTTCCCAATGCCTATATAGACATGTGCAGTACATTTGTTTTTGAACCTATTAAATTAATTTATTTTGCCGTGCCATGCCACTTTTTCCCAGTCAGGGAACTTTTCATGATACTTTGCTCTCTAATGCAAGTGTTTAATAGTTGCTTTGCTAATGTGAAGTTAGAACTTATTAATAGAAAATTGTTTGATAAATATTTTGACAAATGACAAATTGATTTTGGGCTCTTGTAAACTCTTGAAGCTATCTTAAGATAGTGAAAGTGCATTTTGTGATTAGAGAAAGTTCTGATAGTGTGTTCAAGTGTTGATTGAATTAGAAACTGGAAAGACATTTTTAGAAAACATTTATCTGTTCCTTGTTATTGGTTTGGTAACATTTGTTAATCATATGTTAATAACTGGCCTGATATAAGCAAAAACAACATACTTGACACAGATTTTGAGATATCTGGATATGTTACTTGATAATACATAATTTCTTATCTTGGAAATGAAGCAAAAATGAATGATAACAAAACAACAGGCATCATCTTTTCTATTTCTAGATTTATGAAATTTTCACGACAATGATTATAATGTAACACCTTTCTAAAGTTTCAAAATGCATAATGTTTGTTGCTTTCTAATTGACAACGAGTCTTTCAAGCAACAAAATGTTTGAAGTTCTCTTCCAGAAAATACCAAATATTCATAAATACCACAAAGAAGATGAATGAAATGATAGGAGAAGTGAGGTGGTGGGTCCACCAAAAAAGAATCACTAAGTTTTAGGAAAACTCTTAACAATGATGACTTGAGTGGGAGACTTGACTTACAGTAATCGATGAAGTCATTTGGGAATATTAAAAACCTCCATGCTTATGTAAATTTCTTGTATGTGTGACAATCTCCGCAGCGAAATGTTATTTGCAAAAAAAAAACTACCCAAAGGGTGAACGCCTGAACTGTTCGCTGATCGTTATTTGATTCGCTAAAAATGGCAAATTGACTTCATGAGAATATGTGCTCCCATAATAACATCACACCCGTCTCATGCGTGTAGCAGAAGTGGACACATCCTGATTTACAAAAATGTCCCCAAACTTGGCAATCGGAGGCTAAACACTGCAGAAGGTCAGGACTCCTGGACTGAGTCTCAGGGAGAGAGGAATAAAACACAACATGTGCTGAGGTGGAAATCCATGCCAATTTATAGCATATATATATGGGTAGAAGCCTACTAGAAGAAGAGACATACATGGAAGGCATTGTATACATGTATCATTTATGAGCAAAAGTCACTCTGGCTATGACATGTACATTTATGGCCAATAGAAGTGAATAATCACTGAATATTATGGCCAGTTATTGAATAAAGTGATACAAGAATATATATCGGTGGCTGGGTTCTCTTTTAGTGCCATTTCAGCTAAATGTTCGAATGAGATGTAGGATTACATAGTAGCGCTTTACTAAAACTGACATAAATCCTCTTGCGAGGAGATTTCGCTTCAGACCTCATAACATATATGCCGAAGAATAAAAAAATATATGGAGCCATTTTCGCAAAGACCTATGACAAAGACATGCAACATTGTGTCACATTGGCCCCTGAAGTGAGCAGCTGGTCCCTGAGAGGTGCTCATCTCTGACCTCCGTTGTGTGCTCAGGTCTCCTGGCTGCCTGATTGCACAGTAACCAGCCATATGCAGCCCAAGCTGCCCAACTGCACCATTTACTAAGCACAATGTTTGCTTTATGACTTCATATTGTGTGCACTGTGCACTAAGCTGTGCTCTTACCATATTTACCTGAGCCTGACTTAGAGAGTAAGATATATTGCATATTGCATATTTAAAGTAATTTTCTGAAATTTTCCCAAACAGAAAATTCTCCGATTTTGACTATTTAAAAAAAAATATGGTCAAAGAGTGTAATATACTAAAGTTTGAGATGCCATATATAGGCTACAGAGCAGATGAAAACAACAATTTCTCAGTCTGTGGTCCAAATCTTAAGAAAGAGTGATTTTGTAAATGTCGCTCAATGGCCAATTTCGAAATGTCAAAGGAACGAGACATTTTGTGTGAATAATATTCTATTTCCAGAAGTTTTAAGTGCAGACAGATAACTATTACATTTAATGCCTTATTGTAACTTCTGATCCTGAGTTATACATGTATTGTCAAATCTTGACTTACCAGGTATTGACTTATCTACCAAGTTTTAGTCACTAGTCAACAGTTGCCACAGTCAATTTTTGCTGTTTGGCTAGACCGGACTAGTGAGTGGGACTAGCCAGTAGTTTACATTAGTGATATGGTACACCAGAGTATGATATTTACTGTTTGTAAATAAAGAAGTTGTGTCTGCTTTGGAGGGTTGCTATGTCATAGACTCCATTCACTCCAAGCATAGGAAAATGTGTAGTTTGAAAGTTTTGCCTAACTTTTTTATTGAGTTGTATTTGGAGCAGCTTTCTGACATATTGCTGTAAATTATACTATTTATGATATGCTAATTACCCTGATAACAGTCATAACATCATTGATGTGTAATCAATATCATGAGGTATTGCCTTTTCTGCAACTGAAATTTACTAGTCACATCGATCACATGCTGTGGAAGTATTGAGTGATTGTTTATCCCACAAAAATGATAAAATGTTTGAAGAAATTTTTTTAACATTTTGACATTTTTTAACATTATGACATTTTTTTAACATTATGACATATGTATCTGTGATGATATGAGAATGTCAATAAAAGATTATATATATATATATATTAAACTAAGAATGAACTGGAGATTCAATAATATGATAACATCTTTTGGTTGACTTGCTTGCGTATAAAAATGGAACCTTCATGACTACTAAATTGAAGAACCTAACGTTATGATGAGATTACCAGAACTTATGTATAATTGTGGTTTGCGTAAAATTGTGATGATCTGAACGTTCTAAAGAGATAGATGATGTGCCATATTTTGTGCACATGCATTATGCAGTAATGGTATACGCAGAATATATTCTGTTGTTCACCTTTAGCAAATGGATATCATGAGGGACTTGTGGTGTAACTCCTGCAGAAAGTTGTATACATGAGTTACTCATGAGTAATAGCTGTAGTAAGAGGTGCTTCCCATTGGCTGGCCTGGCCCCCTGGAGAGGCCTGGTAGGTCCTGGTGGATCCTGGTGGGCCAAGGAGGGCCTTATGGGCCCCAGTGAACAGTATGGAGGCCCATGCCCTCGCTGGGGGGTGAGGGGAGACTGATTATCTGAGGCAAGTGATCATCTGGCCCAGCATGGGGTGACATGTTTTACTGATGCAGTTGCTGATGCAGGTGAAGTGATGGAGAGACGCGGGAGAGATGCTATTGACGGACAAGATGTTGATGCCTTGGTGGGGGATGAGAAATGGAAGAAGAAGAAGTAGAAACACAGAAAAAGACACAAGAAATGAGAAGAAAACCTACTAAATGCCATGAAAATGAACTCGAAAGAATAGTTTGCTATGTGTACAATGGACCTCAGAAGAAAATTCATATCTCTAATGCGAAAAAAGGCAGAATTTTTAAATGAGTTGTCAAACAGAGCTGCCAACTAGAGTGATGGGTTGTCGAAATATACCATCACAGAAAAAAGTAACGGAGCTAACAGGGGGTGAAAAATGAAGAAGGTTTTTAGAGATAGGTATTACGACTGGCAAGTCAGGGGATTCTTTTTGGAATACCCATCTCTGTTTTGCAAAGGCTTATTTCACAAAAAAATCTAGTTGTTTTACTTTATAACACCTAAATGTACTAGGTATTTCCACTTACTTATGCTAAAGTAGAATTCTGGCCAAATTTCTTTAATATAGGCTTATATGTATTTTGTTTTCAAAAGCTCATTTCTCAGAAATTCTGTAAGGAAAAGTAGCAAAAGGAAAGGATACAGTTTCCCTTGTTTGTTGTTGCAGTATCCATATGGTTAATGTCTTAACTTATAAGAAAAAATAATACATTTTGGGGAAATTGTGCTGTGGAATACTAGCTGGTACACCTCTTTAATAGAGCTGAAATGGTTGCAAAATTGATGGGAATATATATTTTATAATAATTTGAATGACAAACAAAATGGCAAGTAGACAAAAGTGATGGCTCACACATGGCACAAGTTTTGATTAAGACATTTTGCAATTTTAGCAAATTTTGTCACTGGCATTGTGTATGGTTATTGTATGTGAACTATCAGTGCCAATCTCCCGCGTCAAATTTGACAGTTATGAAATAGTTAATGGCAGACCTTTTATGTATATTTTTTGTGGAACATTATATGTCTTCATTGAGTGACTACAAAATTTGTGAAACTTCTGAAAGTAGGTAACTGATAAGATCTATTTTTCATGAAAGAACATTTTAATGGCGTCAATTTTAATGGCATCAATTTTAATAGCAAGGCTGAATATGACTTGCAAGATATGAAGGCTTGCCGAATATACATTTAAAATATTTTAATATTGAGCGAGAGTAGACATTTCAGAAATTTACTGTTTTGTCCTCTGCACATTGATTTAGACAGCAGCGTAAAATGTTCTTAAAGGTTACAAATATGTTCAATGGAACGGACATCCGTTAGAATAGTTCAACCGGAAAAACTTCATCTCTTATTCATTGTCTTCCGGTTGATACCGGTGTTGAACATTGTACTAATTGCTGATCTTTGTCACAACACCAGTTAGGTGTAATGAATTGCTCGGATATTGAACATTTTGTGAGCTAATTTTCTGAGCAATTTGAGAATTCTTGTCATTATTTATAACAATGCTATGATTGCATGCGATATTTGTGAATGAGTTGTCACTCTTGTAAAATGTTAGTTACAATGGTGTTCTGGGGTTGAGAAAAGTAGTACTGGCTCTACTGTAGCACTGAGGCCTATACGAGAACTTTTAGAAGACTTTCAGAAAAGCATTTAGCTAAATTGCGAGACATTATCGATCTGCTAATAACTTGGAAACTGTCCTTCTCACAGCAGACGGTGGACAAAAGAATCAGTTCTGAGCTCTGGTCCAACCTCCTGGGGGCAAAAAGGTTCAGGGCACGCCTGATTGAACACAGACACTGATTATTGAAATCCTGTAATCTCATTTTCCGCCTGATCGACCTGCACGCGACCCAACAATGGGGCTCGAATGGGCAGTCACTGAAACCCTCTCTTGGGGCAAAAAAGCAGGCGGACAAGGGCTTGGAGGGTTAGCTCAGGTCTTGGAGGGGTGAATTCAACAATGTTCAAGGTTCTTGGGTGTTTTAATGAACCCCTTGCATCCTTTTTGTCCGTCTTGAATCCTTTTTGGCCCTCCCTTTGTCCAGTTGTCATGCTGTGATTATTGCTATGCATATTGAGAAGGCTTCTGACTTTATTCAAGAACTGGCAAGATGTTATCTCATGTGCTACAATCTGGCCATTGCTTTGGGTAGAATTGATAGTACAATGTATTCCCAAAAATTGTATCTAGGAAATTTGATTGGATTTTACACCAGGCCTATATAACACATAATAAAACAATGTGTAATAGCCCAAATGCTTCAGATAATGTTGCTGAAGTCTAAGCGGCTAAGCCACTTTTAAAATTCTCTTAGCCATGAAAAATTTATTAACTACAAAATTAGAATATATTTTCGTGCTCCAATTTACAATGAAAATATTGTTCTTATACATATTTGCTTTGAAAAACTTCTTGCAGTGTCACTGATATGTTGAGGGACCTTCCTGCATCCTCAACCTTTTGTCCGTTCCATAGACAAACCCTGATTATTTTCACTTGTGATTAGTTTCCTTTCTCAAACTTCACACTAATGTCTTATGTTTCTTCTCTGTTTTTGCAGGTATATGTACTGGACGGACTGGGGAGAAATGCCAAAAATAGAGAGAGCTGGAATGAATGGAGATCCACGAATGAGAGAGGTAAAATATTATTAATATCAGGATGCATTTCTACTACTGAGTGCTCAGTGAGTAGAGAAGCATGGATGGCATATCATATGATTTATCTCATTACTGGCTGATCAGTTAACTTTGTATGATTCATATAGATGGCATATCCTATGATCATGATAATGTATCTCATCATTAGTCTGGTTGTATGCCTTTAGAAGTTATTAGCTGCTGCTCATATTAGCCAGATATGTTCCAGATCAGTTATCAGACTTTACTAAATGGTCTTATAAGTCTTTCTATGTATGAGATGAGACTAGATGAGTAACTGTAGTGTATTCAATCATATATATATATATATATGAATAATTATGTAACTTTCAGGTCATCATTTCCGACAACATCTACTGGCCTAACGGACTGACTCTGGATTACAGTGATTTAAAAATATTCTGGGCGGACGCAAAACTCAATTTCATCCACAGTTGCAACTTTGATGGGACCAATCGCAGAACTGTGGTGTCAGGGCAGCCGTTTTTACCCCACCCGTTCGCCCTCACGTTATTCGGAGACACCCTCTTCTGGACAGATTGGGAAACGCACGCGATTCATTCCTGCGATAAGAGGACGGGAGCTAACAGTACGATGGTCCACACCAATATTTATTCACCCATGGATATTCACGTCTTCCATTCCAGAAGACAGCCAACAAGTAAGTATATGAAATGATGATGTTGTAAGTAATTTGCTAAGATGACTGATCAAATGTCATGTATATGACCAAATATTGTTTCTCCTGCTTGTCATGTGATCCTTTGCCTCAATGCTGTGTCTTCTTCCTGTCCTAACTTAGCCTGCTCTGCGCAGACATACAGGACGCAAAACTCAACATCGTCAACCTCATCTTCTCACAAAGTGTGACAAACAGTTACAGACCTCATCCTGTTGCATTAAAAATAACATGAGAGAGAGATTTGACGACTTCCGGAGGTTCGTCCAATTTCCGTAGGTTCGTCTAATGTTAAAGATATCAAATGATTATATCTAAAAAGCGTAAATCATTACCATTCACTTTTGGATATCGCTTCCCTTGTAAAACAAAAATTTACATTATGTGTGATTATTCCTACCCAAGAACACAAATTTACACTTTAGCATGTCAAACATGTTTAGAACTGGTTAAAAAAATGTACAAAAGGGTAATATTGACAAGAAACTTTGCACTTTTTATATTCATAAAAAGTCTTGAAAGGTAAAAATCTTTGGAAAAGAGTCTTGGGGTCAGGAAGAAAATATGAAGGACATGTTTAGAACTTGTTAAAATTTGTGTAAACCATAATATTTACACGGAATTAAGCATTATTCTCTTTTAAAAAAAGGTGAAATAAAAAAAGATATTCCAACCTAAAGGGGGTGGGGTTGTGGAGGAATGCACTGAGTGAATAGTGGCGTCCTTGAAAAGCAAGTTGACTCATTCCAAGCGCATCAAATTTAAGTCTTCTCCGTTTTATTTACAACCAATAAAGTGCATGCGTGTGAACCCCTGAGCTGGATCCCGTCCATAGTTTTATCAATGCTAAGTATTGAGGCCATAAATTCAACTGGAGTGCTGCTGTTGAGATAACGTCACAATCTTGCTCTCTTGGTATAACGCTCGACTAATGGGTCTAGGAAACTGCCTGCAGAGGTCACTGCGGTCAGTCTTCTATTGTTCAGTGATGTCATAATGATTTCATCGATGTGATGTCATCATGTAAAGTACCTTTAGAAATTCAAAATGGGGTGTTATTGGATTACTTGAAATATTTCAGAGAATAATTGTAATTGAGCCTTTGGCTCATTGGTAAAGTATACAAATAAATATGTTTAAACCAAATAATTCTGCAAGATATGATTTGATTCTGCATAGTGAGAAAATATCGATTAAGAATTCAGTCTTTAGAATGGCTGAGGTATCAGAACATAATTTCCAATTAATGAAGAATATATGATGATTACGGTGTGATGGATGGATGAATAGGGCTCTACGTCCTATATTTATGCCGGTAGGCTAATTAGGACAGGAAGATGACATGGCAACAGGTGCTTAAAGTTGATTCTGATCCAATGTGATTTGATAAATATTAAACTTTCTTAAAAATTCGATTATTTCCTGCAATCAGATGTAACAGCTAATGATGGTATGTGTCTATGTGATCAGTTGTTGATTTCAGTAAAATTTTGTTAGGTGTTTGTCTGTGTATGTCTGTGTTTTAAACTCTGTATAGAACTTTCATGCCATCCTTCTGTACCAGGCGTTTTAAAGTTAGATGTCAACTGGCTTTCTGTGTAATTTTCTTGTAAGAGTTTTCTGTATCATTTCTGACCCACAGTGAAATTTCTTGTCAGTCAAATTTTGGCAAATTTCAAGAGAGCTGAAAACCAGCAAACTTTGACACTATGACCTCAATTCGGAATTTTTGATTGCAAAATTTCAGATAGTGACTTATGTGTTCTGTATATTTAGTACATTATATCAATTCAATGTTTTTTGCATAGTGCATTTATTTGTGCAGATCTATATATTTCCATACTCATGTAAATGAAACATAATTTCCGTAGCATGTGTATTTGTATTATGTTGTGCTCCGGTTTCAGTGTCAGTCCTTGCATGACTTAGTCGCTGGTCGATGTGAATCTTGTATTTTATCTAGATTTGTTATTTAGTGTATATTTCACTGAGTGGAGAAATTACTTTAAAAAATGCTCTGACATGCAACCTGCTATCTGTTGAGCAAGTGTCAGGCAGTGGGCCTGTCTTTATCATGCAACACGGCAACAGGCATTTTATGCTTAGCGGTTTGGTAATAGCGGAAAAAATGGATATCATAATTGAAAAAATGAGGTATACAATTTAAATGTTTAACAATAACATCATGTTTTGGGACTCGATATGGACCACAAATATTATAAGAGGTCAACCACCCCAACACACTGCCCCAACTTGCTTAATTCATGCTATTCCATGTAGACCTATTCTGAGCAATGCTAACTGACATTGCTGAGCTGCTGTACAGTGGCTGTGGTGTACAAATGGCTGGCAAAATGTTAATTTGATCAAAACAATTACTTAGAGCTTAAAATTAGTTGGAATATTATGAGCATCTATTGGACATCTCTTTATTCAAAGGATCGTTTATATATTAAAATGTGATTCCCGTCAGCTATCAATGTGACGCTCAAACTTTCTCCTCCGAAATTCTGATTCATTTAGTATGTTTATGAAATGGTTTTTAGTCATATCTTGCATTTTGTTCTAGTTGAAAATGAAGTGGGAGTCCGTATATTGGCTTTTGGACATAAGATAATTTCAACAATATGGTCTTTCATTCTGTTAGATTTACGTCAGTATGCATCATTATCATAATCTAGATTTCAACATTTGGAATTTTCAAGTGAAAAAAAGGTCAGGTGGCAATCAAAACATTAATGTGATCATCAGCTGATTATTGATTAAGCAGTTACACTTTGATGACATCCTTGTACGTTACTTGCAGACAATATAAGTGTGTACTATGTTAGTCACTCATAAACATGTAGATTGCTGCGTATTGTATGCTACACTCACTCGTGGGATCAATGAAGTAATATATTAAAGTATTTCTAGCTTAGACGCCATATATCACTCCACATTGTTAATGGCTGGTGATTATAGTGTACCTGTTGAAGTTGAATAAACCTTTTTGAATAACGATCATTTGCCCATAAATCAAGCGAATGCTGTCAACGTGTGACACGAAGGGCCAAAGTCTATCCCGCTATATTGGAAATGTTATCTTCCCTCATCTCTAATTAATAGATAAGCATTTATTTTTAGCAGCGACACATTGTGATTATTATTTTTGTCCAAGTGTCTGTTAAATAAGAGCGACAAATGTTGCAGTAAACTAAAGTAGTAAATAAAAATCTAAATTGCAAACATTTAGATATGAATTAACAATGTGTACAACCTTTTTAGAATAAAATGTATGAGATAAGGTAGTCATATTTCTGATTATTTGAACTTCAGACATAGTTAGCGACATTTAATTTTAGTTTCATCAATGACATTTTTTATAAACGTCAACATTTGTAGCTTAAAGGCCGAGATGCCGCCTAACGTACTATGTCTTCTTTATAAATATTAACGAAAGATATGGACAGACTTACCTTCACTGAGTTTTTGTTGTCCAGTACTGTACACACTATTCCCTTCTTTTCTCTGGTAGTAGTGATGGTTTCAGAAGGGTTTTCAAACAAGAGTTCTGTATAGGTTGTGTCATGATCTGAACTGGTAATATTGTCTTGAATGCTTGCAGTAACTTGTTGATTAAAATGAAAACGACTTAACATTATTAATCCGTTAAGTTCTACAGATCGAAGTCTGAACTCGCGACCTGAAGAGTCTTTCTTCGAGATATTCTTAGAAAAAATGGCGATTTCCATGGATATAGTAGATATTAACACTAATAAATGTATCCCATGTATTGTTTAGAACACCCCAGAGGTGGTACTAACTAGTTAGCACTTAGAAAACCATATCAGATGTCTAAGGGTGTGAGCTAGAACTTTTCCTGCGTTCTGATTGGCTAATACCATTCTTTTGAAGTGCTTTGAAAATTTCCTAATTGTTTGTCAAAAAGTTACAGTTATCGAGAAAGTCCGCCTTATCATGTGGGTGCCAACTAAAGCAAGGGCCCTCCGCCTGGCATGGACTGAGTTGTGAACATGAAAAGCATGACCTTATCAACATGTATCTATTGGTATTTCTGTTATATCTGGGTATAAATGTATGATTTTATGATATAGGTAATATGAAAGGGCACATTCCATAAATATCTCTTAATTCTCTTGTGATGTAGTGATTTAGTGGCATATGCCAATCTGTAGCGTTCATTCAATTTCATTTGCCATGAGGGCTGTTAGGGCAAGCCAAACGCCTGTTAACTTCGCACCCTGTGTTGTTTTGCTCATTATGATGTAAAAACATAGCACCATGTAAATGCACAGTGCAGGCTGAACCATGTCAAAACGACATAAATGCTTGATGAAGCGAAAAAATGTACAAGAAAAAATGTGAAAAATATTGGCCATACAGTTCAAAGGGTATAGCACAGGGCCCTGCTATTTGAGCTAATATTGCTCAGTGTTTCATTTGTTAGCATTCTGAGAGGACCTATTTGGATTGCAGGCTGTATTTGTGTTTGGATTATTGACACTTTATTCTGATTATGGATTTATTACCAATATCTGAAACATAGGACACACACTGTATTTGATGCTATTTGAGTATTTGTTTGGAATTTAGAATGACTCAATTTATCCAAAATTGCCAATACATGTAGTTGATTATCATATCTTCTTCCTGTTCAAGTTAATGTTATACTATGGGGAAACATCTATTACAAACTGATAAAAACAATTAACAAAATTTTACTTCTGATTGCAAAAAATTGGATCGATGTATAACATTTCCGGCTGTGAAACTGGATTTTGTGTGTTAACAAGTTTTTGTTCGACATTTGATAAGTTAATAGATGTATCATGAAATTTATCTCGACCTTAACTGTTTTATCGCCTCAAAAGGGTTCCTATCTCTTGAATATTGTATGATTTAGTGGTTACTGCCATTAATATAACTGATTGCGGATGTATTCCATCGTTTCTACACCCAACCAGATGCCCTGAATGTAAAAAGAAAGCTGTTTAAGGGAATGAAACAAGGCACACATGACTGCAAGTGACAGGATATTTGTGCATTGAAATTTAGGTGACATTTCCAGCCAAGCACAGGGAGGTACATGCTGTAACCTTCTTTTTTTCTGACTTTTTTTTTGGTTGTTAACTTTTTTTATGGTCATTATAGAAAGATGGACAAAAAATGAATCATGCTGGATACAGTTTTATAACGTGTCGTTCTGCAGTTGTTCAATTTGACAATAACTACTTAGTCTGAATAAAAAATAAAAAAGACAATTGTGATTCCTGCGCAGGCAATTAGAATGCTAAATTGTGTGAATAACATTTGCCACATTGTCGCCACATGATGTCCATGTCAGTCACAAGGGCGTTCTAAACTGCCATTCATTCTTTGGAAAATAAGCATATATATATTCAGATGGAGAGATTGAATTTGTGACTCTTGATTGGTTAAGAATTAAGGAACATTGGAAGTATTATTACCAGTTCTCCTATTCATGATTATCAATGATTATGTTAGCTGTTATCCAATTGGAATATTACCAATTTAACATTAAATAATTAGTCCTTCTGCTTATTAAGGCAAATTGGAGCAACACAAGCCACAAAGGGCTTGAGAAATAAAGCAGCATAAGATAAACTTATAGCATCCCTCATAATTCCACTTGTCTAAACATCATTTTATGACACAGAAATGACCAGAACTGTCAGTCATTTTGACCATTTCCATAAATTTTAGATACATTTAATGACTGTGGGACTCATGTCAATCAAATGTACTGTGTGTACAGCCTTGTACTGTGTGTACTGTGGTTAACCTGATGTCTGATTTACAATAACTCAGTCACTCCGGGTGTGACAAACTAATCCATGATGGAATACACAACAGCCCTTGGAATGATATTGGTTTTTATTGCGGCTGAATCTACAGCATTACTCCCTACTGGAAATGAGGCTAGCCACAAAAACCGCACTCGCAGCCGTCAACATGGATTTGAATACAATGACAGCAGGCTTGGTAAGGGTCAATAATGGTCACTCAATGGAAATAACTGCAAATAAGGATGATACCCAGCTGAATTAGGCTTCTCCATAAGTGGCTGTGACAATAGTGACAATCTATGTTGAAAGATAAAAAGATATTGCAATTTAATACAGAAATTGTGAAAAGTTGTTGCAATTTGATACAGAAATTTTGAAAAGTCGAGTACATTTTTGTTTAGTAACTGTTAGAATGTTAGATAATATGTGTATTGAATTTAAAAAAAATGCTGCTCATACATTAAGCGGAACAAAGATTGATTTATTATCTTAATTGACAAGAGTGACACGGATCATTCAACCAGGAAATGTTCAGCAACATGCATAGATCTGCTTACAAGTATCACTGAGTTTGTTTGCTCTGCAGCATTTTAGAGCTGTGTTCTTTTTTTGTGTTAATGAGTTAGTGAGGGTATTTTCATTTGTCTCCCTTAGGTTTCTGTCACGTGTGTCAGACTGTCACTAGAGGAATTTGTATCTGATTTTTTGTTGTCTTTTGATGTTATTTTGATGTTCAAATGCAAGGTAGTGATGAAATGATAAGGGAAGGTATTATGGTATATTCTCACCTGCCACCAATAACTGACATGTCTTTCTAGTCCCCATGTATTGAATGCACATACATACCCGATGATACCCAAGTTATTTCACTAACATCTATATGAAATTTGTGATTATAATGAAAATTTAAGTTATTTCACCAATATTTAATTTGCCGTTAATTATGTTTTTCAGGAAACAACCCATGTGGCAGGAACAATGGGGGCTGCTCCCACCTGTGCCTTATGGCCCCATACCCCCCTCACTACAGCTGCGCCTGTCCTACTGGGGTACGGCTCCTCAATGACTCCAAGACATGTGCCCAAGGTGAGCATTAATATTGGTCCTTGCTCAAGTCTCTATAAATGTGTTTCAAACCTGGGTCCTAGCCGCCCAGGTCAATGGTTAGTTCTTTGGGTTGAGGACCTAGTAGTCCTGACTTTGATCCCCTCCTCCTAGCCCAGATATTTAGCCAACCAAGTGCATAAATACAGGATGTAAAACCTCAATTATCAATCCTTCAAATGCTTCCTAAGATCGGAAGCTGAGACCCTTGTGAACGACCACTTTGTGACTATAGAAAAGAAGTTCTTCCAGTGCAGGGACTCAACTGAGTCTGACCAGTTTGTGGAGAATGGCAACTCTTTCAGGGTATAGTGTAAATTCCAAATTTAAAAAAAAAAAACACAAAATTTTGACAAAAATATGGGCTTATACTCGATAGACTGCACTAATGGACGTCATATTCCACCTGTGCTTTATGCAGCATTTTTTCCTGCTGAGTAACCTGTGAATATGATATCAAAACCTTCCACAAAGTATTTTTTGTGAAAGGTTACGAGAATATATAAAGGTAATGCTATTGATAGAGACATAGGGGTTGCACGTTGCCTACTGGTCTCCCCTTGATAGAACTGATGGGGAGTTCATCCCGACAAGCTCCATCTGTTTCTGAGCATCTAATGGCTATTTCCCTTGTCAAGGGCTTGTCCATCCTGCTTTACTGGCAGTAAATAGATAACTCACTCTGTAATTTCAAAGAGAACCTGCTCTGAAACATATTTCATGCCATCTGTGAAAAAACTTGATCTTACTTCACTAATGAGTCTTATTACCTATGACAATGTTTGTGCGACTTGTAAAGAGATACAAAAAACTCAGAAACTTTTCAGCAACTTTTGAGAAAGTGTTCTGAAAGATGAGACTCTTCTGACTTGCACGCCAAGTTAATTAAGCATAACTTTTATTGATTTTGTCAGCTTCTTCTTGCTAAACTCCTACTCAGAAATGTATTTTGAGTAAAAATCTTCATTTTGGTGTCAATTTAGTTGAGAGATGTAAAAGTTAATTTGACAAAAAGCTGATTCAACTAAAGAGCGAAGACTCAGAAGAGTGCGAACAACTGCAGGTGTAAATATGTGGGAAAGATCTTCTCAGAGCTCGATGTCGTGTTGAAATTACTGGGTCCTGGGTTCGATTCCAGCTTGCAGCCTAAAAGTTGATGCCCTCATCATTATGTAGATCATAGCTCTCCACGTGCCAAAAAACACCTGTAGTTTCTACATATTGAATGGGATATTTTCAACTAGAGTGTTCTATAAAATTACCTCCAAGAAGCAAATTTTTAGCAGAAAATAAATTTTTTGGAGTACAACGCCACTGTCAGTTTCTTCACACATGCCACCACTGTAATATCGGCTTTGTCGGAGATTCTCAAACAAAAAATGCAGATTATGAAATTTCTGACAAGTCTGTCAGACTGTCACAGTCTTAGAACTTCTCTTCCCCTATTCCAGGTGCCAAGGACATCCTTATTTTAGCTCGGCGGATGGACATCAGAATCATCTCCCTGGACATGCCGGATTACACTGACGTAGTGTTGCAATTGGACAATATCCGCCATGCCATTGCAATTGACTATGACCCAATTGAGGGATACGTTTACTGGACTGATGATGAGGTCAGAGCCATCTACAGGGCACATATGGATGGATCAGGTAGGGTTGTATTTAATGTTTCAGCTTACAAATATTTTAGACTAATGACTATCAGTTTCACCTTCATAGTAATTGTCTTTCATCATGGATAAGGTTTAGGCTGCTGGCTGAAAGTCCTTTTGAATCCCAGTTTGATTAAGTCAAATAGATCAGGTGGGAATAAAATTCTTCGAAATTTTTCTCATCGTTACATATTGCTCTACTGTTAATTGTTTAATAGAATAATAGGATTGTTTTCTTGGCTTCTGTTACGATTATAAAGAAGTGCACACTTGATTGACTCACATTTACAATTGTTGTTATTTTATAACAAGTAACTTAATTTTCCTTATCAGGTCAAGAAATAGTGGTGAGCCAAGAAATCGACCACCCAGATGGAATAGCAGTGGACTGGGTGGCAAGGAACATCTACTGGACGGACACTGGGACGGACCGCATAGAGGTGGCAAGGCTTAACGGGACGTCTCGGAAAGTCTTGATCTCAGAAGATCTGGAAGAACCCAGAGCCATCGCCCTTAATCCTATGGCAGGGTGAGTAGATCATTTGATTGTACAATAAATTATGACTGGAGAGTTCAAAGCGAAACATGCTGTTAGGAGTTGTGAAGTACTGTTTTTTTATACCCTATATATTGTCATGAACAACTGGAGAAATTTTTCCGCCATTATCCTTGAAAATTATCCTGTAAAACTGATTTTGTACTTGACAGTAATCTAGCAAAATCGAGTCTAGTTTTCAGATTTTGATTCAAACAAGTCTACAGTCTCGATATATGTCTGTGAGAACATGCATTACAAACATTTGTTGTAACTAGTCAGAATGCATGGTTAGCAAGTGAAAACATTTGTACTTCGTTTTCCGAAGGAATTGTTTAGAACTTTTCACATTTGCTGGTTGTAGTAAATTAGTGCAGACTCCTCGATTGTTCTATGCCATTATAGGATTTGAGTGTCTCCATTTTAATCTCCAAAAGTTCTGTCGAGATTTGTACTGAAAGCGGAGGGAATTGTCGAGACAATTCTAACAGCAAAATGGAGTTCTCTTGTGAATTAAGCTGTCAATGTCAACTCAGGCTATGTTTGGTTTGTCTCCTGTCAATAGTTAAGCTGCTGTCTGTCCACAGAGCTAGTAAAAAACTTTCACTTTATCTGCCCAAGTCAAAAGTTAAATGGCTTTGGCATCTCTTTAGAGATCTGTTCATCCATTAAGCGGCGGGATTAGAGTTTGAAGAGACCCTCAGCTATCAGTCAGGATGTGATTCAGTTGTGATTTAAAGTTTGCAAAACTCCCGGGAGCAGCTAGGAGCCGATAGATCAGTTGGTTTGTTGACGGAAAGCTGCATTCTGAATGGCAGAAATGGGAATTGCTTCATTTCAGTCAATAGCTGTTTTAGGATTGATTCCCTTATGTGTCAAGACTCCATATGGTGGATCAGAATTTTGTTTTTGACTTAGGTTCGGAGAGACTCAATTCATATTTGTGATGACTTTGTAACTTATAAGTGTCTTTGCAATCCATCTGAGCCATTCTGTTATCTACATAAGCTTTCCGCAATTTCAAGCCTGCAATAGCTGCTGTATGTGTAATATTGTATTTCCTATGATGTCTGGAAACTCAATAGAGTCCTGATATGATGGGCACATGTTATGGCATTTATGGAAGTCCTCCAAATCAATATTTGAATCAATATGAGGGCATGTTTGTCATTGGGAGCTCATCCGCTCCTCATCCGATACCAGTGTAGCTGTCAGCCCCTGTCTTTGTCTCTCCTGCAACATTGCCATGATTTTCCGCCCAGTTGAGTCAACTTGAGTGCCTGGCTGGTTTGCCATTGGCCCAGTGAATTGCCCAGTGAATGCTATTGGCCCAGCAATGTGCTAAGGGAACTGGAGACCTCAAGCTAATGGACTTGTAGGGGAAGGCTTTGCTGCCTCCTTCAGTAATCCCGAATTAATACATTTCTGTCACATTACTGATGCAATGTTATAGTTCTGCCAAAAGAAGTGAAATGTTATTCCAGATGACATTGTAAATATGTTTAGTTTTAGGAAGGATATAGTATTATTGAAAGAATATCTAATTTCATTGGGGTGACTTGGTGAATAGTTTAGTACACATACATATGAATACCATTTCCATTTCTAGAATTTTCTTGTGGTTGATGAAAATAGTATTTTCAGTGGACTCCACAGAGTCCAAACACTACTTAATGTTGTCCTTTTACAATTACGAAAAACATTTCATTTATCATTATTCTCATGCAAGTTCTTAGATTTCATCATTTGGCTTAGGGTTGTGAGGTTAACTCTGTAATTGGCCCATGTTAGGGCCGTGTATGTGTTGGTTATCATAATCAGTTAATGCTCAGACTTGCTGGAAGTTGCTGCTGCATTTTTCGTGTGTATACAATCTTTATGATGCAAAAATCTTGTAAATGTTGGAGAGTAGCAAAGTAATGTGCTCATTTGTGTCGGAAATTGTGAAAAATAAATCACAAAAGGAGACCAACACTTTGAGTAACCATAGCACAGATAACCCAGGGCTCATTTTGCCTCATTAGGGCCACCCTTGATAGGGAACACTGTAGCTGATTTTGAGTTATGATTCTGCGGAGACCATTAGGTGTTGGGGATTTCGAGTCATGACGCTGGAGTTAATAATAATAATAATAATAATAAATACTTTATTTTGTCATGTCACCATGAAACTTGGCGTGCACAATCATACAAGACAGGGAAAGCACATTCATACAGGCACATGTATTCACACAGACACACATAGATAGGATACACACATAGATAAATACATATACAACATTCATACTCAACATACACATTCATGTATCACACACATACATTCTTAGATTTGGATCATGTCTAGGCCTATCTCATTTAACTGCCTTATACTTGATGGTATGAAACTTTTAGAATATCTTGCTGTTCTGCATTTAACGGAGCGATATCTTTTACCTGATGGCAACAGACAGTATGAAACTCTCAAGGGGTGAGAGTCATCCTTCATAATAGCTTTGCAACGTTGGATGATCGACTTTCTATACAAATCCGAGTTAAATTATTTTTTCCGGAAATTTTAATGTTAATGTCTTCTTGCAGTCACTGGTTAAAGGTGACAGTGCTAGGTATACATGTATTTGAACATAGAAAATCCATGCAATAATGAAGAACTCCTTTTGGGATTGACATTTTTGGAGATTTTTCGAAAATATTTGAAGGGGAAATGTGTCGATACGTACACAGTTGCTTTGAAAAGTTCAAGTGATCTGGACTCTCCTCACTGCCCTTCATGAAAAGAAGTAGGAGTTAAATTTGTCAAAGGCGCCCCACCCTTGCTTCTCAAGCTACTAAATTAGAGGAATAAATTCTTGTATAATGCATGGTATCTGAAATATCTAATGACCTCCTCATGCCTGGCTTATGGAATCATTCTGGAATGTTAGAATTTGTTTAGTTTACCATTACGTCAAACCAATGTAACCAAATCTCAAATCTTGGGCCCGAAACGGCTGATAATTGTTGGCGAGGCAGCTGGGGGAGGCAGTGGAGATCTCATTGGAGAGGTTAGAACATGGCACAAGATACTAATGGATGAATTCGCCAAGGAAAAAAGTATCTTCTAAAGATGAGAAGAAAAAGAGAAAGAGATTGATAATGTTGGATTGGGTTGCACCGATGGCTCTGCAGTTGGCTGCAGGAATCCCGTGCAGTATCTTCTGCAGGAATGCAGATTGGGGATGCAGCTGTTCACATCTTGGATGCTGTTACATGGCTGTAGATGCAGGAATGATGCACATGGGGGAAGATTAGATAATGGACTTCATCATCTGGGGAATGATGTACAGATCTCAGCTCAGGAACTCCAACAACCCGAAGTACTTAAATACCACAGCCTTTACAATTATATAATTAAGCATAATCAAAAGTTGAGTAGCTTACCACTTCATATTTGAAGAGAACAGTCACCTAAAGGTTGTTGATCTGACACAGGAGTGAATTCAATCAACAACACTATAAAATCCATACTGAATCACAGCTGCCATGTTTGCTGACTGCCTCTGTGATGTCACAATCACATTGTGACATCACCATTGGCTGCTGTGATGTCACCATTGGCTGCTGTGACATCACAGATAAACAGTTGCTCTACTTCAATTTTTTGCTGTTAATTTTGGGTGTTTTAGTTGAAATATTTTATTTGTGACAATGCTAAATAATTGTTAGGACAGTTATTTGCTAAAACAGTTAAAATTAATAACTTAAAAAAATTTTTTTTTTTAATTTGTCTCCCACAATGCATTTTTTCCTACCCAAAATGCATCATTACAAATGGCCACTGTGTAAACAAACAGAGGCAGGAGGTTAATTTTCCTTTTGCTGAACTGTCGGCTCATAACTAAAATTTAAAAGTTCAGTATCTCTTCAAATATTTAAAGATAAAGCACTTCTTCAGAACTACAAGTATTTTTTTCTTGAGTACACCACTCATTGGAGCTGCAATTCGGGTTGATAGGTGGTGAGCCAGGTGATCTGTCCATCCTCCACAAGAGGATGATACTCCATCTAGGGGAAGATGGGGAAGATGATACTGTCAATAAGGCGTCATTATTCAGTGTTCGCAAAGATAACAAAATGATATCTTATGGTGCGATGGAATTGATCATTATCTCCATTTGTAGATTATCTAATACCTCTTATAGACCCTTAATACCTCTTGAGCTATTATTTCTGACAGAAATAGATAGTATTTTTCTGTATGATACATGTTCAATTAACTTCAATATATGAAGATGTGAACACTCTATTTGGGTCATTGAAAGTTTAGAAGTGTCATATATTCAGATAAAATCATTTCAAATGTTTCGCATCCACATTTTTGTAACCTGTCCTTCAATGGAATATCACATATTGATGATAATTGATCTTCGGAGTACCACAAGATCCCTAAAAGTGCTCAGATCTCATTACCTCAATAATCACTCTCAAGTTGCGACTGTAATCAATTTCACTTTGATATGTAAGATGCACAACTAGCATGTGTGAATCACTCTGCTGAGAGTATATTCATAAATCCGCATATCTTTTCAGTTTTCAATTTCTTACTCGTACATGTCTCAGCCAACATGCCTTTGCCTCTCATAACTAAGCAGCAAACAGGTGTTCCATAGTAAATCACAGATTATAGTGGCCATAAACCAGCCAATGCTATTCTGTGTGTTTCAGTTTGGTTTGTCAATGGCGGTGGGGGTTTCTTTTGGGTTGTGGATGTTTGTATATGAACTGATTTGAGGATAGATAGGTAGTGACGACAGATTTGTAGATAATACCAGTACCTCATGTTACGAGGTACTGATAATACGTATAAACAAATTATTATCTGGACGCCTCTGGCGTGCAGATACTGTCTCACAACGGCCTACTTCCTTGTGTTTTTCAGTTTCCTGTTGGCTGAACATAAGACATAGTGATGTACACAGTAAACCCATCAAACTTACTTTATGTTGCACACACGTGATCCAAGTGACTCAGACTGATATAGCAAACAGATAGTGGATAGATCTACAGATATCACCCGGTGAATTGGTCCTTAACACCGAGAATAGCTGGAAATCTGTGTTGCAATCATGGAAAATTGACTGGATTCTAAATAGGACAATGTACTAGAATTATAACTGATATACTGTCCCTATGGCACACCAGGGAGGGGGGACCAGTCTACCAGAATCTGATATGCTTCAGCGCACACCCGTCATCAACACGCGGTAGCCACCTAGCATGCAAAATACGCATTAATGCTATTGGTTGAGAGAGCTATATAGATTTGCCGGTGTTCAACAACTAGATCATTAGATTGAAACTGGCATGCATAAACAATTTAAAAGGGGGTTAAAGAGCCCTAAAGCTATTGACCAACTTGTGACCGACTTATGCTCAGACAGGATGAACTGTTTTACAACCATGGCCTCATTCACACCTCCTTCTGACCTAAAGAATGGCTTTTTGAGGAAGCATACTACACTGGTCCATTTGTTAGACTAGCAGGGCTAGTCTTTAGGGATACTAGGTGTCGTCCAGTTCCGAGTCTACCATCTCCATGGCAACCACAGTAGTAGTACTGTCTATTTACACAAGGTAGCTACACTTTCTTCTTCTTCGTATTGGGAGTTCTCTCCTGTGTTTTGGAGCTCCCCTATTGATAGTTATGATATGGTCAATGATGTCTATCAATGTTAGTCAGTGATGTCAGCCGGGATATCAACCAGTGATATCAACCAGTGATGTCAGCCACTGATGTCAGACGGTGATGTCAGCCACTGATGTCAGCCGGTGATGTCAACAAGTGATGTCAGCCACTGATGTCAGCCGGTGATGTCAGCCACTGATGTCAGCCGGTGATGTCAGCCACTGATGTCAACCGGTGATGTCAGCCACTGATGTCAGCCGGTGATGTCAGCCACTGATGTCAACCGGTGATGGCAGCCACTGATGTCAGCCACTGATGTCAACCAGTGATGTCAGCCACTGATGTCAACCAGTGATGTCAGCCACTGATGTCAGCTGGTGATGTCAGTTGGTGATGTCAGCCGGTGATGTCAGCCAGTGATGTCAGCCAGTGATGTCAGCCACTGATGTCAGCCGGTGATATCAGCCACTGATGTCAGCCGGTGGTCAGCCATTGATGTCAGCCACTGATGTCAGCTGGTGATGTCAGCCACTGATGTCAGCCACTGATGGTAGCCACTGATGTCAGCCACTGATGTCAGCCAGTGATGTCAGCCACTGATGTCAGCCGGTGATGTCAGCCACCGATGTCAACCAGTGATGTCAGCCACTGATGTCAGCCGGTGATGTCAGCCACTGATGTCAGCCGGTGATGTAAGCCGTTTATGTCAGCCACTGATGTCAGCCGGTGGTCAGCCACTGATGTCAGCCACTGATGTCAGCCGGTGATGTCAGCCGGTGGTCAGCCATTGATGTCAGCCACTGATGTCAGCTGGTGATGTCAGCCACTGATGTCAGCCGGTGGTCAGCCACTGATGTCAGCCGGTGATGTCAGCCACTGATGTCAGCCAGTGATGTCAGCCAGTGATGTCAGCCAGTGATGTCAGCCAGTGATGTCAGCCGGTGGTCAGCCATTGATGTCAGCCACTGACGTCAGCTGGTGATGTCAGCCGGTGATGTGAGCCACTGATGTCAGCCACTGATGTCAGCCACTGATGTCAGCCACTGATGTCAGCCGGTTATAGGATGATGTCAGCTGATGAAGTCAGCCGGTGATGTCAGCCGATGATGTCAGCCAGTAATGTCAGTCAGTGATGAGCTGAACAAACTGCTGATCGACCCCCTGCTAGTCTTGCATATGAAAATATGCTCCCATCTAGTTTGACAATGTATAGAAACAAAATAAAAAGAATTCTCCCATGATGCATATATGTTTTAATAAAGTAAAGTGTAGTATACATAATCAAATAAAAGTTTTACTTTTAATTTGAAGTTTATAAACTTTATACAGTGTACTTTTAGTAAATGCATGACAGTTACAAGGGTAACTGTCATGGTAAATGTAAGCTGCATATGCATATACACATACACATACAGCAAGATTGTTGGGTAATTTGAAAGAGGTGTGAAAAGGGGTAAATACATTTACTCTGCCCGTGGTCCATTTTTCTAGGCCAATGTGCAATGAAGTAGGGCAATAGCCTCAGGGCTCTTTGACTTCGTTTAAATTATGCTATTGCTTTCTTTCTCGAACATCTCAGGTTTTATTGAAATCATAAAAGTGGGTCTGCTTCATGAAGATGAGCTGTATCTACCTTAGCTTAAGATGTCCAAAGCAATGATGAGCTGTGGGTGTGTATCTCCTCTGTCAGCTTAACACAACTATTTCAAGTTGTTAAACACACAACTCCATCACACACAATCAAAAAACTTCATGCATCGCTATGTAGCAATTCATTTATTTCTCTCTCTTAAGGCCCATTGGCCACTATGCCCTGATAACTTCTGACTACTGCTATTATAATTCAGCCAACCAGACTACCAGACCAATATTATGTTACAATGTTCAGGTCAATTATCAGCGTCCAGATATGCAAATTGCAATTTGCCTTCTAGTGTTAAAAGTGATTGATTGATATAACAATTTGTCATTAGCTATTATGGTTTAAAAAGGAGGAGATAGATGGATGTATTGATAGAGAAGTTAGGTCCCAAAGTCAAACCTTAAGGTCTGGTTTTAAAGGTTGCTGTTGACTTTTAAACGGTTCCTTTATAGTAAAATCTTATCATTTGCCATTATGAAATTTATAAAACTTGTTTCTTTGCCATCAAAGACAAAGTTATTCTTAAATCTCAGTATTCTTGCAATACAGTTACAAGTTGCACCATATTGTACGGCTTCTGCTAGTTATGTCTTTCAACAGAATTGTAAGACCATTCCTTCATGTTATCCATTATGGGGATACTTCCTTTCTCACACAATTAAGATAGCCAGGGATGCCACCAGGGATGCCCTAGGATGCCCCCCATGTTTTCACAAGTGCACTGCTCAGTCTGCTTCAGTGATACATCTGTCCTCCTCTGCTCGTAAAGTGGGCAAGTGGCGAGGGCATTGGTGATGGGCATTGGTGATAGTGGAGGGCTCTTGGTGATGGAGGCAGATGGACAACTCAGATAGAGTACTCGGTATACTGCATTGTTAAGATGCAGAGCTTGTGAGAGGAGACCATCTGAAGAAATGTGAAAGTTGAGCATGATGTCACAGGCTGCTGGTGATAGGTGGTACTGACAGATGTCATGATTGTGATGATAAAAGGGGAAACAGAAAATATATGTTTTCCTTAAGACTGCAGAACTTCAGACCCTGGGCATAAAATCCTTAAGTTTCGTCAAAAATCTTTCTCAAATCTCTTGTGGGTTTCTTGACTTTAAGAGCTATCTTAATCAGGTTATGGGTCACTTAATGAATAACATTAAATCTATCATGTAATGATATTCATTTTGAAAGTTGTATTCGCTACTCTGTGTGTAAAATTGAGGAACTTGAAGGCCATAACACATTCATAATTTCTTCCATTTAAAATACCTAATCAAAAAGTGGAAAATACTAAATATATAGAAAAAAAATGGTTGAAAAAAATAGATATTGTTTGCACATGTAGAAAATATCCTTTAGAAATGCTAGTGACACATGGAATGCGAGGCTTCTGAAAAGGGAAAGGAGAAAATGAAAAGGAAGAGTTTTTGTGAAGTTGACAGAGAAGTGTGGAGAGAAAGACCCAATTGTGTGCATGCCCCTCTTTAAATGATAAAATGTAACATTTTGGGGAAGAAAAAAAACTGAGAGAAAAAGGTCTCTTTTAAAGTTTTTCATTGAATAAAAAGTTAGAATTTGTGTTGCCAGCTGTTGTGAGGAGAGACTTGCAGTGATTGGTTGGACCAATGGTGGGTGTGAGATCTTGGAGGAACATGCGGAGGGGAGCCCCCTTGGTGTTTTGACTTCCAGGGAGAAAATTATCGTAAAATGTAATTGTGTGGCTATAAAAAGAAATTGTAAGTTTGTTTTGTTGTAGGTAGAAAAAACATGAATGCTATTTTGATTCAGTTAAGATGGTTAAGATGAATGGAACAAACCATTTCTGAATTAAGATTTGTGTCTTGAGGTGAGATATGAGACTGGAAAATAGAATTGGATTTTTAAAAAGCTATTTAATATTCAGGGATTTGCTCAGTGATTCCCATATCTTTCAGTGTCATTTAGTCGTTTGTTAGATTCCTGTATTATTTTCGGCCTTTTCTATTAGAGTTTGATTTCCTTCACCTCATCGTACCCTATTTCTTATGGGGTTTATAACATAAGCATGATATGATTCCATTCAGTGCCGAATTAATGGGTGTAACACCAGAAGCCCCTCCACCTGTGGCCATCAGTATTGAACAGTTCTCAATGTTTACTTGAATGGTGGAAAAAAGGAGATTAAAGAATGTAGATTGAAGTAAACAGTCGGTGGAGGTAGCTGGCCTTAGTACACACTGGTTACATCACTTTGATCATGAAGTTTGATGGTTCTACATTGCCCCACTCAGTGTACTGATGCCCTGGAGATGGTGTGGGAAATAGCTTGAGATGGAATGAATAAATCCAATTTGATGAGGAGAACACCTCTGTGTGTGTCTGTTAGGATCTGCTAAAATAAATACAGAATGGGCCAAATATAAGGGCGAGGGATAAAAAGAAAATAAAGGAAAACAGATTAAAGCAGATATCCACACATTGGACACAAAAACAGAAAATATTAAGAAAATAGAAAGAGTGAGAATAAAGAGGAGTGGTGAGAGGGATGTATTCTGTGTGATTTAGAGAGCATCTTTGAAGTTTGAGATGCGGCTGCAGATGCAGGGACCAGTGCTGGTGGGGTGCCCCAATCTGATGGAGGGAGCAGGTGCATAACATTGCATCTCACAAGATGGATGGCTCTCATGACCTGCTTTAGCTGTCTGACCCGGTTGCTGCCTCTGTGACCTGCTGCTTCTGACCTGACCCAGTTTCAAATACATGTGACCCAGTCTGGCCTAGATAATCTCAACAGGTCTGGCTTTGAGCAAAATTGAGCTGCTTTGCTACATGGGATCATGGAGGGAAAATAATCCATGGTGGGATTATCCCAGTTGATCTTGTCATTGCCATGGAGCCATGTATTTACTCATGGTGGCAATGGTGCTCTCCGCACTTCATCTCCAAATTGATTTATGTTTCGTGCAGCCAAATTAAATCCTGCTATTTTACACTTTCAATAGGGGTGGAATAATTTGATATGCCTAACAGCAATAAATTGACCTAAATTCAAAGGATAAATCACACAATAATGAACTAGTCAACTATAAAATTATGAAATGGTCGCTTTGCCCAGATATTTGAATAAATTATTCCTCCATAAAGTATTTTGCACTATTCTTTGCATTTGGTTTATTTGCTCCAACAAACTTGTGTTAGCGTAACTTTTAAAATCTTTTGATGTAGTTTAGTACCGGGTCTTTTACATGCCCACTGAAACAGCAAAGCAACCCGCTAATCATTCTAAATAAGTTATTCCTAAATTTCTCTAATGAAAAGAATTTGTGAATATTTAGAAAGACTGAACATCTCTCAATACTGTTGCAATGTAAGAAGGCATGTAAACTAGCACACCCTGATCACAAGAGTATCTGGAGAAGTCATCAAGTGGATGTGTTGCCAGCCTTGCAAAACTAATGTCCCAATATTACTGAATGGTAACCTGAGCAGTAGGACACTCAATACTGTGTTTAGGTCTCTTTTGATATACTCGAGTTGCTCTTACTTATGTTTCAAATGAGTTATGTCAATTTTAGGGACTTTTCAACTAAGTTTAAGACTTGGGAGACCTGTAGTTGAATCTACAATTGACAGTATTAGACTGGAATTGACTTTAGAACTCTTTAGAATTGACTTCTTTCCACATTATTGCTTATGGGAGTTGAAAGAATTGGATCAGAAGGTCGGAGGTTAAACAATCCCATGCCCCCAGCTGCTAGGGTAAGTGACTTGTGACCCCTGTAATAAGGGCCCTGACCCCCAGTAGGACCCAGTAAGACCCAGTAGGACCCTACCCCTGCCAAAATGCCTCTATGCTTCACTGGCTGCACTAAAATCTTACTTTGGACCATATGGTTCCATGAGCTGTAGATGTTGGACATTCATCACTTGTGATTTTAATGGTGCCTTAAAAAGCTTCTTACATGCATTTATTTCTAATTGAATGCACATGGGCTAATCTAACAGCTATTATCTGATGGTTTTGCACTTGAACCACCTTTTTTAAAAATGGTCAACTCTAAATGTGTTAAAGAAAATTGAATTTACAAGAGGAATGGGCAAGTTTTCTCGGAATGGCATCACCAGGTCATTTGCCTTTTTGATGATTGAATTTTCCTCCACCTCTCTATTTTTGTCAGAAGTTAATTCTGCTATTATTAAATTTGCATAGCAACAACTAAAAATAGGCCTGATCAAAATATCTTTCAAAGGTTCGACGTAAAATCTAACAAAGTAAAAGTAGTTTTTAAGCAGATAACTAAAATTTGTTCATGAATTAACTGGCAAGTGTTTGTTATTCAATATTGATTATATCATCAGTGTTTTATTAGTAATATTTATGACTGACACTCAGTAAAGCTACCTAATGAATTTTCTGTTGCATGGCTGCAGTTTTCCGAAATGTCTTGTTTTCTGTGTCGCTGGTGCCATGGCAACAGAAATGTGATAGGAAAAATAAACAAGGGAGCATATATGAGGAATAAACACAATAGCTCCCCAAGAGTCTTGATATCAGTTGATGCTGAGGTGATGGTAAAGTGATATGGAGAGGGAGGGGAGATCTGAGGACGCCAAGAAACTGATATCAAGGTAAAGAGAGGTGATATGGAGAGAGGAGGACTGTTCGGAATACTGAACAGCCTTCAAAATTCAATAAAGACATCTCTCTAACAGGGATTGAACTAAGGAATGGTGGTATCAGTCAAGTAAAAAGCAGGTGTTGTGATATTGTTCTTGTCATTCTCGTTTATGCCATGTCAAGTTTTACAGAGCAGGTAATGTCACAAGCATTATACTCATTCAAAGAATAGCTAAGAATATATGTGCTGCTATGCATATCCAGTAAACTTTACATACAATAAATAAATAAATTCAGTCTAGAGAAGGCGAGCTGCAATATGATCAGCTTTCGTATTAATTTAATCATTTGATCGGATCGGATGAATTTTGGGAAGAATTGACGAGGATTCCTTCTTGTTGACCCTGTTCATTGCTGATTAGTTGCAAGAACCGGTCTCCGAGGGCTCCACTATCAACACCGCCCTTAAAAACTGAGTATATCTAACTTGCAGTTACTTTATGTGGGCAATTTCATTTGAGTACACTGCTGGCTGTGTTGCACTGGAATCTAATTTGGATGCTATAAATCTTTGAGTATCAAGACACTAGTGCAACACAGTATCTGTAATAGATACAGGCTTTTGCCTACCCTTGATTTATCACTGGGGCAATTGTTTGAGCCTCACAGTGACTTCTGGGGAAGGAAGCCACTGCCCTTCCACTGGCCCCCAGGTATCCATGGTAACGATCCATGGCAACAATGCTTCCTGTGACACCCGGTGACTGCCTATCTCGATCCCCTAGGCAACCGTTTGTGGTTACTTTATTTTTTGCAGGACAAAAGCCAGCTCTGTGGTCGCATGAATTATGCGCTTGTTTGCAGTTTTTTACGACATGTAAATTTTCCAACGCTGTCACTGGACATTGTGGTTTATGGTGCCTTATATATTTTACTAATAAGTCTAACTATCTAAGGTTATAGTATTACTACCCTAGACGCCACAGAGCATTTATGTCGCTCACTTAGCGTCTCTGCGACATATACCCTCCCACCCACCTTGCTGTATAGCATAGGAAGAGTTGAAGTGTGATAGAAATTGTTATGGAAAAGTTTAAATGGTCAAAAAAAGTGACAGCAATTCTTTTTCAGAGGGTGGCGTACATTGATTATCATCCTGCAACCAAATTGATTTCTGTATCAATATTATCAGATTCACAATAATCTTTGTCATTGTGTATGGAATGAATGATATTAAATTGAGTTGAATTTGAAGGAGTTTTTACCAAGTTGAGCAAGGTAATAATAACACCAGTAACATGAGCTGGAATTTTAACTTCTCATGCTGATAAGCTATAACTCACAATCAAAAATGAATATTCTCACCATATTTTAGCTGTAAGCCCATAAGGGTCTTTTTTCTCCCGCCAGATAATTACTTTTTCCGCAACAGAAATGCCTGATGAATACAATTTATGTGCATATTTTGAGAGAATTGCTGTACTGTGCTTTCTAATTTCAAAAAGTTTTTTAAGATTTAGCACCACCTGCGAAACATGAGGAAAATATTACGTTTTTCTTTTTGTAAGAAAAGCGTAAAGTGAGTCTTTTGTGGGCCTTTTATATCACGCTATGACAATCTAGAAAAAGCTGTTAAAGTCCCCCGAAAGTATAAATCACAGAGTTAAGTAGCTAAGAATGCTCTTTTTGCCTAATGGCCAACTGCCGAGGCATAGCAATATTGGCTCCAGTTCACAAACATGAGTGACAAATGCTGCGTATATTTGAGAGCAGTCAGCCTGTCAACATTCCTGATGATATCGCCTGTTTGTATCTGTGGAATTTCAGCTTTTTATGCCGCCATCTAAAAACTATCAAAATATAGAAGTGCAAGAATTTTGATAAAGCAGTTTCGGTGGTGTTTGTATTGTGAAAGAGGATACCAAGAGCCATCAGAGTATCAAGGCCTGGATCAAGGCACCTTGTTAATTCTCACAAAGAAATGAAAGAAGCTATTTCTGCATTTGATTCAAACTTTTTCTCCCTTTGTAATGAAAACCAAGTTTTTTATTTGAATGATTAACTCAATTTTCCATTAACATGGCTTGCAATTAATTTATTCACCATTTAAAAAATATAATGTAAGCTTTTTCCAGAAAAAGGCAGGCCTTTGCCATTTAGCTCTATAACAAATGAGGCAGTCACTCTCTTACTATCTACAGATGTCACAGCAATTGAGCAACTCAACTGCATTGCAATTCTGTCCTATTGTCAGTCAATTGTTTAAATCACAAAACTAATAATTCCACCGAAGTCAAGGAGACTGACCAAGTCACAGTGACCTATGGGACCTTCAGGGGCTTGAGAGCCTCCAATTGGTCTGAGGAGTGAAAAAGAACCTTACAAGCTTCTTCCTTACAAAGTGATGGTTACCAATTCTTAAAAATAAAATTTTACATTCCGTTTGTTTTCAATGAAATAGAATTTTTAATGTAACGGAAATATGTCAATGTTTTCACATGATTGAAATTTCATCAATACAGGAAGTCTGGAACTAAGTAAAAGTTTCTGTCCAAACTGAAAACTTTGTCTCTCTGCCATACACAGGTTTGCCTGTTGATTTCTTTGTTTTTGTGATTTTTGCTGACTAAGCGCTTTTAGTGATCTTAAGGAGGGCAAAGCATTCTGGGAGGTAACCAGGAAGGAAGTGCATTGTCTGGGGCATGCTGGGAAAAGATGTCCGATTGGAAACTTGGCATGCAAGGTCCTCGTTGGGCGGCAATTGATTTGAGAATTACCCGACTCCTGTGTTAATGGTTTCAATGGGAGAAACCTGTTGTCTGCCAAAATACAAACTCTCTTTTTGCCATACCCCTCTTATTGTGAAGTTTTGGCTTTTAATCAAGTTAACTGATCGCTTGTAGAAATCGATTCTCTTACAGTCATTATCAATATGTCTCCCTAGTCCCTACCCTCTCATAGTAGGCCTATGCGCGAGATGATAGGAATATAAATGTGATGATTATTTTCATTTGTCAAAGTCACATTTGCAAAAAATTTTTGGGAAGTCTTCCTTAAGAAATAATTATTGTATTCAGTTGTTAATTTTTGTTTTATAAGTGTGCAATATGCATTATCTTGGTGTTGAAATTATTGATTATCGTGACATTTAATAGTCATGTTACGAAGAAACAAAAATAATCTAGTTTTGCAATAGAAGGTCTACACAATTATCTATTTACTCAATAATGTGACTGCTATTCGATATCATACAGTCTCACTGATTGGAATAGTGATATTACTGTATTCATTTCAACCCGGAAGTAACTAAGTTCCTCAGTTTGCATGACCAATTGATAGAAATCGAGTAAACCGGAAAAGTTTTATTGACTTATTGACAAGCTCCGCAGGGGGCAGAAAAGCAAGGACTGCTGTGGTTGTTCGAATGTTGTTGGAAAGTTGTCAAAAGTTACTTTCACTTTGATCAGCAAAATTAAACACAATGTCTGCGGAAAGTTTTGCTGATCTTTGACTTATAACTTTGCTGTTGACTCAGATAATTGGCAGATTATTGGATTGATTGGAACATATGGAAGTCTGGATAGATATTTGGATAGATAGAAACACGGATCCAAAAGATGTTAAACAAATAGATGAATAGATAGATTGACACTTGCCAGTTTATTTATTGTTTGATTAACTTACTCTTTTTTTTTTTGTAGTTTAACTGGTGTGTGTGTGGTTGTTTGACATTACAAGTTCCTTTGCTTATGTATTATCCCCACCATTTTCTTTAGGTTAGTGTTTTCGGATCCTTTGTTTTCTGTATAGACAATTAGAAACCTGTACAAAGGGATAGGTTTTTTTAGCCAGATATGACTGAAATTTGCGATCGAGAGAACTGCAGAAAAGGTCTCACAATGAGCAAGGTGTAGAAGTGATCCATCAGCCCAATTGACTTTGCCTGTATGTTTTTGGATTGTGTCTTCATTGTTCCATCAATTTCCTTTCAGGCTCATGTACTGGACTGACTGGGGAAAAACTCCAAAGATTGAAAGAGCAAACTTGGATGGAACCGACAGGACAGTATTCGTTAACACATCTCTGGGCTGGCCAAACGGACTGGCTCTCGACATAGAAGGGGGTAAAGTGTATTGGGCGGACGCCAAGACGGACAAGATAGAGATGGCCAATATGGACGGATCACAGAGAAGGGTCCTGGTGTCTGACGAGCTGCCTCACATATTTGGCTTCAGCATGTTGGGTAAGCGCTTTTGTGGTAGCTTTGCTCACTGTCCAACAGAGGGAGTAATGGTGCTGGTCTCTTGTGAAGAGTATTCTCAATGTATTTCATCAATTGGCTCTATCTTACCAATGTTTTCTTTCAGAAATAAAGGGCATGATTGAGTATATATAGGCGTTCATTAAATATAGTGGTATCACGAACGGCATTCCCAAAAATATTGCATAATTATTTGAAGAATACACCCAATTCTGGGTGTTCATGAGGATTGATTGCTGATACAGTAGAGCAAGCGGTACTTCCCAGGAGTCACTACATTTTCATAGAACTTATAATAGTTGTTTTTGTTTGCAGGAGACTATATCTACTGGACAGACTGGCAGAGAAGAGCCATCGAAAGAGTCCACAAGATAAGAGGAGACGAGAGAACCACGATCGTGGAGCAGTTGCCTGACTTGATGGGGTTGACTGCTGTGCATCGCAACTACCAGGGAGATGAGGCCGGCTTCGAATGTAAGTTAGATAAAATGGTTAATTGTTATTGCTGACAATATAGAGAGCTCTCAGGGTTGTTTCGTAATATGTGTAAGTAATAAAGTTACTACCATATGGTACAATATTGTCAGTGCATTATAACTGGAAATTTACATTGTAAACTTCAGGAGCAATGGAATATGTAAAAAATGCTTTATATATATGACCTGTGTAGAGAAACGGTAGAGAATTAGTGGATAAACTGATAGGTCAGCTGGAGAAAAGTATATTTCTGACTTCAATTGGTCAGTTTGCGTTCTGACATCAATTGTTCAGTTTGCCTTCTGACATCAATTGTTTAGTTTGTCTTATGACATCAATTGGTTGGTTTGCCGTATGGATGCATGGCATCATAGATACATTCATGCTACAATTTACTTCTTTTTATTGCAGACAACCTGTGCTACAATGGGAATGGAGGCTGCAGCCATCTCTGCCTCAACAGACCAGGGGGTGCTGTATGTGCTTGTCCCATGGGTTACGAACTTCTCTCGGACAAACACCAGTGCATCGTCCCTGAAGCATTCTTGATATTCACCCAAAGAGAAGTCATAAAAATCATCTCTCTGGAGTCCAGGCATAACAATGTGGTCATCCCTGTCTCTGGTATTGGAGAGGCTAATGCGCTTGATTATGACATCAACGATAATCGCATCTACTGGACTGATTTGAAACATAAGGTGAGTGCCTGTTCAGTTTTCAGATGGTTTTTAAGGGGTGGTTAGTTGTGCTAGAGATGATCTGAGTGTATGCTCGGTCTATGTTGGTCTCTGAATTACAAGAAACATCAGCAATTATCAATGATTGCTGTACATGCCTCATCCACCCCATGAAAAAATACCTTATGATATTTGTTAAGAATAGCCAGTTCTAGGCCGCCATTTAAATTGTTTTTGCTTGGCCTATGTGTTCTTTTGTTGAGAGATAACTCCTCCTGTGGAAAGATCTTAATAGTGATTTGAATGTTATGAATGTCAACAGAAAATCTTCTAAAAGTGTCTTTATAAGCTATTGTAACCATCCAACTTAACTATTAACCAGCCACCTAACAATGTATGCCCTTGAACTTTTAGAGCATCAGCAGAGCCTTCATGAACGGCAGTGCAGTGGAGGAGATTGTCCAGTTTGGGTTGGAGAATCCTGAGGGTATGGCAGTGGACTGGGTGGCGAGGAACGTGTATTGGGCAGACATGGGAACCAACAGGATTGAGATGGCCAGGTTGGATGGATCATCCCGCAAAGTCCTCATTTGGAAAAACGTCCAGAATCCTCGCAATGTGGCCGTCGATCCACCTAAAGGGTAGGTGTTCTTAAAGCTTAGTGCTTATTTTCCACCAATTGATTTCATAGCCATGACTTACATTATGAAATGGCAATTTTGAAAAGGTGCAATAAATTTGTTTTGTTGGTTGTAAAAGGCTGAATGTGATCTCCTCAATTTCATATTGTTGATGTAAGTCATTGAACAACAAAATTTACCTTTTATCCAAAATCCATTTTTCTCCATAAACATATCATCCAGAAGGTACAATTCATAAATCTTCTACATTATACTAAGTCTTGCTTACTGCATCTTTATTTTGAGTGTGCTGTTGCTGATTGTTGTTTGTACAACTTTTCTGGATTACTTTTCACTCACAATGAAATTCTGTCACTTCAGGCACATCTACTGGACTGAGTGGGGCCAGGAGCCGAGGATTGAGCGAGCCAACCTGGACGGAAGCAACAGGGTGACAATTGTGCACAACTCGGGGAGGGCTCACGGTCTGGCAATTGACTACATTGACAGAAGGCTCTACTGGACTAACATGGAGGACAACGTCATAGAGTCCGCCAATATGACTGGTTCGTACAAATTCAGTATCTTTTGTCAGCTTTATGATGTCTAGTGCTACAATGTGCAGCCCATGGAGGCCCTCCTTTGGTAGCTGTAGTACAAATGCTGCCACCTAGTGGAATATGACACTAGGATATTTTGTTGGACAAAACATGGTGTTTCAATAAAATGTACTTTTATTGATCTGATTGAAAATACAAGCCTTAAGAGGGATCACTTTCGGCTTAATCAGTATATCCAATTGTTTACTTCTCATGCATTACATTTCTTGATGTTGTCCTCTACTTGTACAGGGAGCGAGAGAACTACAGTTGTAGAAGACAGACTTCCACATCCTTCTGGCCTGACGTTGTACCAGGACTACATCTTCTGGACTGACTGGAAGACGGGAAGCATAGAAAGAGCCAACAAGACCAATGGAGGCAACCGGACTGAGATCCAGAGCCATCTGGAGATCATCATGGACGTCCTGGTCTTCCACCAATCCAGGCAATCTGGATGGAATTCGTGCGGAGCCAACAACGGAGGGTGCGCTCATCTCTGTATTGCCCAGCCTTTCGACCTGACCAGCAACTACACCCACCAATGCGCCTGCCCTACTCATTACGAACTGGACTCTGACAATCGGTCTTGCATCGGTAAGTCGTTTTAAGATTATTTTCAATATAGAAGTAAAACCTGAGTGATTAGAGATTACTTAGCAAAAGTCTTTGGTAAAATTATATCCTCATCATGTAGAATATGAGAATGTTACTTTCTTGTTATAGAAGAAATTCTCCTTCAGTAAAGTATCAAGTAAATAGGGGGTATTAATTCAGAATGGTTTTAAATTCAAAGGTTAATGAGCTTGCTTGTTATAAGTGAAGTTTGACCATAATTCTGTTGATCTCCTAATGGTACCAGGAGAGTTCACAAGTGGAACTTCCTTTGGCTGCCAGTGAAACAGAAGTTTGAGGTCACTTTGACGCAACAATTGACATTTTCTTGTTCTCTGTTTGTTCTAATCCCTCTTCAAATTGTATTTAAGTGTTTTCACATAATATCTTTGTGCCTACAGCTCCAGAAGCCTTCCTCCTGTTCAGCCAGAAGAACTCTATCAGTCGTATCTCCATGAAGGTCTTTGATTCCCCGGACGTCATTCTCCCAATCCAAGGACTGAGGAACATCAAAGCACTGGCCTTCGATCCAGTGGAGAGACACGTCTATTGGATTGACGGCAGAGCCAACACCATCCGCAGAGCTACTGAAAATGGCACCAGTGTAAGTGCTCATTAACACTTTATGTTTACTTGTTCGTCAAATTTATTAAAAGGCTTTGTTCTTCTGTCCTTCAAGTGTTGGTGCATAATGGTGTAACGTTGAAGTGAAACATAAACTTGTGGGTTTCTTCTGAAATGTCTTTCAACATACAGTCGCACTCTCTTAACTTGTTGTTGGTAAGAAAATGATCTTATAAAATGTCTTCTTGTGTCTTCTTGAGACAAGTCAATGCTTCGAAAGTGACTGTATCCGATCAGCATTTGTTTCAGTCACAAATATCCAGAACAGAAATCTAAACTTTACCAAACTCTCTCTCTATCTCTCATCCATTTATTCCAGTGTTCTCAAACTTTTTCTCCTCATCTTTCAGACGCTGGCTGTAGTCCCCAACCCACAACCCCAGGACCACTTTGTGCCGTACGACCTGGCCATTGACCCCTATGGAAGGACATTGTACTGGACGGACTCCTTGCATAATGTGATAAACGTCACTCGCTTGGACACCGAGTCCATTGGGGTCATCATGAGTGGACAACACCAGAAGCCAAGGAGCATTGCCCTGGCCCCCGAGCATGGGTGAGTGGAATACTGCTGTGCCAGAAAATAGTGCCAAGAGATTCTTTGTATAATATTAAGTTCCGCAGAATAGAACATTTTATACTCTTAATTAAGTAGTAGGACTCTTCAGGAGCCCTTTGTAAAGTAAGGAGGTTTATTCTACTGAACGGAATTGTTCTCCTCAAAGCAGCAGAGATTCTAAGTAAAATTTTCTTAGGCATAGAAATATGGTTAACTCTTGTTATGGATTGTCCAAACTTGGCATAATTGCAACACTGAGCAAATTCGATTTAGCCGTGATATTCAAGTTTCATTTGCTCGAGTTAGATTTTCGCCAAGGTGGAAGTTTAATTTTGAGGAACGTCCTACAGAACTACGAAAGTCCCAGAGAGGACTACAAAGTTTTTTTATGGAGGAATCCAGGAGGATATTATCCTAAATATGTTTGTCGAGGATAGCTGCTTTTCAGATAAGAAATCCTTGTGCAATAGTCATACAAATCTAAACATTCGTTGGTATTTTTTGCAGCTACATGTTCTGGACGAATATGATCAAGCCTCCTGTGATAGAGCGAGCAAAAATGGACGGCACGGCTAGGGTGACTTTGTTTTCATCAGGATTCAAGAAACCAGGACAACTGACAGTGGATGAGAGGTTGAAAAAGTTATTCTGGACGGACACAGAGTTGAAGAGGATTGAGATGGGAAACTTCGATGGATCACACAGACAAGTTATTGTTGAAGAAATACTCAAACCTGTCAGTCTGTCTGTCTTTGAGGTGAGTGAATCCTTTTGAACATGCAATACTGATCGAAATCATTTTAATATGTCTCATAAAATGTAGATAGTTCTTCCTTGTGCATTGTCCAAGTTTTAAGTTGGATTTAGCTTTTGTAACTTTGCCTCATGATGAGTATTAATCCTTCAGTCCATACGTAGAGGAGGTAAAGCCTCAATCATCCATCCATCCAATCTCAATTTCGTGTATGGAGCCAATCTTCCATATTATCTGAAATTTTAGGTCAATTGACATTGATTTCTTTGGTGGATAAAAGGGAGCTAAAGTAAGAGTTATTGGCAGTAACAGACAGTCTGCTTGACATTTTATAGACAGTAGTTGTGCATTTTATTATTACATGCCCATATACTAATTTTTCCTCTATTCCATTTCAGGGCCACCTATATTGGATAGACGTGGAACAGCAGTTAATAGAAAGAATTCAACTCTCCTCGGGCAGGAAGTCAGACCGCATCAGATCACACACCAGGGAGAAGATCAAGAACCGCGTCAGTCACCTCACGGATATTATAGGAATCCCTAAATTGGATGAGACAACGTTCAACAGCCACCCTTGCAGTCAGGACAACGGGGGATGCTCTCACATCTGCTACATGAATTCTGACAAGAAGAGAAGCTGTTCGTGTCCCCTGGAATTGACGCTGACCTCCAGCGAGGTATGATATGAATGTTGCAATCGTTGTTGTATAAGAGGAATTGTTCAAATCAAATATATAGCAGCTACAATGCAATTAGAACTTCAGGTTGCATGTCACTTCGCTTATAAGTGACATTTATGTTGTCACTCAGATTTTGGTTGTCTTTACTTTTGCAACACGGATATTCTCTTCTTATCCTAATAATCCTTCCAACCAACTGCATAAATACAAGACGTAAAGCTACAGTCAGTCATCCATCTATCTACCATATCATAAGTTGTCATCATTGTGGTCTGTCCAAGGTCTTATGTGGCTATGAAGTGCTGGTCAGAAATAAAATCAGAAAAATAAAAAACTAAGCTTCTCTTTTATCTTGCCTAATTCTTCTGTCTCCCTGTTACTAGACATTTCTTGATCATCTCGTCTTTGATAAAGTTCTATGCCGGTGCTAATGAATAGGTCAGAAAAATAGAAAGTACACCTCCCTCATTTGCTATGCCTAACTGTCTCTCTTTGCCTATTGCAGATGACGTGCGAAGAGCCGCCCACCTGCAAACCTGAGGAGTTCACGTGCCTCAGTGGCAACATAGAGTGCGTGCCCAAGGTGTGGCAGTGCGACGGCATCCCAGAATGCGAGGACGAGTCCGATGAGAAGGGCTGTCCGTCCTGTCCTGCTAATCATTTCACATGTGACAATGGGGACTGCGTATCCATTAAAGACAGGTGAGTTGCATTCCGTTGTGTTCTATTGCATGATCCAAGCGTCAATCTGTGCATTAATCTATAATGGTCACTTTGAAAATGCTATTTTGTGTTTTCTTGGTGATTAGACAAAGATTCTTAGGGGTCCACATGAATTTTTGTATAGGCCTACGAGGGATTTCATTGATGAATGTGCATGTTAAGATTCTACAAAAGAGGTGTCTTACCTTAGACCTCTTACACCCACTTAACTAGACATTTCAATGTAGTAAATACCAAAAAGAAATATTTAAAGTCGCGGGAAATTCCAAAATTCAGGTCACGAAAGATGTCAAGAGTGGAGATTTGGGAATAGGAGCTGAAGAGGCATAATTCAGGGTGAAAAGTTTTCACTGAAAAACGACAATTTAAATTGAAAAGATGTCTCTTCAAGTAATGGAATTTATTTATTGCAGCATTACTTTCATAGATGATGTCTGCCATACAGTGCAACTTGTATAATAATTCTCAATTAATGTATTTCCGTGATTGCAGATGCAACAGGAAAGACGACTGCTTGGACCAAAGCGATGAGCAGGGATGTCCCCCGTGCCAGTTAAATCAGTTCCACTGCGAGAAAGACCGCAGGTGCATCCGACTGGACCTCAAGTGTAATGGCCAGGATGACTGTTCTGATGGGGAGGATGAGCGGATGTGCGACCCCCCTCCTCCGACTAAAATGCGCCAGGGAGAATCGACCACAGCCCAGTTCACGGTGGGCATAGTGGTGGGCATGATTGCCCTCATCTTCATTCTGTTCTTCGCTGTCTTCGCCTGTCGCCGCAAAGGCCAGCACATCCAGTTGGAGTACCATCGCGAAATAGTGATGGTCACCAAGCCCTTGAACCCCAACAGCAAGGGGTCCACCCCACCCCACACGTTAACCTCATCGCACGGCAAGTCGGGCACGACTGTCATGACGCTCTCCTCACAGACTGACAAGGGAGCGCTCACAAGTAACTCTTACGACCGTAACCACGTCACAGGGGCCTCCTCGAGTAGCTCCATGGTTACGCACTACCCCAAAGAGACCTTGAACCCCCCTCCGTCTCCTGTGACGGACCGGTCCCTCTGTGCCACCACCTGGGACTTGTACTATTCCTCCCAGTCCCTGTCCACTATCAAATCATGCCGGCATTACAGGCCTCGCAACCTGCGCCCTCCCCCTACCACCCCGTGCAGTACGGACGTTTGTGAGGACAGTGAACCGTACTCCTCGCCCACTCGTGCCTCCAGTCGTTACTACCACTCCCTACTGGAGTACGATTGGGACCCTTTCGACCCCCCTCCCCCTACGCCAAGGAGCCACTACCTCTCGGAAGTGAGCTGTCCCCCCTCCCCTTCCACCGAGCGAAGTTTCTTCAATCGCCATCCGCAGCCCCCACCCCCTTCCCCGGCGGGACATTCAGACTGTGAACGCTCTGCTATATTATGATGTTGAATACACAGTCATTATGTAAATAACACTGCGACAAGTGCATTTAGATCACTGCTTATCATAAGACATGCATCTACCGCATTCTGAGTACGTACAGAAGGATGTACACGACAAAAAGTGTCATTCAGCACAATGTACTGCCTAGTGCGGGCACTACACTTTTTTCACAATGAACTGCTGCAGCAGGACTGATAGCAGAGCCCACTAGATGGCACTAGCGTCCTTGTTGCCATGGTAGTCGCCATGACAACCACCATGACAACACGTCCAGGGATTGTTTTCTACAGTGTCAACTGGACTTCACTGGTGCTTCATTTCATTCTACGTCCGTAAAAACATGGAATCATTTCTCCAAATCATTTCTCATTGAGTGTGCATGAACTGTGCTGCTTGCGTTGGCCAATCAGCTTCATCCTCATTGTATAAATTCTGTTGCCATGACAACGTACAGTCATTTCTGTATAGTTATAATTTTTGCAATGACCTTCTAATGTTTATTTCAAATTGTCAATAATATTTAGTTTTAATTTGACTGATTTGCTGCATATGCAAATTTGAATGACTATTATAATGATGAAGGAAATTGGCTCGGTACCCTTTTGCTGCAATTTGACAGCAGTAGCTTGAGCTAATCTTAATCACAAATTGTTGTAATAACTGCACTTGATTTTAGCCATGCATTTGTCTCCAATCTAGTCTTTGCTAAAATCTGAGTTGAAAGGTTGGCAACCAATTGTTCAATTTTTCCCTAGATGGTTCAATCTCAAATCAGTTCTTTTTTTTTTCAGCTAATTTTCGTATTATAATTAGTTAATTAATGAATCATTTGCATTGATTGCAACACTGAAAATTTGGATGGCAATGTTTGTTAATGAAGAAATTATACAAATAGCTTAGTTAATTGATCCATTGCCATATTAGGAGTCTTAATTATGGAATCAATCAAGAGTCAATAATATTATGTTAATATTTTGTTAATTTTGTTGATTTGAATTTGTACAGGTTATTGAATAATCAGCACAAAGACAACAGAATGTAGTCTCCTTGTACTTAAATACATTGTTAAAATGTAGCATTCAATACACAATACATAAGTTGAAAATATATTGCAAGAGTTATGGAGGAGTATATAATTTCTTCCTGCAGTTCTGCAAAAAAACTGCAGAATTCTGCAGTTCTGCAAAAAACTGCAGAATTCTGCAAAAAACTGCAGAATTCTGCAGGAAACTGCAGAATTCTGCAGTTCTGCAAAAAAACTGCAGAATTCTGCAGTTCCAAAAAAAATCTGCAGTTTCAAAAAAAACTCTGCTGGAAGCTGCAGAATTCTGCAGTTCTGCAGCTCCCTGCATGATTTCTGAACCTCTGTTACTTCCTGCAGTTTATTGCAATGCATCTTCAAAGTTCAGACCTCTTTGACATGGGGCTTGCCGCTACCAAGGAAACGTGGTTTGGGGGATTGTTGTATGAAGGATCGGGGTTTTTGGTAGTCCTCAGTCACTACAGCGTTTCTGAAAAGTTTCTGCAGCAAAATCTGTAATTCTACAGGAGATATGCAGCCTGGGAGGTTTTATGCAGCTCTGCAAAAAACTGCAGAATTCTGCAGAAAACAGCAGAATTCTGCAGAAAACTGCAGAATTCTGCAGAAAACTGCAGAATTCTGCAGTTCTACAAAAAACTGCAGAATTCTGCAAAAAACTGCAGAATTCTGCAAAAATCTGCAGAATTCTGCAGTTTCAAAAAAAAAACCGCAGGAAGCTGCAGAATTCTGCAGTTCTGCAGCTAACTGCATGATTTCTGAACCTCTGTTACTTCCTCCAGTGTATTGCATCTGTACAGTTCAGACTTCTTTGACATTGGGCTTGCCGCTACCAAGGAAACATTGATTTGGGGGGTTGGTTTTGGGGGTTGTGGTTTGGGGGGTCGGGGGTTGTGGTTTGGGGGGTCGGGGATTTGGTAGTCCTCAGTCATTGCAGTGTTTCTGAAAAGTTTCTGCAGCAAAATCTGTATTTCTGTAGGAGATATGCAGCCTGGGAGGTTTTATGCACTTCTGCAGCTAGCTGCAAAATACTGCAGAATTCTGCTAAAAACTGCAGAATACTGCAGAAAACTGCAGAATTCTGTAGAAAATTGCAGAATTCTGCAGTTCTGAAAAAAAATTCTGCCGTTCTGTAGGAAACTGCAGAATTCTGCAGAAAATTGCAGAATTCTGCAGAAAATTGCAGAATTCTGCAGTTCTGCAGCTCCCTGCATGATTTCTGAACCTCTGTTACTTCCTGTAGTTTATTGCAATGCATCTTCAAAGTTCAGACCTCTCTGACATGAGGCTTGCCACTACCAAGGAAACGTGGTTTGGGGGGTTGGTTTGGGGGGTTGTGGTTTGGGGGGTCGGGGTTTTGGTAGTCCTCAGTCATTGCAGTGTTTTTGAAAAGTTTCTGCAGCAAAATCTGTATTTCTGTAGGAGATATGCAGCCTGGGGGGTTTTATGCAGCTCTGCAAAAAACTGCAGAATTCTGCAGAAAACTGCAGAATTCTGCAGAAAACTGCAGAATTCTGCAGTTCTACAAAAAACTGCAGAATTCTGCAATTTTCTGCAGAATTCTGCAGTTTTTTGCAGAATTCTGCAGAAAATTGCAGAATTCTGCAGTTCTGAAAAGATTCTGCAGTTCTGTAGGAAACTGCAGAATTCGTCAGTTCTACCAGGTAGCAGTTTGTGGAATGACCTCTATCAAAATAAACTTCCATGGACATTTTGCCTCTCTGCTCGGCCAATTCTCAACCAAATTTCATTCCGAAAAAAGTTTCAGGTACCCTACAACCAGGTCTATAGACTGCAGTAGTCAGTCTTTGTCCGTCGTTGTTTCTTTTCGCCGTACGATACATTTTTCGGCGATCTGTCAGCTCGCAAAAATGTCATTTTATAAACTGCTGACAGTGCTCTACCAAAATAAACTTCCATGGACGTTTTGCCTCTCTGTTCGGTCAATTCTCAACCAAATTTCGTTCAGAAAAAAGTTTCAGGTACCCCACAACCAGGTCTACAGACTGCAGTAGTCAGTCTTTGTCCGTCGTTGTTTCTTTTCGCCGTACGATACATTTTTCGGCGATCTGTCAGCTCGCAAAAATGTCATTTTATAAACTACTGACAGTGCTCTATCAAAATAAACTTCCATGGACGTTTTGCCTCTCTGTTCGGTCAATTCTTAACCAAATTTCATTCAGAAAAAAGTTTCAGGTACCCTACAACCAGGTCTATAGACTGCAGTAGGCAGTCTTTGTCCGTCGTTGTTTCTTTTTGCCGTACGACACATTTTTCGGCGAACGGTCAGCTCGCAAAAATGCCATTTTGCAGGGTCAGTGTAAAATGCGGACCATGCAGATGAAGTAGACCATTTTGCAAGCTGCAGAATGCATTGCAGATGAGCATCAAAACCCCAGACCCTCCCCCCCCCCACTCAACCCCAAACTGCAACCAAAGTTTTCCTGGGTAGTGGCAAGACCCTTGTCAAAGAGGTCTGAACTTAGCAGATGCATTGCAATTTATGAGATGCATTAATAGTACCAGAGGTTCACAAATACTGCATGGAGCTGCAGAACTGCAGAATTCTGCAGTTTTCTGCAGAATTCTGCAGTTTCCTACAGAACTGCAGAATTTTTTTCAGAACTGCAGAATTCTGCAATTTTCTGCAGAATTCTGCAGTTTTCTGCAGAATTCTGCAGTTTTCTGCAGAATTCTGCAGTTTCCTACAGAACTGCAGAGTTTTTTTGCAGAACTGCAGAATTTTGCAGTTTTCTGCAGAATTCTGCAGTTTCTAGTGCAGAATTTTGCAGGTGCAGGAAGAAATTTAAGTGTACTGGAGTTATGCTATTGATGTAGAATATTGTTAGTTGGTACTTAAGAAAATTGTATATAACATATATGCGAATATTCTGAAATATATTTGTAAAATACAGTGTCAGTAATTGCAATCTGTGTCTAATTGCAGTCTGCAGACTATTGCAATCAAGTATTCAAGCGGTTGTGACTTGGGTGAATAATTACAATTGAAGCAGATTTGAGGCTTCTCATGCTTGAATATGGTGGTATATTGTATTTTGTTTATTATTTTGAATTCAATAATTTAAATAATTCAACGATTAGCTCGCAGGACCATTACTATGTTGATTTATTCGACTATTAAGTATTTCACGTTGTTTGATGTTTGCTAGTTACGAGTGGCATGTCTATATGAATGATGTTGATTGTGTGTGTTTATTTTAGAAGAACTTGGTTGTTTCAGAACTTGGAAAATAATGAACTATAATAGTAAATGTTGTACCTTATCAATTAGTCAATTAAATTGTCAAGTAAATCCTGAAATTAAAGAGGTGGATTTTGGTATTGGTCATGTGGCTATATCTAAATTTCTTTTTTAAAGTTAATATACTTTTGATTCTTGTGTTTTAGCAGGGAGTGAGACATAATTTGTTTATTAATTGGAAGCTGAGGCATGTTTAGGAACCCTCCTTTTGAATAAAATACTAAATTAATGTGTCTTATAGTTACGAGGGACCAAGCATTGTTTGACAACATTACTATTAGTAACAACAAGTGTTAATTGTACCGCATTGCTTGAGCTGCTTGGATTATAGTCACCTATTTAGCCAATAGACCTCTTGAATAAGAAAGTCTAGTGTGTTCTGAATCAACCAGTTCTTAGGTCTTAGTAGCAACTTGTTTGTGTTGACGTGTCTGTTCCTAGTGTTGTGGCCGTTTTACTAATGCTTGTGCGAGCGATTCCACTCTGTAGCAGTGGCTAATTTGCATACAATTTGCATGCAGTATGCAAATGATTGTCCAATATGGCCTAATATGGCTGTGGTAATTGCCCAATGAGCTGTGTGGAATGAAACTGATTGCTGGTGCTATACAAGACCCTAACTGTGTGAATGAGTGTGAGACAGAACGAAAGATGCTTCATTTCTACTCCTTTAAGTTGTGCGAAATAATTGCAAATGAAAATAAGCTTTGGTTGCTTATTGCCAACAAAAAAAATTAAATACTAACTTACTGGACATACAGCTATTGAAAAGAAATTTGCAAAAAGTTTCGCTTTGACTGGATTTGAAAAAAAATTGTTCAAAAAAGAATTTGTTGTTTGATTTGAATGCATGAAAGTGTCCATTGTGCATGTGATATATATTTTATGTAATATTGTTAATTTGCTAATGTACCTGGTGTGCATGCAGAATGAATTTTACTGTCATTGCAATTTACTTGTTGGTTGTGTCTCGACTTTAATTGAATTGATTGAATTTGAAATGCAATTGAAATGCAATTGATGAATGCAATTGAAATGTGTTTGTTGCTATGTTGTTCATCCATATTGATGAACTGCCTCAGTCAAGGTTGTCACAAATTGTACATATATTTTCTAATTGTATATATCTACAGATTTTTGATGTGTATATTTTGAAATTGTATATGAGTGTTCAGTGGTTGTGCCATATGTGGTTGTTTTTACGTGAATTGACTTGCAATTGAATGAATTTGTAATTGAATGAAATGGTAATTGACTGGTCTGTCTTGAATGAGCCAATGAGTCCCACTTACAACTGAGTTTCGGAGCTTATATTTTGATAAATTTGTGGGTGTTCTTATTAATCAATCATTTTTAGGAAAATTACTTTTACAGACAAATGTGGAATTGTGTTTGTAAAAGGGGAAGTAATTCAATGCTGTGTGAATAGGGAATGTGTGCAGTGCTTCTAATCAAAACGCATTTATTGCTTTTTTGTGTATGAGCTGTGTGATAGAATTGTCCATTGATATTTTGTGATGTTCACAAATTTGTCGTACCGGAATGGGTTTTAGTGTCCTCTTTCCATTCAGTGAGCTACAGTAGGACTTAGTAGACTACTTCCAGAAATATACCACCATATACTTGTATGAGAATGACTTCTTATTGCTGATTGTGATGCAATAATTATGATGTTGATTTGGAAACAATTTGTGCATTTTGTGTGTAAGATGCTTTAAAATTATGAAAATAACCGACCACCGCAAAAGGTTTATTGGCAGTAATCTGCATTATCATTGCTTAGTTGTAAATAACACTCCGCAGTCCGCACCCTATATTCCTACAAATCGCAACAATTCATCGAGTACCTCAAAAAGAAAATGTTAATGTTAGTTTCTGTTTGTTACGTACATTGCCCCTCCAGTATTGAGAATTTGTGCACTTGTAAAATGTGTGAAAAATCAGTGAATGCTATTATAACCATGACTGTATATGATTTACACATTCTGTATTATAAACAAACAGAAATGATACATATACTGTACATATCATTGCACAGAGTTGAAATATGAACTCGCTTAATTGTTGTTACAGACAATACCTAAGTTATATTGCTGCCAAGTGCCGATTATATAAATTATGATGCATAGCAATATACAGTAATTACTTCAATGTGTAAAAATTATTAATTGTAGCAGAAACCCCAGAATGTTTACAGTTCGCTATTTTGATATGAATCTTTCTCCTCACAAACTTGAGAAAAAGTATTACACATCTCGCAGCATTAGGAAAAATTTAACTTCCAATTCAAGCCACCAGAGCCATTATATGTTTATCGCTTATACTGTTAACAGTATTTCAAAACAATTTGACTGTCAAAACCATGAAACAGAGCGGCAGTTTTCACAACCATGTCTAATATATTTTGGATGCCTTTTTACACACTGTAGATTTTTATCGCAATAGTTGATAATCATCGGACAATCACATAAACACTTTTGAATCTAACCCTTCGCGAACTTCTCGCCACCATTATTTTGCTAACTGTATTCTCACGTCACATCCACCTACCTCTAGTCTTATAGCAGACGTTTGTATATATCATTTTGTAAATTTGTATCCACTTGTGAATATTTTGACCAAATATATAACATTCATTCTATGCATGGTGTCCCATCACGATTGCACTGGTCCTGCTATATTCATTCAACTTGATTTGTAAATCTGTTTCTTGATGTATACTTAATTTCTTACTACCACTTCACACCGAGCCATAGGGGACAGTATTCGAACTACAATAGTTTTGAGGTTCATTTCATCATAACCCTGGGTCCCGCCTTTTTTCATTACTTTTTTCATTACACTTACTTTGGAAATCCACTGTTTGGTCCCATCAGTTTTACTCTCAAATTTTACATATTTTGTCTTTTGATTGAATGGTTAATGTGATTTTATTCCAATAGTTTTAAGACTTTCTATTTGTTAAGCTTTTGCACTTGTTCAGTCCTATTTTATTTAACTTACGCACCACCTATTGTTTCACTATGCAACTCTTTGTTTCATTCACTATTTGTACATCTTTTAAGCGTTATTTATTATTTCTAAGTTGCCTCTGTATTCTTATGTTGAATAGTCTAAGTGTGTGAATAAATATGCAGCATTGTTAAGGTATTCACTCTGTCCAATATATACAGTAATCAAGTTATTACAAGCAATTGTTTGTATTCAATTGTAGGTTGTATTTAATTGACAATTATTGAAGAAAAATGCTTGCCAAATTATGGCCTGTACAAGCTAAATCTAGTATGGAAATGTATGTTTTGTATAGTTTTCTAGAAAATAAAAAAATATATTTAAGTGATGCTATGTCTTTGGTTTTCTCTTTAGGCTGCTCTCGTTGTGTGGAAAAATAAACATTGACCTCCACAGTGATTGTTAATCCAACGTTGCAGAACGTTTTGTACTTCATCCTATTGTGGAATTAAGTTTTGCCACCAGTTAGTGCTCTTCAGAAAATAAGTCATATTAAGTCAGTATTGCACTCGGAAAATGCACGACTCAATATTGACCCCTGCAGCCTGTTAACATTGAATGGCGTGGGGAATAGCACAGAGGTAGGGAGCTTGACTGCTGCACAAAACGTCCTGGGATCAGGCCGAGCGAAGCAAGCATCTTTACAAGCATGGTGAAGCGGAGGTTTCATTCTGCATGCTGGCAATTGGCCAAAAAGTAAATTTGCACACGATTCAAATTCAAATTCAAATTCAAATTGTTTATTTTATATAGCGCGATCTAGGAATAAAAACATACATCATCAGAAGCGCTGTACAGAAATAAATAAGTACATAATTTACAAATATAAATGTAAAAAGTTGATAATTTAAAAACAATTGTAAATGACAGGAGTAAACAATAATTTAAAAACAGTAATACTTTAAAAGTGATAAATAGTTAAAATCAAAATTGATCATAAAGATAAGTTTTTAATCTGCTTTTAAAAATGTCAGTTGTTGGTGACTGTTTGACAGCATTTGGAAGTTCATTCCACCACATGGGGGCAGTCACACTATAGGCACGGCTGGCAAAGGTTTTTCTTCTGGTTGATGGCACTACCAGTCTTTGATAGATGGTTATTCCACACACTAACTTTGACAAGTATCTAGTATCGAACTTGGTACCATCCACACTCCAGGCAAACACTATCCACTATGCTATGGAGTTCAAAGAGAGTGCTCTTGAGACAGTAAGTCTGTGTAGCACTTGACAATGCGCAATTCAACTATGACCCCTACAGCCTGTCTATTGTAAATTAGGTTGGGGAAATAACACAGAGGTAGAGAGCTTGACTGCTACACAAAATGTCCTGGGATCAATCCCTAGCGACAAAGGAAGCAAGGGTATGGCGAGCATGATCAACTGAAGGTTTTTCTCCAGGTTGCCATTTCTTTTCTTTTTTTTCATTTAATTGAACCAGATTTCTCTGCGCTTTGGCTTTTTCCACCAGAGATGTAATATTTAGAGTACATGCCGCAGCATGAAGAACATACAAGAAAACAATTTTTCTTCACAATATGCATTTTAATTTCAGCCATGTTAGGACGATGGGACTGTTAGATAATACTGTATAAAATAAAGTGATGCGCAGCATACAGAGACAGTGTAGAATATATCCAGACATAAATATATACAAAAGATATGTTTCATAAAGGCGAACATATATACCATAAGAGAGCTACAGTAAATGCATACAATTTCTTCTGAGTCAACCATGAATGATTCCTATGGCCATGACTCAATTGCAATGCCCTGGCGTAGTCCTGCTAGCGATTGCAATTACCAAAATACTTAAAAAATAATTTATAAATTGCATTCCCCTTATTCTCTAACTTCGCTATACTACTTTTAACATTGCTGAAAATACATCCATAGAAAGAGCTTATAAATACAGCCATTGCAGAGAGAAAGTAAAATTACCATTGCGTGCTCAACCTATCAATACAAACAATGCAAACAAGAATCCGCGGATTCAAAACCGACCTAGCGCAATGAAATTGAAGGTGCCATTGCTTAAACCACTGAGCAACTGATATTGGAAGATAGGAGAAATAGTTGATTGGAAGATGCTAGACTATTAGTATAGAATCAATGCATTTTGAACAGATTTCTAAAAAAAAAAGGAAAGATGGCTGCCAAAATGGCCGCCATCTTGGATTTCTCGACATGGTCCTCATCCATACCCACAGGGCAATACCTGTACCAAATTTCATATCTGTAAGTGAAATATTAAGGTCACAATGGCCAGTTCAAGAATGACAAAAGATGGCTGCCAAAAAGTGGCTGCCATCTTGGATTTCTCAACATGTTCCCAACTGATACCCACAGCCCCATACCTGTTCCAAATTTCATAACTCTAAGCAAAATACTGAGGTCACAATGGGCAGTTCAAGAAATGAAGAAAGACGGCTGCCAAAATGGCCGCCATCTTGGATTTCTCAACATGTTTACAATCCATACCCACAGGCCCATACCTGTACCAAATTTCATAACTCCAAGCGAAATATTGAGGTCACTATCAGCAGTTCAATAAATAAAAAAAGATGGCTGCCAAAATGGCCACCGCAAAATGGCAGCCATCTTGGAATCTTGACATGTTCCCAATCCATACCCAGAGTTCCATACCTGTACCAAATTTCATAACTGTAAGTGAAATATTAAGGTCACAATGGGCAGTTCAAGAATGAAGAAAGATGGCTGCCAAAATGGCCACCACAAAATGGCCGCCATCTTGGATTTCTCAACATGTTCACAATCCATACCCAGAGTCCCATACCTGTACCAAATTTCATAACTGGCAGGGAAATATTTAGGTCACAATGGTTAGTTCCAGAATGAAGAAAGATGGCTGCCAAAATGGCCGCCACAAAATGGCAGCCATCTTGGATTTCTCAACATGTTCCCAATCCATGCCCAGATTCTCATACCTGTACCAAATTTCATAACTGTAAGTGAAATATTAAGGTCACAATGGGCAGTTCAAGAATGAAGTAAGATGGCTGCCAAAATGGCCGTCGAAATGGCAGCCATCTTGGATTCTCGACATGTCACAGATTCATGCCCATGGTACCACACCTGTACCAAATTTCATTGAAAACTAAGGTCACAAATGGACTTTTACACACATGTTGACAAGAAATGTTTACATGGACACATGGACATCGTTTACATGCTGCCAAAATGGCCGCCAAAATGGCAGCCAGCTTGGATTTCTCAACATGTAGCAGATCCATGCCCATAGTACCATACCTGTACCAAATTTCATTACGCTAAGTTGAAAACTAAGGTCACAAATGGACTTTTACACACATGTTGACAAAAAATGTTGACATGGACACATGGACATGGTTTACATGAGTCCCCTTTCACTACCCACCCCCCTCTAATAACCGACGTTAGGTCGGTTAAAAATGTGTACAAATTTAAGTGCAAAATAGAGTAAAAATAATTGCACCAGTTTGGCACCTAGCATAAAAATAAGAAAGACTAGAGCTGTACAGTGCAACGTGCAATCGCAAAATCAAATACTTGATACATTGAAAGGTAGGAAGACATTTTCTAAATGGAGCTAATTTTAGGACGATACTTAGGCTATGGCGATACAGCTGAGACTGGGCACATGAAACATCATTGTGGCTTGAAAATCAATGTTGATTAGCAGTGAAACGTCCTGACATCATGAGACACCGCCATTTTAACTAATTTTTTAAAAATTAAGAACATTGTCATCCCCTCAACTGAAGTCTGGAAATGCCTCATAGATTTTACTTCAGGAAGTCAATTAAATCTAGTCAAAGACCCACATGCCTGTACGTATTTTGACATCCAATAGATGGTACTGGACTATAGAAATTATGGCAGGCTGGTTGTCATTGCAGCAATAGTATTAATATTACCTTCATAGTAGGAGTCTTCTACAGATGAAGAAGATATGGAAGAAGGGCGATTAAATTAACATGAACGGGTACAAAGTTAAAAGCGCTAAATCAATCCCAGCAGCACATTTTATGTGTTGCCGTAAGGTTGCTTTCAACATTAGTAATTCGTTAATTGTATAATTTGAGCAAATGTATGTAAATGCATTTTCTTTTAAACTGGGAAGACTGGGAAGGAGTTTGACGGCATTTGAGTCTATTGCAGGATAATCTATTTACAGCCACATCTAAAATGTGCAAATCATCAATTAATAAGTTTAAAATCTATAATTTTACATCAATTGCAATACTTTTCACTTTCAAAAGTGAGGTGTGAATTCGCACAAGCTAACACTTTGAAGTAACACTTCACTCATTCTGCTTGCACTTCACTATATTGATTAAGGAGGAATCACCTGGCTCATGCTGCCCTCTTGTGTTAAAATTGTATACGTAGGTACTATTCACGCAGTGTGCCTTTTAAATAATATGGTCAGTTACGATGTTATACATTTAGTAGTGCACCAAATAACAGTATATACTATAACAATAAAATGAACATGCTTCATTATTGACATTAATCATTTGCGCTATTTCATATTCTTGAATAATTCCATGTATTATTTTACCCTTCACTTTCAAGAGCGTTATTGTGATATCCCTGTCTGACCCTGTGCGTCCTATCATCTATTATCAGAGCTCCGTTTTTCTTAGAGAGGACGTACCTATTAGCATTATGCGGTTCTCCGTACATGTGAGACTGCCACCGCTGGTTTAATTCGGCTACTATCACAACCAGCACAAAGATGGACAAATACGCAAACCACACAGCCCAGATTAACAGTGTGCTGTGTATGAAGAACACCCCCAAAGATATGTTGACCAGGCCGAGAAGAACTGCCGAGGAGCCAGAGACATGGTGGAACACTTCCCACACCAGTCTCTGCAGGGTCTTGGGCTCGCTGATGTGGTTGCTTCTGGGCCGTCTGTGGGAGAAATCAAACATTAATTTTATCAATTCTTGTTTGAAAAAGATATGAAACATAAATTGAAGGAGCTGAGGTAGTCTCGCATATGATGAAAGTGTCTGATTCCGGCTAAAAAGACAGCTCAATAATTTAAATCAATTACCAATGCCTTTTAACAAAATATTTATCAAAATATTACCAATTTCAAAAGATGTTATTGAAATATTACCAACATTTTTATCAAAATATTACCAACAATTTTTATCAAAATATTATAAATGGGATAACATTATGATTAAAGACAACCAAAGTTGTTAAGTAAATACCAATTAGCGGAATGATAATGAAGGCAATTACTTCACACACACTAAAAGCTAATCTCTAATCAGTGACCGTCTTTTTCTGACAGGGTATTCTTAATTTCTTTGGGATAATTTGATTTATGAGATCATATAGTCTACATGGGCTAAACGGCAGTAAAAAAGTCCCACTTACAAAGCAGCATTGAGTGGCTGTAGAACGACCAAAACTGTAGCTATCAATCCAATTATGCCGTGAATGAAATGGAAGTGAGACCCTCGCACTGAGATTATTGCCACTATAAATCCTGCAAGGGCTGTTATTAGACCAAATATCTGAAAATCAAATTGCAAAATAATCATTTGTAAGTTTGTAACACATGTATGGCACAGCACAGATGTTTGATGTCAAATAAAAGTCTATAAACACTGCATACAGGAGAAATTAAGACTAAGCTTACATGTAGTTTTCTAAAAATGTCTTTCTTTAACATTTACCTCATACAGCAAATTGATCGTATGTCCCTATAAGTTCCCTTGTCACATTTATAGGCAACATACTAAACTCAGAAATGTATTATTCTTTAGATTACAGAAACTTAATCTAAGTCTCTTAAATTTTTTTTTTTTTGGTAAGGTATTATAAAGTTATTAGATACTAAGCAAAGAATTTTTAAAAATCTAATTTCCAATTATATAATAAAGAAACCAACCTGGAAGACAACATGCATGCGGAACCATTTGTGGCTCCTGTGGCGAGCATAACGGGCGATAAATCCACCCCAGGGCAGGAAGAAGCCGTAGCCAATCACCATCAAGATGCCGTGCAGAATCGGCAGAGAGAAGAATGTGGGGTTACATGGCGAGGAAATCGCTGCTTGGTCGGCTGTTAGAGCATCTCCACGCAGCATCCAAAGATCTCCAAGGATGTCTGACCTGAAATGTTTCATACAGTGTAAAGTTTTACAATTTTTGATTCATTCAATTTTAGAAGTCAGTACTCCAACCTTGAGTCACATGTAGCCAGCAGTAAATCCCTGCTTGAATGCACAAAATTCTCAATATTTCATTTTATATTTATTCGTAAATTCTTTATGATCTTCTAATACTTCTTTTACAATAATAATGGACCAGATTCAATTTCAAATACAAATCTATATGACAAGGTTTTTTAAAATAAAATATTCATTTCAAATCCTTTAACTTACTGTTCGGGATCTTTGCGACCATACATGTAAGTTGCCATTCCGCCAAACATGAAGATTCCATCAGGACCTGTTGCCATGGCAACTGACGATCTGTGAACTGGTAGTTGACCCTGCAACGGAAAATACATGTCACTGCTTTAGGCCTACTACGTACAAAATTGTATTAAAAAAGTCACAAATGACAAAGGTTTTGTTAAAAACTATTTTACTACTGTGATATTTTTATGCCTATGAAATAATATATAAAGAGATTGAAGCAATAAATCAATAAACAGGAGGTTTCATGAAGTAGCACTGGTTCTTCAGGTTAACTCTTATACCAAATGGTAACATGAAGGACATCCAGACTTTGCAAGACGAAGTAGAGTACAAACCTTGTGAGATGTTGTCCGCAGTGCCCAAGATTGAGTGTCAGGGTTGAAAACTGCAACCTGATCATGAGGTGCTTTAATCGTCTGAAAAGGTATAAAACAATTTAGACAAGATATGTGAAAGGTTTTGTTTCAATATTCTTATTCAGAAGTGCCTATAGTATATCCTCTTCAGCAAGTTAGGAAAATTTTTTCCTTTAGCCTGTTCACTCAAATATACATTTGAGAATCAAGTGCAGATACTAGATTGCCTCACTCACCACTAGAACTTGAATGGAGTCTTGGATGCCACCATACAGGACTGCTCTGCGTTGCCCATTGACAGAGGGTAACAGAGCTAACCCAGCATTCCTCCTGATCAATGAATAATAATCAACATATTAATTTAAAAACTTTTTTAAAAAAAAGAGCAAATCAAGTAAACTTGAATGTGTTAAAATACTTATAATGCCACAAGATATCTAAATCTTAATATTCACAAACTGAAAAATATTACCTGGGAGCAGCGCAAGTTCCGACATTAGTCCACTCCTTAGATCTGCCATCAAACATCCAAGAATCATCACTCGGACATGCACCTCCTGAATGACCACCCCTGAAAATATTTGTTATATTGCAACATGGTCAATGTTATTATTGTCACTACCATCCTCAGGCAAATGCATCAAAGTCACTACAATCTTCTGGCAAATCTCAAGTCACTACCATCCCAAGGAAGATTTATCAAAGTCACTACCATCCTCTGGCAAATGCATCAAAGTCACTACAATCTTCTGGCAAATCTCAAGTCACTACCATCCCAAGGAAGATTTATCAAAGTCACTACCATCCTCTGGCAAATGCATCCAAGTCACTACCATCCTCAGCCAATTGTTTAAAAGTATCGGTATCCTTTCCTGCCTTAAATTTCATCTCAGTGATTTGTTTGCCGTCATTTAACTTGGGCTGTCAATGACAACTCTTTCTAATTTTAAGCTACAATAAATCCATTTCTATAATCATATGGTACTTACGAGAGACACCCGCCAAACAGGAGCAGTTCATCAGGTGCCAGCAAGGTGGTGCTGTGGTCATATCTTGCATGGGGGTAGCTGGGGTTGTATGGATTTTTGTGAGAATAGTCTGACAGAGAAAATAAAAAACTTTTAATTGCAATATCATATGTTTGAATACGATTTCAATCATTTCACTTCAGGTACACAAAAATCTAAGCTTGAAAATTTGGAATCTGCACAAAACTTAACAAAAGAAACTAAATGGCGCCTGCTTCCAAACAAAATTTCACAGGTTATTCAAGTAATGAAAATGGTTCACTGATTAGAACAGTGAAACTTTAAAGTAATCTTACCTAAATACCATCCACTGGTCAAAGTCTCATAACTGTACACACTGCTCTCCAGTTGCTCGCCATATCCCATGGTCAAGTAAAAATTGGATGTGTTGGGGTAAATCCCACCTGACGCCCCAAATCTGTAAGTAGGCTTCAGTATGTCTCTGGAGTGAACTGCCCACTTACTGCTGGAAAACAGCAACAAATATATTTTTTTGACTTATTGGAAGGTTTCAACATGGAGCTTTAAATTAGTTATGGGTCATTTCGTGTTAATACTCACAAGCAAAGATATTCTATTTAAGAACAACAAGAACCCAGGGGTTCAAAATGGAGGTGGCACAGTGTCCTAAGTTGAAGTTCATATCCCCTGAAAATGACTATTTCCCTGAGTGCCCAGAACCAGCTGTTGTTAATATATTGTGTGCTTAATTTCAGAATTTTACAAATAATCCATTTTCAAGCCACAAAATGACGTGGGAATCTTAGAGTAAGACATACTCTATCCACTTATAGAATTAACTGTCTCAGTGTGGAACACTGGATACAACAGTTACCTAAATCCATCAAAATCCAATGGGCTCTGACAAAACTGAGTTCCAACATAAAATTTATACTAAACTAACTGTTACACATATATATTGCTATAAAAGTTACTAATATGTTTCACTTAAATATGTGTAGCAGTTTACGAATTTATTCATTACCATTAATTTGTGGGAAACCAAAATTTGAGAAAAACATCAGATATCCTAATATTTTCCAGTTATTTGGTTTTTATGAAAATTTCAAAGGATTAGCCCTCGAAATGAGTTTAGTAATTTTAAACAGGTATAATTTAGACATCTAAAAGCAAAATTTCAGAGGTCCAACTCCAAAATTGGAGCATTGACAAAATAACATTTTTTTCACATTTTTGTTGAATTTGCTGTTACTAATTTTTGTAAGAGCATGTAGACCCCAAAAGGCACATTAAGAGTATTTAACGCATAATATGGCAGATGTTCATAGGTACAGCTGTTTCAGAGTTCTGCTCCGGAAAGGAAAAAATATAATTATTTTTAATTTCCAATATTTTACATACCTGTACCGATTGCTTAAATATGAACACCAAAGACACATATATCCTACAAGAATCGTTGATGTGCCAAATATCATATATGCAAGTGCAATAGTTTAGGTACAGTGGCCAATACACAATGTGTGATGCTGCCCGTAGAGAATCCAAGCAAGATAAAAATGAAGTCACGTTCAAATAACAACATGCCGACTATTCATTCCTATCCCAGATGCCTGCTCTATAATCAAGCTATGGTGCATTCTTGACACCAAACACCTCCAAACAACTTGTCCAAGTCAGGGCCCAAAAGACATTCTGAAAATGCTCAAATTTCAAATTTCCCGCCAAAACTTTCCATTTTGTCAGTGTGACTGCATAAACGGAGATGTGTACACACACCTCCATTAATAAAAAATTCCATAAATGTATTAATTAAAGAAATAATTACCCAAATATTCTATAATAGTCAAGTCATTGTCAGTACACAATTTCATTTTGAACTTGACTACATTCTACATGATCAGCTGCCTTTTCTAATTAACTTGTAAAGTTTTTGCACAAGCTGTGTCCAGAAAGGTGAATTCTATGCTTGCAATCAAGTAGCGAATCCCGAGGGAGGATATTTTCTGGATCCGCCCCTGCAATCACATTACGAGGTCTGAAATCATATTTCCAACTTCACATACCTCAGATAGTTAGGTCTTTCTTGTGCAGGTAAATTTATCCATTCTTCAGTGCTGTAAAGTAGAAGAAAAAAGGCAGAAATATATATCAATCCAATATGATACATCAATTGACAGATTAATGAAAATTACAATACATTCTAATACGACTTACTCTAAATTAAAACACCACACATCATCCAAGTAATTGCTATTGGAATCCTGCCCAGTGGCAATGTAGAACCTGTCATTGCTCACTCCGTACACAAACTTGAATCTCGGAGAGGGCTGAACACTTTTTCTTACTTCACTCCATAACTCTGTAATGCAAATAGATCTACAATAGACTAAGAGTTTTTTGATTGCTAATGTAGGCAGCAGATCATTTTAATACATAAGAGTTTTAAATATGGGAGAATTAATAAGCAAATACGAGAAAATATTCCAGCATTAAATCATAAATTGCAATATTTACGTTATATATAGCTATGTAAAATAGATCAAACAAATATTCAATTCATTCATATTCATAGATCTGTGAAATACCTCCTAATACATATTCATGGTTGTTGGGACAACTAATTTACATACTGCAGAGCAAATTCAGGTCCACTATATAATGCAGAAAACCAGCAATCCAAATAGATACTTGTAAAATTTGGATAATTAATTGGATGAATTATAATCACACACACAAGCAATGATCAATGAACACTGTTGGCTTCCTAAACACCAAACATGCTCCTCTTTCATGAACAGTTTGTTAAGTAATCAATTATCATGTTTGACATTGTTTGTGTGATTTTAATTATGACAAGTTTGCTAATGTGTATCAAACAAAGAAAGAGCAAACAACCTTGTACTATCATTCCACTCTACTGTGACACCTGCATAATTGCATTGTGAGGATATCCTTTCAACAGGGTTTGGTGAATAGGAATGACAGGTGCACACCAGGCTGACAAGTATTGCACAGAGGAAACCTTTCAGCTTTACCCTAATATTCTACATGAAAACAATTTCACAACTACTTGAGACCTAGCTATTTCTGTATCTACGTCTTTTTATTAAGATGCATGCTTACATAACCCAATTAACCCATATGATCATATCTATTGGAGAAACCTTGTATGTCTATTAGACACCCATGTCTAATAAGGGAACCCATGTCAATTTCTGACCCAGAGTACATTTTTTGGATCCACATTTTAGTATAGATATTTGAAAAGGCTCCATTCTGCTACATAGATGATTTGGGAAAGGTTGGGTGCTTTAATGCGATTATGGAACATGTCTAAATTTACAAACAAGGTGAAAGACCAAACATCAACTTACTGTTATTGACATCAAATATCCAGGTATCTCCGAGGATGATCTTGGCATTGTTAATGATCGTCTGACCCCCAAACACAATCAACCTGTTCCTCTTTGCATCGTATCCCATTCCTGCATCGCTCCTTGCTCTGGGGCCTCCCTGGCCGTCATTTGGGTCCATGAGCTCCCAGGTGAGTTGACTGAATACTGCTGGACTCCATACTAGTAACAGGGTGATGAAGTTAGCCAGCATCTGCAACAGAAAAAGAAAGAAAGTAGCAGATTTGCCATGCTGAGAATGTCTGAGATTTTAGACACAGTCTCTATTATTGCTAATTTCACAGCACACAGAACTCATGGGTTAGTGAGTTTTATTCAATAATTTTTTTATTGACAGACTGACAGTAAATATCAAAGAAGATACATAGTCATATTCCGCAAAACATCGGCTACACAGGCAAGACATGAAACACAATCCTGAAATGAAAAGCTTCAGAAGTAGTCTTACGTCACTGCACTTCAATTAAGAAATTCCGAAATTCAGACACTGATCGTCATGCTGGTTTAAACACAAGCCTCCCGAGGCTTATTGATCTGCCTCCCCATTGTGGCTACATCTTCATGAAAAGCATCCAAACTGATCTGAAGCTGGATATTGCTCAGATGTGATGTTACAGTAGACAAATGACAAGAACTAACATTCAGCTGCTAGTGGAGATCAATGACCTCACAACAGGCCCAACCCTTTGCATTAAAATTAACTGTCAATTTGTCATTGAGTAACTTGTGACCTCATTGCTACTCAGTTGGTTACTTGTTTTGATAGCATTGAAAGTATATGACATGACCTCGCAAATCGCTTATGAGTCATAAAGATAGCAAATGCATCAAAATCACTACCATCCCCAGGCAAATATGTCAAAGTCACTAACATCTTCAGCAAAAGTATCAAGTCACTATAGCATCCTAAAATGCATCAGAGTCACTACCATCCTCAGGCAAATGCATCAAAGTCAATAGCATCATCAGGCAAATGTATGAGAGTCATTACCATCTTCAGGCAAATGCATCAAAGTCACTACCATCCTCAGGCAAATGTATAAAAGTCACTACCATCCTCAGGCAAATGCATCAAAGTAAATAGCATCATCAGGCAAATGTATGAGAGCCAATACCATCTTCACGCAAATTTATCAAAGTAACTACCATCCTGAGGTAAATGTCCCAAAGTCACTACCATCCTCAGGCAAATGCATCAAAGTCACTACCATCCTCTGGCAAATGTATCATAGTCACTACCATCCTCTGGCAAATGTATCATAGTCACTACGATCCTCAGGCAAATGTATAAAATTCACTAGCATCCTCAGACAAATGTGTGAAAGTAACTACCATCCTCAGACAAATGTATCAAAGTCACTATCATCCTCAGGCAAATGCATTAAAGTCATCCTCAGGCAAATGCATCAAAGTCACTACCATCCTCAGACAAATGCATCAAAGTCACTACCATCCTCAGGCAAATGCATCAAAGTCACTACCATCCCTCAGGCAAATGCATCTGAGTCACTACCATCCTCAGGCAAATGTATCAGTCACTACCATCCTAAGGCAAATGCATCAAAATCACTACCATCATCAGGCAAATGCATCTAAGTCATCCTCAGGCAAATGTATGAGAGTCACTATCATCCTCAGGCAAATGCATCAATGTCACCACTCTCCTCAGGCAAATGTATCTGAGTCACTACCATCCTCAGGCAAATGTATCAAAGTCACTACCATCCTAAGGAAAATGCATCAAAATCACTACCATCCTCAGGCAAATGCATCAAAGTTACTACCATCCTCAGGCAAATGCATCAAAGTTACTACCATCATCAGGCAAATGTTTAAAGTCAAAACCACAAATGTCCCGACTAATGTTTCAAATCCCATGTTAGAATCCTCAGGCAAACTAGCGAGGTCACTACCTTCCAGGGACAAATGTATCAAAGTCACTACCATCCTCAGAACAATGTCACTACTTTATCAAATCAATCGCACCTACTTCAGTATATGCGAGTTTGATTTAGCATTCAGATGTGTAGCATTGTGGCAACGTATAAACATTCAAAACTACAACTTCGGTTACAGACTGGAACTGGTTATTATTAGTAAAGGTACTTGATTTAGATATATATGGAGAGTGCAGCCCTCTTCGTCACAGTTCTTGCAACTCCCTGACAAGATCCTTTGCAGTATCATAAAAGTGAAAGAAAACTCCCAACATGAAAAAAAGGTCGAAAAACTTGACTTTCAAGTTTTTTTTGTCAAATTCTTTTCTGTCTGAATTTACATTTTTTGCAAAAAGTAACACCACCTGCACAACAAAGTCATGCTAGTTTCATAGCACATGGTATAACTTCCTTCAATATAAAAACAAGCCATTATTCAAGACAGACTGCAAGGAGCCAGAAAGACCCAACCACCATCATGTGAGTCAGAAGTACATCCTACTCAAATCAAGTTGATTGTTTTCTTGTGCGTGAGCTTCAATGGACCTTGTTAAATATTCATCGCCTACTTCAGTGGCTGTTTCGCCATCTGATGTTTTGCTCCTTCTGTTTTTAATCAAATAACTTTTGCGAACTCAGCTTCTGGGGTTGCCATAGGCAGTAGTGAGTCAGCCTTGGAAATTAAGAAATATTTGTTTTGTTTTACCTGTTTGAAAAATCTTATTCATCATCTTTTAGAACCCCAAACCAATCTTTTCCCAATAATTCAGTAAGTGAATTCAATTTAAGTACCAACATCTCTTCAATTAGCATATATATATTTTGATGATATCAGTAACAATCAGGTGCACAAATTCATGTTTAATCAGGAAAGTAGTTAGTTACAGAGAGTGCAGCCCTCTGAGGGAAGTTGATGGCGCTCATGAGGAATGTGAGGGTGAGAGAAAGAAGTCCATGAATTACTCCTTACACAGTAAGTTACACCCAAGATGTGTAGTGATTGTTACATGGCTTTGCTCACACAATTACACATTCAGTCATTAACCCAAAGTGTAGGAACTTCTCTTTCCTCGAGATAGACACACTTGTGTAAGGGAATACCAATTTTATAAAGCATCTCACCTAAATGACATCCAGCTAATGTGCTCAATTGGTGCAGAAACACAAGACGTAAAACCAGAATGACCTCCCATCCCATCCTATACCTGTGATTTACTTAGTTTATCTGTTAGTCCTAGAAGTGCTTCTAATATTGTTGAATTCTTGTTGAAGCATTTTTAATCTGTTCTACAGATTTAATCACTTTTAATGACCGTGTCCTTCACAACACAAAACAGAAGCAAACTGTGAAAAATAAATACAAAAGCATAAACTGCAAACTCAAATAAACTACATGAACTACAAAACTGCCGTTTTTAGAGCTCATATCCAACAAAGCATGTACAAATTAATTGACAGAGTTCTAAACATTAGCAGAACATTATTGTACAAGGTTGGCCCCATGCCTGGAGGGTGGGTGTCAGGTGAATTAAACTTTTCAAAATATCACTGGACTATTTTATACAGAACCAGTCCTGCATGTATGGTATTTTAGGCAAGGTCAGATCTCAATCAAAGAATTGGCAAAAATTTGTACCAAGTATTTAAATGTGTACATTCCTTGAACCAACACAGCGTGCAGTGGAATCAGTCTATGAATGAAAATTACAGTTTACACAAAAAGAAAATGTATTGAATGAAAACATCACAATAATGACACCCACACCTGTGCTCCTGTGTCCTAACAGGTAATTGAGGCCTGATCACTCGCAGGTTATCATCACCAATAGATCAATGGTACAATTAATTGGGAAAATTGTCACAAATTGACAAGCAAAACAAGCAGAACTCACCTTCAGACAGGCCCTGTGTAACTGTGTGTTGTGCTCAGGTTAGAATGTGGGCCAGCAATGTTTTCATGCAGTCACACTCCAGTGCCCCCACTTTGACCACCTGTTCAGTGAGGTGGAACACTCTAGCTCCTGTCACCAATCAGCAGAGGCAGTTTGTGCAAATATTAAGTTGATTTACAACCAATTATAACTTGTATCAATAGGTGTATAAGTTTGAGTTTTGCTCCGGTCTCATAGGAACACCCACTGATATATCTGCTTTATGAAATCTCACAGCATCTAATTGCCTGGATTGGCCAGGCTCTCACAAACCAACTGCGGCAATTCAAGGTAGCACCCTGGGGTAGCCCTGATGCCAGCTAGCCATTTGTTGCCATGGCAACCAGGTAACTGCCACATCATACCAGAATGAGTGGATCCAATGAAAGCAGCCTACTCTGCAATTAGATTTAATGCGGCCACCTCATTAACATTAATGAGCTCTATGACGTCACGGTCGTCACCTGCCATGAAAAAATTCCTGGAAACTTTAAAGTCCATAAAAAGAACTCTCTATAAATGATCACCAATTAATCCAGTGTGTTCTTATTAGAGATTATCAGACGAGTACCAGAAAAGGTCCATATGAAAAAGTGCCCTTCCATTTCAGAAGAGCATCCATTAATACTGGTCAATTCACTTGTGCTGTTGTATCAATACACCTGGTAGGAGCTGGTAGGATAACCCAATTATAACTCACTAGTTTTAAATGAGTTAATAGAATAAGTAACCAATAAATGTCACACCAATTAAAGCTTAAAATCGTAATTAACAGTTTCTTGAAGTCATGATGAAACGACAAGATTAAAAATATAATTGTAAGTTTGTAACTGTCAATAAATGTGTACGATAAATCAATAAATATGACAATTAATCCAACTTAAAGCTGAATTGTAGACAAGAAGCATCAATCGACCAAAGAAGCTATAAATCTGATATCAAACATAAGAAGTGCACGAAAGTTGACAAATGTCATTAATTCATTCAATATTGAATCAACTAAGGTAATAAATTATAGGAAAAGTCAACTGGGGGACTTGCCTCAACAACCACAGGTGTGCTGCCTGGTGACAGTTGCAGCTCAGTGAGGTCCCTCCATGGGCTTCAATGCATACTTCAGTCTCCTCACAAGTGATTGAAGTTTTCCAACTGGATACTTCATGTTTGATGTGGTTAATTGGTCCAGGTCAATCAGAGCTGAAAACACATAATGTGACAGCAATGATTAATGAGTCATGCAAAGGGAGGGGGTCACTGAGTTATGTAAATGTGTTCATAGACTTCATGATGCACCATAAAATATAAGGTTCTCAATTTATTAATTAGCTGTTTAGATGAAATAGATCGATTAATATATATAACATATATATTACATTGTTTTATCAGACTATGAATTAATCAATCATGGCCTTATCAATTCAGGGTTACAGATCTGTCTATATCTTCAATGTATAAATTTATAATAAAAAGTTGACATGACCTGATCTATCTATCTATCTATCTATCTATCTATCTATCTATCTATCTATCTATCTATCTAAAAGTTCATTGATCATCAAGGTCTTCAACTGCATGCATTCCTTAGTGACTTGTCTTGAAAGTCTTGGATCAATGTAATTTCATCAAAGACATTAGGGCCAGTGGGTGATTTTATTGACTTTAACAAAAAATGGGCGATACAAACAATATCAATTAATTTGTCAATAATTCCAGGCCTGCATTGTTTGACTCCATTTTCCCAATATCAATATGAACACACGTTCATGAATGAGTCGGAAAGACACAGCCTCAGTGAACTAGGCTTCTGAGTTTTGCCTTTTCCTATCCAGGCAAATTCTTTTTGGGGGAATTTTGGCAGTCTTGAAATAAATAATTCCTGCAGGGGGTATTTATTAACAAGCTGCTTGATTTATATGAATGAATATGTTCGAGGACTAAGCGCTTGAAATAAACAAGAATCCGCGGATTCAAAGCCTGGCTCAAGTGGCAGTGACGACGTCAAAATATGTAGCAATGTGGGGGAAATAGTTAAGTCTACTTTATGGTTTGGAAATGGCAGAGAAAGGTGGTTCTGAATTGTGGCAATTGAAGTGTTGTTATTGTTGTTGTTAAATGTACAAAATAATATCCAAATAACCACGAAAAGAATGTGTATAATATTTTCAAATCTTGAAGTCGCCCAATTTCCTCCTTTGAAAAAATTGGAGAAATTGAAAAAAGTTTGGAACAAAAAAAATTGTTTTTTTTAATCGAGGAAAACAATTTTTTTCTTTTTTTTTAATTTATGAAAAATAATTGTAAATCTTGGAACAAAAAATGTTTAAATTTGAAAAACAGAAGTTGCCCGATTTCCTCTTTTTGAAAAAAAAAATTAGTTTTTTTCAAATCTTGGAAAAAAAAAATTCTGAAAAAAAAAAAAAAAGTAATTTCCATACATCTAGCTACCCTAACAAACCAATAAAACACAAAAACAGATGTATTGAACCTACAGTTATTGAACAGTAGAGTTGACAGACAATATTTTCAGACCATTACCCCTGAATTAGCCTGGCGAGCCAGGCTAATAATTGGAATAAATAATTGGAATCAACAATTTCCAACCGAGGAAAACACCAAGCCCCCACCCCCTGGAAAATAGATGGGTGCCCCCCCTTTTTTTTCATTCTAGGGTTTGAATGGAGGGGGGAGGACCTTGGAGGGCACAGGTCAAATATGGGAGGGTATAATATATATATAGCCCACAGGCCCCTCAATCTCTTCCCCTCATACAGCAGTCTCCCATCCCTCACTCATATCCCACTACATATATATGAAGAGCATTGGAGGGGCAGGCTTGCAGGGAAGAGATTGAGGGGCCTGTGATATAGCCTACATCATACATGTGCCCACTGCCCCCTTCTTCCCCATGCATCGCCCTGGGCGCCACTGCCTGCGGGGGGAGAGGTGGGGGGGCACAGGTCCAATACAGGGGGCACATAACCCCCACCAGAGGGGGATCCAGAAAATTCCGGTGGGGGGTCTATCGGCTATTGTGGCGCGGAATGCATAATTCGCGACGTGACATGACTGCGCGCTGATAAAATTAACATGTAAAAATATATAAATTTTGGTCTGGTGGGGGGGATGTATCCCCATCCCCCCTCAGGACTGCGTCCGTCCCTGACCCCCACTCCCCTCAGTGGGCCCACTGATTTAGCAGCAGATCCCCAGCAGGTCTGATCGCAAATAGTGGCGTCACTAAGGAGGGGCTAGGGGGGCTGAGCCCCCCCCAAATGGAGCTTTCAGCCCCCCCAAAAATCTTTGGCAAAAAAAAAAAGAAATGTTCCTTGTATGATACACTGGTAGTGAATGATTAACCAGAACCCACAAGAGACACTGGACATAGTATATTGTACACAATTTGTCATTATTTGCGAGTTCACTCGAATTTGTGAGCAAACAGGGTTAAATAAGGTACGTAGTCAGAAATTTTGGATCGTTTGTGAGAGACAAGGGAGCACTTTTTAAAGTTTCTTTTTCATGAAATTGATGAAGAATTGGCTAACTTGAGGCGCCTTGCTCACATTTGTGTCTTTGGTGTCTTGTTTAATTACAATTTAAGTTTTTAGTTTCAACAAAATCACGGCAAAACAGGAAATAGAAATACTGTTGTTATTGTTTTACTGCCCTCTGATTGGCCGAAACAGTTGCGATCGTTTTTTGGACACTTCTAATGGGGCTAAAATTATAATTTTAGGCTCTTTAGAATCCCAAATCCTTGAACCATATGAATTCGTTTTGTTATGGAGATATCTTTATTCATTGCCGAGTATTCGTTGAAAAAAAATTAAAAAATATGCACAGTGTTGATGCAGGTGTGAATCTTTATAGGCTCATTTCAGCCCCTTAGAATCATCAGATTTTCACCAAATTTTCACACAACGCAGTTTAGAACCTCCCTGAAGAAACAAAACCATCATTTCCTGTCCGATTCATTAAAACCCCTTATTTTCGCTCGTACGATAGCGTCTTTTTACCGCAAATCACTTCCTTCTTTTATCAAAATTTCAGATTTTTCACTCTCAACTTCTCTTCAACTTTCAAACCACTTGTAATCATCGTAGAAATCTCTAAGTAGGCTCATTGTCTTCGCAATTTAATTCTCTACAAGCTGGTGTTTTTTATTTTTCAAAACAATCCATAATAACTTCTATAAAACGTCCGTTTCACAACGTTGTTTCACCGCTACACTTAGTGTAGTATAGGCCTACATTCCAACAACCAATCAGATCTCTCAATTTCTAATTCCCCTTTACTCATCATGCAACCTATTCCTCTCACGACCTCATCTATCACCTCATAACATCCCTCTATCCTTCCTCTCTTCCCCAGTTCTTCCCTTTCTTCCTAGAATTACTATATACTTCAATTTTTCACTTCCTTCTCATACTGTCAGCCCATCGGCTGTCAATATAAACAGAGTATCCCATTTTCATAATCTAGCTTTTTGTAAACATTGTATCTCATTTTCACCATCCAGCATCACATCTTCATTTGTAAACATTGTATGCCATTTTCACCATCTTGGACCCAAACGTAAACATTGTATATGGTTTTCACCATCTAGAACCAAACTCTATTTTGTAAACAGTGTATAGCATTTTCACCATCTACATCACAACTCCCTTTTTCGTATAAATCCCTCACTTCCACTTCTCTCTCATCACCCCTTTCCCCTCACTTACCCCTCCCTTCCTATACATAACCCCACCCATCTCTACTTTACCCCCTCCTACCCCCACTTACCCCCACCTTCACTTTCACCCAAAACTTCACTTTTTCACTTTTCTCCCTGTACTTAAATTACTTCATTCACCCTCACTTACCCCCACTTACCCCCATTTACCCCCACCACCTTTACTCTCTCAACCTCTCTCTCTTTCTCCCCTTACATCCCATACTTAAATTTCTCATTTACCCTCATTTTACCCTCACTTACCCCCACCACTTTTTCCACCCAAATCCAACTCTTTCTCCCTCTACACCTCCAACACTTAAATCACTCCACTTACCCTCACTTAGCCCCACTTACCCCCATTTACCCCCACCACTTTTTCCACCCAAAACTCCTTTTTTCTTCTCTACTCTCTTCTTCTACTTAAACTACCTCAATTACCCCCACTTACCCCCATTTACCCCCACCACCGTTTTCACTCTAAACTTCTTTTTTCTTACCTACACACTTCCCTTACCTAAATTACCTCAATTACCCCCACTTACCCCCATTTACCCCCACCACCTTTTTCACTCTAAACTTCTCTCTTCTTACCTACTCACTTCCTTTACCTAAATTACCTCAACTAGCATTTTACCCGTTCTACGAACGGGAAGTAGGTTTATTTAATAATGCAGAAATTAACGAAAACTTGTAAAGGTGTGGTATATGTTGAAATTGTTGTTATTTGACAGAAGTGAAATTTGGCAGTTTGGAATGGGGATCATAAACAATGATGAATCACGCAATATTGATTTGGCGTAGAACTTTGGAGATAATGGATATTGTAATGAGGATGTAGATGGGTAATAATTTGAATAAATACTTCACAATGTTTTTCAAACATGTAATCAAGATGTGGGCCATCAAGATCGAGTGCTTTAGATGGAGTTTTAACACAGAAGAAATGGTCGTACAGAGTAGAAAATTAGATGGAAATGTAGGAAATTAAATTTCAAAAACATTGACACCAAGCAGAAGATGCTACGGACAATATTAAAGGCGCTGCGACCTGGTGCGTCATTGACGCAATTTATCAAGGAAACATTGCATAATAGGCCTAGGTGTAAATGTGATTGCATGGTTCATTGGATAGTGAACTTTAAATTGCTGTGGTAACAGAACCTGATGTCACAATTTGGTGCCAAATTCGTCTTACCTGTGTCCTGGCAACTTGAGATGCAGTTGGGTTTCTTGAGAAATTCTTGCAGAGGGCTGTCAGTGTTTTGTTTGCTGAGATGGCATCAGTTTGGTAGTGTTCTGATAAGGTCACATGTGCATTTGTTTTTGAGGGTAGTTCTTGGATATGGCAATAGGGGTGCTGTGTTGTGTTTATGCTACACGCAGCCACCTGGTGCTAGTGGTGGGAATTAGGTTTGTTTACACTGGGGAGCGTGGTTGGAGGCTGAGAAAGTTGTTTTTAAAATGATAGACATGGAAAATTGTGGATGGTGAGGGTTGAATGAACCACATCTGGACACATGCGGATGTGGGAATATGAGGTTGATAGGGGTAATGGACGTGTGGAAGTGAAGGTGAGTGAGCATTTTGGCAACAAAGAGGGGGGCAAACCAGGGGGAGATTTCCGTAGTCAAGGAAGCTGGGTTATTATGAGATTACCCCACTTAACCCCACTTACCCCCAATTACCCCATTTACCCCCACCACCTTTTTCACTCTTAACTTCTCTCTTCTTACCTACTCACTTCCTTTACCTAAATTACCTCACTTACCCCCACTTACCCCCATCACCTTCCCCACATAACATATATCTTTCATCATTTCTCACCTCATCATCACTAGTTCTCAATATGAGCACCGACCCCAAAAAGTCTAATGTTTCCACACGATCACGTAGCCGCTCCGAAACTCGAAAAGAATCAGGGTGTGCAGATTACTCTTTTTATGACGCTGTCAATGGTCCTTTTTAGGTTTTCGCGTTCCTTCTTCGTAGTGGTTACTGCTTCCCATGCATATGTGGCAATTGGTATTATGCAGGCCTTTACCACCTGCCACACCATTCTCATCTTAATACCTTTAAGGTCTGGGCTTCCTGCTATAGCCATAATTGTGTTGTAAGCCGCTTGTACTTTCTTCTTTACTTCATTAAGTTGTTTATTCCATTTTTCCACTTTTTGCAACCATCAGTATCTGAAGTTCGGGGGAACGGGCACTGCCCCCCCCGGTCATACCACTGCTAAGTTTATCGTCTGTTATATTTCTCCGATCATGTATGGAAATCTAGGCCCCAAATTCGACACCATTTTCCCAAGAATCAACACATCAAAGCAAAACAACATAAGCATGGTGAACTCGCATGTGTTCCGCTTGCGACACAAATTCTAGTTTTTGCAGTTTATCTATTTATTATGTGTGCATATATAATATATATCAGCAGACATCTGAAAGCTTTGGATTTTGGGACGGCTCGCGCTTCGATCCTCCGGGCCTCTGAACGCTTCTAATCTTTGGGACTCAGCCCCCCCAAATTTGCATTACTAGTGACGCCACTGCAAATAGGGCTAGATGCTGTTTAGGACCCGGTTGATTCTGCATGCCACAGCAGACTTAACTAGACCTAGTGAATAAGACTAAGTCTTAGCCTTTCATATGCTTTGAAAAATGAAGATCCACACCACATCATGTGAGACCATGATGACCACATGCAGTCAGGTCAGTCTGTCAGTGTGTGGCAGGCTAGGGTCAAACCAAACTAGTAGCCTACAACTACAGCCTAAATTTCTGTAGTAATACATCAGGGATAAAGGCCCACTTTGTACACTGTTAGAATTATCTGGTTAAAACATAACCCAAATAAGCATAATTACCCACCAATGAGGTTCATTAATCAAAATTAATTCTTAATCTCCTCTATCTTTTTACCTTGGAAATTACTTTGTCCTTCGACTGCTAGGTGGCGAATTTTGTTGCACTGCCATCCCTCTGGTGGGAAGATTGTGAACTTCTAAAAATTTAGACTTCCGGCTGTCAAACAACAGCACATCAGTTCCTGATCAAAACATTGTCCTTTTGGTGGAAATTGTGTAAGTTTTGGTCTCCAGACTATCTAGAATTCTGGTATGAATCACAAGAGACTGTTGGGGGCTTTGTTCATGTAGTGTGGCTTTCTAATTCATCAAAATTGTCTTAGAAATCCCATGACATGAATCACTCGGTGTGCAGCCAAAACGGCGATAAACCAGAACGGCTATTCCTATGTTTACCATAACGGCGATGATAAATTTGACTAGAAAACAAGAACGGCTATTGCACTAATTTTTGTAGAAATAGCTTGAAAACTTAGTAATTTTACTTTAACACTATACATTTTGTTACCAAGCATTGTTTCGTTATCAAAAAGATCATTTAGTTACGTTTTTTGTTACATTTTATCAAGTTTTATACATTTACTAAGTTTTAGCTACATTATAACATGTAAAATTAGACAACAAAAATATTACGTTATTTTGCTACAAAGTAACAAATATCTTGGATGTGAACTTTTTTGCTTCAAAGTAACAAATATTAGACTTTTTTTGTTGAAAGATACTTTTCTAAGTTGATTTTTAACTAAAATTGTCATCGCCGTTTTGGACTTTAATCATCGCCGTTTTGGTAATGTCTCTAAATATATGAATAGCCGTTCTGGTTTATCGCCGTTTTGACTGGCAGTCGAATCACTCAATCAGAAGAACTGTCAGAATAGACATTGACTCTGTGACTAAATTCACGAAGTAGAATGAGTTCTGGCCCATTTCATGATGGTATCCGGGAGGGGGAGGGTTGATCCTGTAGAAACATGATGGGCTGCCAATCGCTGGGTCCAGGGTTCAAATCCAGCTCTTGTCGGTCACCCAGCTGGGCCTACTATGTTGGACGGCTGTTTCATTCAACCTTCGCCTAGCTGCATTGTCCTCCTGTCCTAATTAGCCTACCAAGTGCATACAGGACGTAAAGCCCCAATCTATCATCCATCCATCATGATGTTACCCTGAGGACAAATTCAGAATCAGTTGAGTGACTCCCTAAGCAAGTCAGCAGTATATGAGCTTGACCAATTCATATAACCATAACTGGCTTAAGCCATGACATTGGGGTTTATCTTCTAAATTCAATATGATTCAATGCCATTTTCACAAAAAATCCACTGGAAAATTAAACAGCAAGGCATTTCTTCTCATTTATTTTCTGGTAATTGTCGCCATCCATGGACATCTCTGTGATCTCGCACAGGGGATAAAACCACATGATACCACATGAGAAGGATTAAAATGTGCAGATAAAATTGTTGCTTCAAAAACAGAATGGTCCTACTTGGTGAGAGCGGTCTTGAGGGCTTCCAGGGAAGGTGCCTCTGCCAAGCCTTTATAAAATAGTCTTTCTGATCTTCCTGATGTTAATACCGGTATGTAAACAGTTTACCTGACTGTCCTCATGAATTGGGATGCTTGTACCTGGTAGGCTATAAGCGTAATTTTGAACTCAGCCCTCTGTCCTAAAGGAATGCATTTCTCAATGGTTGTATTTTTCTCATAATGTTACAGATTGAAAACGAAACACTCAAAATGACGCAGATGGAATTCTTTGGCTGCACCTTCATTGCGTTTGGATTGCCATGTTCGTTGTTCATCTTCACCATCGCAAAAGATCCCCTTAGAATTATTGTTTTAATGGCAAGGTAAGTCAAGCCTGCAAATTTTAATGTGACTCTCTTCAATATTAATTATACTATATATATAGAACTGTATAAGGCACACATTGTAGAGTCTAATTCTGTATGAATTGGAATGATCATTAAATTTCTGTAGGGCATGAAAAAGTTAAATACTGTTGGGCATGAAAAAGTTAAATACTGTTAAGGAAGGTTTTGAGTATAAAAATTTATCACATGGTGTGGTAGCTATTAATATGTGAAGGACAGTAGGGAATGTGGTCATTGAAACCAGAAAATGTTTGTATCTATGAGTTACCGTGAACTTGACAACTTACTGACATATATTAAACTGTTGTTGTTTTTTTCAGCGCGTTCTTCTGGTTAATATCGTTACTGCTGTCGTCTATATTATGGTTTGCGGTAGTCCCTTTACGAGACCACCTCGCATTTGGACTTGTGTTTTCGGTGGTGTTCCAAGAAATGTTTCGCTTTCTCTTCTATTTGATGATAAAGTAAGTATTAATTAATTAAGAAGTTAAAAAATAGATCTATGTGTATTGTGATTCTGTGGAATATGTGGATTATAATGAGACTCAGTGTAATATTTCATAGAAAAAAAAACTTATTGGGCTTAATTGTTGTTTTCAGAAAAGCAGATGAAGGACTAAAAAAGGTTTCTCAACAAGAGGGAATGGTCAGCGGGGTGCAACTAGTTGCCAACAGACATCTCATGTCCTATGGTGAGATTTCGTTATGTTGTAAATATAGATCATTTATAAGTTTTCTGTGTTCATTTTGGGTTTATTTCCAAAAAAGGCCCCAAGAAGATTTCTATATACACAATCAAACACATATGAGATGAATTTTACCTTCAGGAGATGAAGTTAAAATGTTTTACTTAGATATTGACCTTAATTCTGGAGTATCTTGTGCCAGGGACTTGGTAAGCTTGTAAGCTTTTTGGTCCGAGGCCTATCTATGCGATGGTTTTATTTTTGACATCTTTTATTGAAAATAGGAAGTTAGAATATTATACTTTTCATATCCTAAGGTGTTTCAATAATGCTTTTAGGCCTATTACCTGAAGTCTACAAGAGAATAAATTCTAAAAGATATGTTTTGTCATGTGTTTACTAGTAGTTAGAACTATTGACACATAAATTTCTCTTCAATTGATGCACTTTCAGTTGCTGGCCTGGGCTATGGTATCATTGCTGGAGCGTTTTCCTTAATCAATGTTCTTGCCGACAGCACTGGTCCAGGGACCATGGGCATCAATGGCAATTCATCTCTTTTCTTCATCACTTCTGGTAAGTTATAAAAGATGAATATCAGAGTTATGGCAAAGCCGGCAAGTCCCAGTACTAACTACACTGGTGAAATATTGTGATAACTGCTAACAGGATTATAGAACCACTTGGCAGTTGGCACTCTTGTAGGCCTACTGTTTAAAAGGAGGTCAGCATCATATGGAGTGATAGAGTCGTACTAAATGCAGTCCATAAAACTGGAGAATTGTAATACCTTGGTAATTTACTTTGTATCATCGAAATCAAGTGAACGTGATTCAATGCGCTTGTGCATCAAAATTCAAAATATGTGTGAACAGTAGACACTGGGTTGAAGCCACATTGCACACTTGAGTTTCAGGCTCTTTAGTATTTTGTTGGGCTCCCAAAGAGTTCCAAAGTAGGAACCACGAGAAGTTGTTTTGCTGAAGTGATATTACATCATATTATCCAAAGTAAATCAATATGTTGCTGTGTTGTGCCCAAATTGTTTTAGCATGTTTTGTTTGTTTTCAAAACTTGTGTAAAATTTCTTTTCAGCATTCCTCACTCTCTGCTTCATCCTCCTACACACAGCATGGAGCATCATCTTCTTCAATGGAATTGAAAAAAGAAAATACTACCAGCCGGCCCTGGTCGTCTGCATGCACATGCTCGTCTCATGTCTCGTATGTATAGATTGATATTTAAGAACATTTTGGTACATGTAGTTTGCTAGAGCATTTACATGGTAATTTCCCTTTTTCATTTGGTTTATTCTTTGTTTGAGCGTAAATGATGTTTTTGTAGTAGGGTAAGTCCGTGTCAATTCAACAAATGGCTCCCACTCGACCGACTCAGAATGCCTCCAAAATTTACCAGGATGAAGGTTTCTTGCCTAAAAGCACAAATCCCAAATAATACAGTGATATCTTTAATAATTTCTATCAAAAAAATTCATGAAATTTTTAGATTTTTCCTGAAATTTTCTAGGTCCAGAAATTTGAAGGCATGTAACTCAATCAGTGTAAAACCTAGAGACTTGTAATTAGGCAACACGTTTTTAATGTAGCCCAGGTGAAATAATGCATTGTTTCAGCCACCTCAATTAATTTTCCTCTATTTCACATGTTGTCGAAAAAATCTGAAAATTGCAGTTTATTCCCATTTTTGTCCCCAAATTTCTCTGTCGATATAACAAGTGGAGATTTAATATCATGGTCGAAGAATCTTTGCTATGACTTCTAAACATGTGTGCAGTATCAAGCTAACCACACAAATATTCTTGGAGAAATGTGGTCTGAAAAACTGAAATTGTGTAAAATTGGTCAACTTCTGACCGAATTTTACAAGGTATAGTAGCCTATATTTAAAAAGTGAATACACCGACCTAAAGAACAACATCACATGTGTTCACAGAAAAAATTTCTAGTTGGTATCTATTGGCGCTTTTGTTACACAAAATTTCAAAAATTTATAGTTTCAAGTTTACAAATTTGTCATATTGATACATTTTCGCCATGCAAACATTTTCTTGTGCTTTTTTTTATACACACTATTGCACTGCAAGTTATCAATGACATATTGATATGATATTCTTACATTGAAAACAAGTTTTGCAGCTACCTGAAACAAACTTTGTTTTGTTTTTGGCATTATCAAATGAACATCATCTTCGGCATTAATCACCATAGTTTGCTTTGTGTAGAGTAGGTCAGTTTATAGATTAATTAAACATCTCCAATTATTTGTAATTATTATGGGTTTTCTTGATTACGAGAATGCATCAAAGCTGAGGATGATGTTCTTGTACAATAGCTGAATCCACATTGTCTGGCAAAGGCAAAATAAATGGTTTGTGCTGGGTACCAAATATGCCATGATAATACTGGGCCCCACTAGAACCTCAATGGCAGAATTTGGATGAAAGTGCATTATGGACTTAGACAACAATAAACCAATTAAGCTGAAATATGAACAATGTTGATGAATTTAAACCACAACAATGCACAAAGACAACTTTTAATTATAGCAGAATACATTAAAAAAATTACTCACTAAGCAGATTTATTTGTAAATTTTTTTACAATTTCGGATAATGCCTGTTTAATACACAAACAACAAATTTAAAAAAATTTATGTAGATATAAAGCCAAAAGATACCAAGTTGAATTTTTTTCTGTGAACACATGTGATGTTGTTCTTTAGGTCGGTGTATTCATTTTTTAAATATAGGCTACTATACCTTGTAAAATTTGGTCAGAAGTTGACCAATTTTACACATTTTTTTTTCAGACCATTCATCTCTAAGAATATTTGTGTGTTTAGCTTGACACTGCACACACGTTTAGAAGTCATAGCAAAGATTCTTCAACCATGATATTAAGTCTCCACTTGTTATATCGACAGAGAAATTTAGGGACAAATATGTGAATAAACTGCAATTTTCAGATTTTTTCGAAAACCTGTGAAATAGAGGCAAATTAATTGAGGTGGCTGAAACAATGCATTACTACACCTGGGCTACATTAAAAACATGTTGCCTAATTACAAGTCTCTAGGTTTTACACTGATTGAGTTACACGCTGTCAAATTTCTGGACTTAGAAAATTTCAGGCAAAATCTCAAATTTTTCATGAATTTTTTTCATAGAAACTATTAAAGATATCACAGCATTATTTGGGATTTGTGCTTTTAGGCAAGAAACCTTCCACCTGGTAAATTTTGGAGGCATTCTGAGTCGGTCGAGTGGGAACATTTTCTGAAATTTGATGAAATGACGCGGAATTACCCAGTAGCTTTATAATTCAGTGGAATTATGAAGTTTCAATTTAAAATTATTTTATTCAAGTGTCAAGAATTGTTTATTGACTTCGATGTATATCATCACAGGTTCATAGTTGCTTGAAGTTAAATAGAAAGCAGGTTCTTAGAATAATTTTATTTTATTGCGGAATGTATATTTTTCAAGCATATAATTATTATGACTCTTATAGCTAGTTTTCCGTTTCATTTGCAGACTTTGCTGAACCAAGGAATAAACCCAGTGTACGTGGCCAGTCTGGTGACTGCTTATATCGTTCTTGCCATTTCATTTGTGTTGGCATTTGTCATTGCTGGAGGATCATTCCAAGGACTCAAGGCTTTCTGTCTCAACAAACCTGTCACCTACACCTTCAATTGAATTGGGGCAGTGTCCCACAAAGACTGTTTATTTATCTCACAAGTGGACGGAATCATGTGGTGTCCAAATTTATGATTGTCATCTTTATTATTTTTCATTTGTGTTGTAAAAATTTATTGTATAAAAAATATAACTTAAAATGTAAGTTGTGACTGTGATTTTCAATTTTGTAAATAATGTGTATATTACCAGGTATACATATGTATGACACTGCGCTTGTACTGTTTTTTTGTCTACGAATTAATTTGCATCAGATGTTGCATGTCATTAAAATAAATCGGAAGATAATGTAATGTTAATTGAGAAATAAATATTGGATTTTTGCAAATTTTACTTTCTTTTATTTCTTGTTTTATTGCCAATGGATACATTTTTCTCCCAAGTGTCGAGTTACGGTGAGCCGATTTATCAGAGGAAACTACCTGAGTGCGTGTATGATATGCTGATGAAAAAGCGTTACGAACTAGCTAAAAAGCGTTACGAACTAGCTTTTTTTTTTTGAAAGAGTTGGCTTACCTCAATGGTGTTGTATTGGCACATGCATGCAGAACATACAGTACATGCCAAAGATAATCCACATGCTCAGTTAAAGTACTATGTAGTTTTCTAATTGGCCACTAGGCTCGCATGAGTAAATTCAATGATGCCCTCTGCAGGTGTCTGGCGAAAATGTGATTTACCCAAATCTATAGCGAACCGAGTAAACTTTATTTATCTTTATTTATTCAAAAAAACTGATCGAAGAGGGTACCGATGAAATAAAATCGGTAAAATAAAAAATAATAGTGTTTTGGAACGTATAGGAAAAGTAATTGAAAAATACGTACAAAATCTAAGGTAGCCACAGCTTACTTCACAAAATGGCGGACGATGGAATAGATCTTTACGCCGACGTTGGAGAGGATTTTGCACAGGTAATTAGATACATGGAGCGTCAAGTAATGAATATTGATGACAATGAAGTATTCAAGACAATAGAGACACAATAAAGAAGGTTGCAAACTGCAGAGTTACCTCTTAAATTGCGGTTTTGTGTGTGCGGCACGCTGCCCGCCCGCCATGTTGTTTTTTTTGCAACGTGCATTGTTTGTTGCAAAAAGGAGAAATTGGTTCACTGGTGGCCTCAGGATGTCCTTGCCATTGACATTGTTTGTTTTAGCAGTCTAAAGAAACAGTCCCAGTTGTAACATCTGTACTGTGTGGCGAAGTTTTAATTTAATCCAAAATTGAGCTGAACTGGAGAAACTCAAATCAATGCGGCCATGCATGCCTGCCCAGTCCACATTTTGAGCAGTTGAGTGCCCCTGCCTCTGGGCCTGAAACCTGTCGCCAAAAAAAGGCTCCCGGGGCAGTATACATCAAGCCAGGCTAGCTTGGTGATTTGATCTGGATGGGACGAAAATGACGTCGCTGCTCGAACTAAATTATAAGTATTAGTTGGAATAGAGCTGCCGGCTCAGTGAATACACAACCTGCTGATTCTTTGAAAAAAAGTGGTAATCTAAACAAAATGCTGCTCTGCATGTAGACAGTAGGCCTACAACCTAGTATCAGAGACAGCGCCAAATTCACTGTTCTATCGGCTAGACCGAGATATTAAATGGACTTCATCATTCTCGACAAGAGGATGATACTCCATCTAGGCTAGACCAACATGGTGAGGTTGGAAAATTTGGCCTTGCTAATGTGTGCTGCCTGTATTAGATTTTATTGTCCTGTAGGAATTCCCTAAAAACTTTATAATCTCAATTTTTTTTTGCAGGATGGTGGAGAGTTAGATTTATATGATGATGTCATCACAGCCAATGCCAGCAATGACAGACCTGCGTCACGGGACAGCAGGGTGAGTGCTGTGTTCTATTATAATTTCAATATCTTTCACTACAAATGTTGGAGCGCATTAATTCAATGACAAATTATTTTGGCATTTCAGCCAGTTGCGTCCAAATCACAGACGCCAAACATTCCAACCAACTACACAGGACGGAGATTTTCGTTGTATGTAGGGAACCTGACTTGGGTAAGTAAAAAAAAGACCTTTTTTGCCATAGATCTGTGTTCAGATTTGGCAATCTTATGAAGATCTCCTCTACCAAAGGAAGACACTCCTGCAGTAAACAATTCAAATAATTTCTTCCAAGTGATTTATTTTCAAAATTAATTTACATGCTTGAACATACTGTAATGATATGTTTATTTGCAGTGGACAACTGACCAGGATTTGACCGAGGCCCTTTCAAGTGTTGGAATCACAGATATTTTGGAGATCAAGTTCTTCGAAAACAGGGCCAATGGACAATCAAAAGGGTACGTGTGCATGTGTCACTGACACTGGCTTGCATATGGTTGCTTGAATTAATTTAATAGGATCATTGATTCCCTTGACTTGTATAAATTGCAAATATTTTAATTATGTTTTAATTATAAAAATTGCAAATATTTGGCCAATATCTAGGCCCTTAATAATGATTTGTGATTGTTTATTGTGTTACTTTGTTTTTAGGTTCTGCATGGTGCACATGGCTTCAGAGTCATCCATGAGGTTATTGTTGGAAAAGTTGCCCAACAAAGAACTGCACGGTCAGAATCCAGTGGTTACTCATGCTACCAAGTTCAACCTGAACCAGTTCGAGCAGTCTTCGCGCAAGGATGCCCCTCAGCAAAATGGTGACCGTAAGTGTAATTGTGATGACTTGATCCCTTTATTCCTATGATTAGTGAACAAGTTCCCGAGAGCACTGTGTATGACATTGCATCATATGATTTTAAGAAAAAAGAACCTGCTGATCCTGCTTATGTGTTTCATTAGGAACATTAGAATTAGTTTCATTACTGATTTAATAAGTTCTTAAATGTTTCATATAAAAATAATTTTGCTCTGAAGCTTTGAACTGTTCAGAGTTAGGGGACCAATTATATTATGGTCAGTCTGATTCTGATCTGGTCAGATTTTGCGGCTCAAGTATAGAATACAACTAAAGAGTGCCCTCCCCAACTGAATAAACGGCGGGATTGGCGGGAAAGGTGTTAGCAAAGTTCTGTTTATAAGCCAATCCTGTGGCTTATTCAGTCCAGGGAGGTCACTACTTGTTGGATACTACACTTAAGTCAATTTTACTTTCAAGGGAGTTGGAGCCCCTATACTCTGTATAGGGGGCTCTATTGTGGTGAACGTGTGCGTCGTAGATCACCAGCCAGCCTATTATTTTGTAATGAGGTCTCTGTCAAGATTACATTGGGTATTCCCTCAAATGTCATTTCACTTTGTTCTATGTATGTTAACTTAGGTTCTTACACCTTTTTTCAGTGGCGGATCCAGACAGGGTATTTGGAGGGGGGGGTTTGGAAGAATTTTTGTAATGAGGTCTCCATCAAGATTACACTGGGCATTCTCTCAAATGTTATTTCACTTATGATGGCAATCAATGATGGCAATCACAGAACTCATTTGCCCCCTCCCCTTAGGTGCCCCCTCCCCTTAGGTGCCCTCTCCCCACCAATGTGCCATCTCCCCACCAATGTGCCCTCTCCCCACCAATGTGCCCTCTCTCCACCAATGTGCCCCCTCCCCACACATGTCCCCCTCCCTACCAATGTGCCCCCTCCCTGCCAAAGTGCCCCCTCCCTACCAATGTGCCCCCTCCCTGCCATTGTGCCCACTCCCGCAAATGTGCCCCCTCCTTACCAATGTGCCCTTCCCTACCAATTTGCCCCCTCGCTACCAATGTGCCCCCTCGCTACCGATGTGCCCCCTCCCTACCAATGTGCCCCCTCCCCGCCAATGTGCCCCCTCCCTGCCATTGTGCCCCCTCCCGCCAATGTGCCCCTCCCTGCCAATGTGTCCCCTCCCTACCAATGTGCCCCCTCCTTACCATTGTGCCCCCTCCCTACCAATGTGCCTCCTTCCCCGCCAATGTGCCCCCTCCTCGCCACTGTGCCCCCTCCCTGCCAATGTGCCCCCTCCCTACCAATGTGCCCCCACCCTGCCAGTGTGCTCACTCCCCGCCAATGTGCCCCCTCCTTACCAATGTGCCGTTCGCTACCAATGTGCCTCCTCGCTACCAATGTGCCCCTCCCTACCAATGTGCCCTCTCCCCACCAATGTGCCCTCTCCCAACACATGTGCCCCCTCCCCACAAATGTCCCCCTCCCTACCAATGTGCCCCTCCCTACCAATGTGCCCCCTCCCCGCCAATGTGCCCCCTCCCCGCCAATGTGCCCCCTCCCCATCAATGTGCCCCTCCCCATCAATGTGCCCCTCCCCACCAATGTGCCCCTCCCACCAATGTGCCCTTTCCCCATCAATGTGCCCCCTCCCCACCAATGTACCCCCTTCCCACCAATGTGCCCCCTTCCCGCCAATGTGCCCCCTCCCTGCCAATGTGTCCCCTCCCTGCCAATGTGTCCCCTCCGTACCAATGTGCCCCCTCCCCACCAATGTGCCCCCTCCCCACCAATGTGCCCCCTCCTGCCAATGTGCCCCATCCCTACCAATATGCCCCTCCACCAATGTGCCCCTTCCTACCAATGTGCCCCTCCCCACCAATGTGTCCCCTCCCCACAAATTGTAAATACTCTCAGTCATGCACTGCAATGCAGGCACGAAATTTGTGGTGAGCCTTCCACAATGATACAGCTCAGGGCAGCCATAGAACGGCGCCTATGGGCAGAGACTAGAGGAACATTGCCCAAGGTTCCTATGCCGTAGCATTCTCCAGTGTTGGTGACCACCGTATGATGATGATTGATGAGAAGACTGGGAGTCTGGCACATACCCTATTAATTCATGGATGCCCAGGGTCTTTCAGTTGCCCCAGCACAGAACACTGGATACAACCCGCCTCCATTTAATGTCCCTTGGGCTCGGACCAAATTGAGTTCCAGGAGTGGGAGTCGAACCCACGACCTCAAAGCCAGACTGGTAGCACAAACAAGCACCTTAAACCATTAGGCCACGGAGAACTAAATGTGCCCCTCCCCACCAATGTGCCCCCTCCCTGCCAATGTGCCCCTCCCCACCAATGTGCCCCCTCCCCATCAATGTGCCCCTCCCCACCAATGTGCCCCTCCCCATCAATGTGCCCCTCCCCTACAATGTGCCCCTCCCTACCAGTGTGCCCTATCCCCATCAGTGTGCCCCTCCCCACCAATGTACCCCCTTCCGCCAATGTGCCCCCTCCCTACCAATGTGCCCCCTCCCCATCAATGTGCCCCTCCACACCAATGTGCCCCTCCCTGCCAATGTGCCCCCTGACCAAAATTCTTCTTGATATCTTTGTCAATTCCATCTCTCCCCCCCCCTTGCGGCCATTGCACCTTGGTGCCTTCTAGTTTCAATTTGTTCTTTTATTTACACCTATTTCAGTGGCCCCGTTCTATTATGACAAATGGAACTGGTGACTTGCATAGAATTCCTAACATAATGCCGCTATTCCCATTTAAAACTTCTTGAAATATAACCTTGTATTGAAGAGGCATGAATGTTTACCCAATTTGTCATTCTTATCTATCTATCTCTGTTGCAAATGTATGCAAATGCAGCGGCTAAATCACTGAGATAGAAATAAAATTTTGCAAAAAATGCGGAGCAACTGAATGCCGTAATGAAACCTACACGGGCTTCCTATATAAGTGCCCCCAATGTGAAAATAGGGGCGACAATTTCGTCCCTGTGGGACAGCATTACATGCGTTGAACCATCCCCTATCTCATGCTGCATCTAGTTTTGTCAGATAGCGACACATCGAACAGTTTCCATTGAAGACATTTTCCATTGAAGGCTTGCTCTTTTGTTTCAGGTCGTGGTAATGACAGAGATTCAAACAGCAGAGACCGCAATAATGACAACCACCGCAGAGATGGACCTGGACCACCACGCAACATGGGAGGAGGACCGGGTATGGGCCCAAGACCCAACTTCCCTGGCGGCCCAGGACCCCGTGGGTCACAACCCCCTCGTCCCATGCCTGTTGGAATGCCTGGCCCTGGAGGACCCCCCGGTGGACCTATGGGACCCCCACCCCCAGGATTCCAAGGTACACATGTTCCTAAATTGTTTACATCTGCATTAACTCTGTCCCTTTGTTGTGGCCTGGTAGTTGTGGTAGTTAGTGTGATGGTTGGGAGACATCTTGATGTGTAACTGGCATGAAGAACTTTCAGTGAAGTTAGTTTCAAAATTTTGGATGTGGTAGTGGAATGCTGAAACTACTTTCTTCACCTGTTAGACATTTTTGTAACAAGAAAATAGATCTTAAAATTTGTAAACCATTGCCGAAAATGTAAGAGTGGAATTTCCTATTAGCTGTGTAAGCCTCAGAAAGTAATGTAGAAGTTAGTAGAAAGTAGATATTTTTAAAATAGAACTTGAAAGCAGTCTCAACAAATAAGAAGTATTTTTGATGATGGCTTCGCAATGTTGTACAAATAACTTTGATATGTAACATGTAGTGTCATAGGCAGTTTCGTGCAACTGTCTTCTAATTAGATTTCCGTTTCTCGAAAGGGCACCCTGGATCAGGTCCCCCTGGACATGGCCCCCCTGGGCATGGCCCCCCTGGACATGGTCCCCCTGGACACGGTCCCCCTGGACACATGCAGAGAGGCCCCCCTCCATCTGGACCCCCTCCTGGGATGGGAGGACCCCCAAATATGGGAGGACCCGGAATGGCAGGCCCCCCAAGAGGAGGACCCCCCATGCAAGGGGTACGGGTAAATAATGAATTATTTCATATTTAGAAGTGGCGAAGATATTCCTACTTCGGCTGAACATATTTGCATACTATGATTTCAATTGATGGCCATATTCTTTCAATTCTGCCTCGTCTTTTTGCAGCCTCCTCGAGGCCCCCCAGGACCAATGCCTGGCCACCACGGCCCGCCACCCGGTATGGGCCTCCCCCCTCGTGGACCCATGCCAGGCCCTCCAGGAGGACCAATGCAGGACTTGCGCCCGCCACAAGGACCACCCCCTGGACAAGGTCCGCCCCGCCCAGATTGGGACCGCCCCCCTGGTATGCCCCCTCCCGGTATGGGTGAGTGGCTTTGCATGCTACACCGCACAAATTGATAACTCATTAACCGCACTCTAATTCAACACTTTGTTTTTGCTGATCAGGACTTGACATGCTTGTCTTACTTACAGAACATCAAATTTTAGTCTTCAGACCTAAACATTGTCAAAACATCAAATCAACAATTTAGTACTTTGTGTAAAAATTTCAGAAAAAGTCAAAATTTACCCTTATCTTTCGCTTTTGCCAGTACACGATGTATTGTCAATGTCCTGTCACGTTTTATTTTGCTACTTATTTATAAAATTTTGTTGCTGTGCTATTGGATGTTTTTGTCACCTTTTCACATGAACATAGCATTTGATAATCCAATATACTAACTTTGCATGATGTGAAACTTGAGTCCTTTTCCCAAAGAAACACTGCACATCATTAATTTGTTTACGCCTGTTAACAATTGTTTTCCAGTAGTCCGTTTTTGATTGGACTTGAGTTGTAGGCCTATTTATTCAATTTCTCATTTTGTAGTCAATTTCTAGTTCTGTTCTTTCAAAATAATGAACAATCATGTTTTGTCCTTTCAGCTCCAGGAATGCCCCCATCATCGGGAGCCCCACCAACGTCCCTTGCACCACCTCCCAACATGCAGAGACCTCCCACAGGTAATCACATATGTTGTTCAATATGATACGTTCAGTTGATCTGTTGGCTTCATATACAATATGATTTTACATGTTTGAGTTAACTGCTGTGTCTGAAGAAGCACAGTTTGGCATTCAAATCTGAAGCAAAGATTTGGCCATTGTCTTCAAAAATTTTCAGTTTGGGCCTGTTTGCTGAATGTTTTAGTTGTCCATGTGACTTACAAGATTTAGTTTCCTTGAGATTGTCTGGTCTCCTGGGTGTAAATTTGTCAACATTGGACTTGTTCATTATTAAATGTAGATTTAACTTTTGTATTTTGCAACTTTCAGGGCCTCCTCCAGCCACTATGCCCCCCGGCCACCCCCCTCCAGGGATGCCTCCCCAAGTTGTCCCCCCTCCTGTCTCGGCAGCTCACGTCAACCCCGCATTCTTCCCACCCCCAGTCTCACAGCCAACCCCTACTGGACCACCTGTAAGTATCTCTTATGTGTGATAATGTACTGTAATATTTTTAAAACCATATTGTAATGTTTTAGGTAATTACTGATTCAAACTAATTTATATCCTGAACTGAACCTCAAAATATACCGGGAAAATTTTACAATAAGTGCAGTGTCTGTTTATTTTGTGACTAAGAGTCTTTATCGGACATCATTCTCAGCTTTCAGGAGGGTGATTAGCCCTTCCGGATCTGGTCCAAGCAACTAATAATGATTTGTGTCAAGCAAATAATGAGTTACAATTGTTTTGCTTTTTCAGCCGATGTCAGGAGATCCTTACGGACGACCCCCAAGTTCATTCCCAGACCCATATGGCCGACCTCCAGACAGGTAGGAGAAATATTTTGGTTTAGTATTGGCAAAACATGCTAATTACTGTTGAATTGGGAATCTTTTGATAAGGAATGACACCCATTAGTGGCCAATGACAAATGACTCACTGACTTCCTTGTTTCTCTACAGGCATGAGCCCCCTCAACCTGCCATCTCCGACCAAGAATTTGAGGAAATTCTCCAGCGTAACAAGACAGTGTCAAGCAGCGCAATTTCTAGGGCAGTCCAGGATGCCAGCGCAGGAGAATACGCGAGTGCTATAGAGACCCTTGTGACGGCAATATCGCTGATCAAACAGTCCAAGATCGCCAATGACGACCGCTGTAAGATCCTCATCAGTTCACTGCAGGACACTCTCCATGGCATTGAGTCCAAGTCTTATGGCTCCAAGTAAGTCTATTGGTGAAATGCTGATTTGTTAAATGAGAAAGATTTATAGTTCAGATTGGTTGTCCATCTGGGTTGACATAATCCTGGTCAAATTGGTCTTCACCGTTATCTCCTATTTCACTGTGCAGGTCTCATTCATTTGGAGACTTTTCAAAACAGGTCTAAGTCGACTATGTGAATTTAATCATGTAGTCCTTGTTTCACGTTTACAATGTAAACTTAAAGAATCAGTCATTCTCTATTCCTACTAATATCCTTGTCAAATTTCTGATTTCATATTAAAAGAAATGTACATAGTAACAATGTCATAGACTGAGTAATAACAGTAAAGCAGCAATGCTAATTTATATGTCTGACCCAATTTATCTTTGTCTTTACTAGGAGCAGCAGCAGAGAACGCAGATCACGGTCACGAGACCGAGACAGGGAAAGAGACCGTGAAAAGAGAAGCAGAAGCCACCGGTCACGAAGTAGAGACCGGGAATACCGGGAGAGAAGCAGAGACCGGGACAGAGAACGCCACTACGAGACATCATCATCATCATCAGACCGCCACAGGAGTGAGCGTGACCGGGAGAGGGAGAGAGAGTACAGGCGCCACTAAAGGGAGGGAGCTATATGAGGTAATGTATACATGTAATTAAGATTTTATGTAATTATGAATATTATAAATTTAGTATATTATCTACCAATCGCTAAAGTGAATAATGGTATCCCCCTTGAAAAAGACACATTAATGAATTAACTTGAACCTTAACAACTCAAGAAAAATAGCAATTTATTTTGAAAGTTTCATCACTGAAACAATATATTCAGTACCATCCTATTATTGCATGTACTTACTTCGTATAAATATTTTGTCTCATCATAAGGCTTAACATGATTTTAATGTCCGAGGTTGATTCCAGTCATTGTAAACTTTTGGTCAATTTGAAAATCGCCAGTGTGCAGGTGCTCTTTGTAAATCTGTGATCTTTGTGCTAAGTGCAAGAAGGGGTGATATTATGAGGAATTCGATGACTTATTTATACTTGGGAATTTCTCGTGTAAATATTTTATAATTTATAGATATAAATATTCATGCATTGATAGTTTTGATGTTGCTGCTCAAATCATTACTGTATATTTCATTATTGCGTTTGTAAAGGTAGTTTCTTTGTATAATTAAATGTGATATGATTGATTTGCCAATTTGTTGAAATGTTGCTGTTATCAGTTTGCGAGTTGTTTGTAGGAGATGCATTTCGGCCGACGGCATCCGGGATCTTCTAGTTTATCATGAAATGTTCTCTTTCAGCTGATGTGTATCAAACTAGGCTTCAGTTGTGTTTATTTTGTCTATTTGATTGTATCACATATATCTAATTAAAGGTCCTGTTCTCAATGCCTGAACATGTAAAGCTGTACACTGTAATTTCATCCAAATTTGTGAAGTTGTCGTCTTCTTGACTAGACTAATGATGTTGACAACTAATATATTTTCAAATTATAGTTGCTCATTCGAAAAAATGTCGATTACTTATCAAAATGTGTGTTACTTATTTCATAAGTAATGAAAACAAGGTTCTTCAAATTTTGGATGATTTTAATTAATTTTGAATATGAATTTCCCGATCTCCCTCCGGTTGTTTATTAGTTCATCTAAAGCAATTTTTAGCAGCCATTGAATTAGACCTTTAATTTGTCACTTTGGGCTTGATTGGGTTACAATGGGAGAAGTTTCATTTGGGATGAATGTCTGTTGTACCATTGCTTGTAGTTGTGTTACATTGTATTACCATTAATGCATTCTTGTATTCCAGGTTTCTCTGCAGAGTAGTTCAAAAATGTTTCTCATGGGCTCGGGAAATGGTTTTAAAATGTTTTTAATTGTAAATCATATCATGGGATGGAGTTTTAATCAAATCGAAGTGGTGCTTGCATAATTCATTAATCTCTGCGTGTAATATAATTACTTGTGTAGTTTGAACTATTCTCGCTGTGTTTTGTAATCATAGGCTACAAACAATCGACCTATAAGTCACTTGTACACCAACTAGTCTCTTGTTCCCAAAGAAATGATAGGATTCATTGTCACTCAATATATGCTAACTTTAATGGCCCTTCTATTTATCTGCCGTCAAATTCAGGGCACATGTCCAAGTAGACAGAAATCTTATTTCCTTTTCGTCTTTTGTTGATATATAATCTGGGAAACACAGTTTGTTATCTGTAACTCGGGCTTTTCTTCATGTCAAGACCACGCTGTAGTTTGTGGAGAGTTTTAGGAAAAGTTGGATAAATATTTCAATTCTCTAATATTTCTTCGACATAATGTACCTAGTTTTTGTGCCCCTGGTATTGATTTAAAGAACTGTTGTTTGACATATATGACAAATATGACATCGTCATTAAGCATCCCTCGTTTAAAATGTTGAATTACAGTAGTAGTACGTTTTTATTGACAAAAAAGGTCACATATGACCAAACTGTTGAATTACACAACTTGCTTTTATGTCTCTGATGATATTAAAATTCCATCATCTCATTTGCATACACATGCTTCACATTCTTTACACGAAATACATTATAGTCCTGTCTAAGTATTGTACAGAAGTATTCTAGTCGGGTTTCGGGGTTTTTGAGCATGTTTGGCAATTTTATATATATATTGATTATTGAATCATTTCCTCTCTATTCATAACGGAAGCTCAAGTCAACTTAATGGTCATCAAAACTGGAAAATTAATTTTAGTAATGAGAATAAAAAACAGCAAGGAAAATAATTATTTTGTTGGCAAGATATGCAATGGTCAGTCATATACTTCGTAATTGAAGGCTTATTTTAAAATGAATTCTTTATACCTAATTAATTTTAATCGGCCACTCTGTGGCAATCGTAATGAATTTTGACAAGCTGTTAAGTTGACTCGGTGCTACTGTGACAATTGATCTTTGTATGAACTTATTTATTGCTTGCTTGAACACTTTCTAGTGTTGAATGTATTGTTGACCTGTACCCTTTTCATTTGTTCTAGGTAAAGGTTAGAGTATGGCGTGCTGTGTCAAGTTATAAAGGCTCAAACCCTTAGCTCTATGAACTGTTAAATCACCCTATAACCTGTGTATGGTTCAAATTTATTTGATAAAATTAAATATAATCATCAAATGGATAGTCGGACACTTCTCATCAATTTCAACGTCGTGGACAAAGATTCTACAAGGAACAGAAAGTGGAACACATCGTCGTTGCCATTGAAACGAGCTCTCCAAGATTTGAAGGATTAATCAACGCACAGTTGTGGATTTGATGAAATGAATTAAAGTCAATATTACTAAGACATCATTGAATTTTAATCAATATCTAGTAGCTATTGCCTGCCCTGTATATTGTATATGTTGGATCACTTCCTATCATTGGTGTTCATGTAATAAACCTAGCTTCTTTTAAGTCATTAGTATTGTCACATTAAAAGAACTCAACAAAATGCCTTCTTGTTATTCTTGCTGTTTGTACATATTGTCATTGTCCATTTTTATGTGCATCCTTGTATGTATGAAATCACTTTGCTGTTAGTACTTTAGTCCATCCCTTGGTTTTATTTATTCAAGTTAAAGCTTAAAATATTCAATTTTAGTGTCAGAACTATACCTAAAACTCCTGCAATGTCATTTTTGGACTTGTTATTTCAATATTTCTAAACTGATGAATCATTTTGTTAATTGACAAGTTTTGTTTCAAGTTGATGTAATTAAACATTTTACTACTGGTTGCTCTTGAATACTCAAAAGGATTCAAGTGTCATGAAAAAGCATGTTAATTTTCAGTTGGTAACATTAATGAAGTTCATCTTTAATACTGAAACCAATTAAATTTGTTTCAATTATTTGTTTGGTATGTTGTTGAATGTTTAAATCTCAAAGTATTTGAGATATAGGTTTTAAAAGTACTTGTAAAAATGATAGTTTATACTTAAAATCTCCACATTGCTTGCTGCATTTTATGTCCCGATGTAGACTGGACCGTAATCTCAAGAGTGATCATTAAATGTAGATATGTATGTATGCAATGTGAATTAAAAGCAGTGCTCAGGAGAGCTAAGTGTTCAATTTGATAAATTCTGTCGTGATGATTTGGTTTTACAGTTAATTTGTTTTTATGACTGGAATTATCTTTTTATTTTTGTATCTTGTACACATATAATCATCTCTCAGGATCTAGTGCTATGCAAAGTGCTACACAAAGCTCTTATAACGATAACGATATACTTTATTCAGTCCCCAGTGGAGAAAGTTGTGATTAATTTTAATATTTTTTTTATTGAATTAAGATCATGATGGAAGTTTAGTAGTCAAGAATAATGTTGCATGTGTATATGATATATATGATATATAACCCTGCCTTGGTACCTGAGATGCTCCATCCCAGAAAGCAAGTAGGATTTGGCCAGCCTTGAGTCGACTTTCGAGTCTCGAACTCTAGTTCAGGCCAACGTTACCGAAGTTGGCACAACACTGGCTGAACTTTGCTTGCTGTCTTGGATTGTTTTCCTTCTGGTGGCACTCATTATTTTACATAACTGAAGCACTCTTGTACACATATAATCATCTCTCAGTATCTAGTGCTATGCGAAGTGCTACACAAAGCTCTTATAACGATAACGATATACTTTATTCAGTTACAGGGTAGGCCCCAAAAATTGCACTTAGTCCCACTGTTTTTTCTGTGGGATTGAGTTCAATTATTGGTGCCGAACCTTGCATACTTGTCTTGCATTCCTTGTATCTTATACCTATGAGTTACAGTTGAGTTTATTGCTTAAGGCAGCATTAATGACCAAATACAAAGGTTCTATCTATACATGAAGCTCGCATAAATGTGAGAAGTATATTGGAGCTCTTGCCGGTAGTTCTTGTTTGTGATGAAGTTTCTTGTACCATGCGCCAAAAATGTATTTTGTCTGACATAATTCACACTTTGATGAAGAGTTATACTAGCTTTGCTATTTCAGTTAAGAATATATACAAATGCAAAAAACAACTATCATTTTACCAGTCAAAATAATTCAATTCAGTCAATTTTGTCTTATTTACAAAAATTAGAATTTGTTGAGCGACTTGTTTCATAAGCATAATTTGCTTTATGACCGACTCCCAAGTTGTACCTTGGCAAAGTAAGACTTAGGGTAATGTTTTGTGAAATGTTTGAACAGATACCCAGGTCAAAATTTATGTGGATGGGAGGTATTTATAAGATTTCATGGAAAGATAATAATTTCTTGATTTTAAGTGATAACTTTTTAACAAGAAGTTTTTAGCTGTTGGTGTATGTGAATGAACTGAAAACACAAAATATCACTAAGTTGAATTGCTTGCAACTGATTTAATGTTATCTGTAGAATTCATCCAGTGCTATATTTACAAAACAAAAATGTTGGACTTAAACATTCTGTAATTCTGATCATAATAAGTTAAAAGGTAATTGTGCAAGAATACAAATTTTTCTGAAATGGTTATTAATGGCACAGGTTATTGTCTCAAATAATTTTACAGTTAATTTAAGGATAGTAAACATATTGCCTGTAGAGACATGTCTGCCTCCTAAATCTAATGCTTTTGTATGACCGTGTTGGTTTTATCAAGTGACATATTGTAGATATATACCTTGTAGGTATCAGAATATATTATGTATATAATTAATATTTTTTAAACCATTTCTTAGTTACCTGTCTAAAAGTGTTGATATGCTTAATTCAAGTTAATTGGTTATCACAACTTGTGTAGAAAATCGTTGTAGATGAGGTTACTTCGACCATTTGGAATTTCTGTGGTCATAATATTTTTAGATCAGATAGCGATTGCTTGTGCATTGCCTTATATGGCCATACCCTCAGTTGTGATGGGTTTCCATAGCTCTTGGCTTGTGATTACTATTATAAGTCACCATTTATTGTGTGAAAAGTGATAATTAGCCTGAAGCCAAGTTTTGATAAGTGCTTTAATGTTTAAAGTAACACCAACTTTTGTGATAATGCTACTACGTTGGCAGAATACAATATGTCTTAACTTAAATTTTGTTTGGCAAATGCCTCTTCATTGGCTATATTATAATTGCAAGATACTGTCATCTTGAAACTGGTCCTTTAAGTTTCTGATAACTGATAAACATGTAATGATCTCTATATTATAAAGGGAATTTGTATTATAGTCAACATAACACATCTTTTACAACTGGCAATAGGCCTATTGAACAATGTGTGATTAACAGGTAGAGTATTAATTGAGAATTTTGCAGATTATAAGTTATTTTATAATAAGTTGATGTGCCTAAAAGAAAATATAGGGGATTAGATTTTGTTTGTGCAGGTGATTGTTTGCCTACAAATTATTGCAGAAAAAAAAAAATCTTAATGTAGGTCATGTATGAATTAAATGGGTAAGTTATGGTAAGTATGTACAATGCAAATCCCTGACACACTAAATACGACCCAAGATGGTTACTTTTAACAATTAACAGACTTACTTAACAAGGTAATCACTCCAAAAGGGAAAGCCCACAGACAACTTGCATATGACATACTAATTGACAAATACTGGCCTCAAATTTTTATTTTATTTTTCCAGAGAAATATGCTGTGCGGCTTCCTTAACTTATTTTGTGGCGAGAAATTATATTATGATAGAATCTGATATTGTTAAGTACCTGTAATATAATTGAGACATTAATTTTAATAATGGTGCTATACCAAGTTTTTAATATCTGATTGAATGATGAAGTCTGTTTGAACTTGCAGTAACTAAGTACTATGCATGAGCATTTTCTACATTTTATATAACAACTTTTAAAATTTTGAGAAACAAATGGTATTTTAATTTCAAGCATAAAATATTTGAGATTGTGTATATTTATACAGAGGCGGTGGAACTCTCCTCTCCCTTTAAAATAAAATATGTCCCCGTTCGTGCACTCTCAAGGTGGCCCAAGGCTCCCCCTCATGAAAGCTCCACCGCCTCAGTATCAGTTTGGTTGATGAAGTACTGCTATTTTAGTTGATTGATGAAATACTGCTACATTATGGGATTTAAAAACTTAACATATATGTGACTAGGTTTTACACTGAGTTGTTTAATCAGAAATTCTCTCGAAGACTGAATTTTTAGTATGATTTTAGTCTAATGTCATAACTGCGGTATTAGCGTAGGTTGCACTATTTATTTTAGTCTACATGAAAATTTAGCAGGATATAATGTTTGGGTAATTAGTTGTGCGCGCTATGTTTATGATAGTGTAATCTGCCTGCGTATTCATAATAGGTTATAAAAGAAAGTATTGAAGGTGTTTTATATCATGTGGTCATGACATTATTGTCATGGTGATTACAGAGACTGTATATGATGGACCAATTTAGAAAAGTGTGCATGTTTTTGTTGAGAAATATTTCAAGTAACTGATGGACAATTAATAGACCAAGACTATGCAATCAAGAGTCGGAGAACTCGAATGCGTTTTGCCGAAGACATTTTCACAATTTCAAAAGGTGGATGAGCGAAGAAGGAAGATTTCTTGAAGTGGAATCACTTGTGTAAGTATGAAAGGTAAGGTGCTAATTATGAAGATTCTGTGATCTATCAATTTATATAATTTTATCAGACAAGGTTTTGCCCATATGTTTACATATCATATATTTTTTAATGCATTGTTGTGTATTATACGCACAAATATATATCAAGTATGAGTCTTATGCATAGCTGCGAATTGAAATAAATTATGTATTCCAAAAATGCAAGTACTCCAATTCTAATACATGCATGTAACTTTCACGCAATAAAATTCTCGTCTGAAGAAGGATTGGTTTTGTTTGCCATAAGAGAGGCTGAAAAATGGTCATTTCAGTATTTTGATAACCATTTAAATTTGATTTTCTTGTAAATTAAGTTATTAAATTTAATCTGAGCCTCTGCAGTAAATAATTTTAAAATATATTTAATTACAATTATGTAATGATTTCCTCTCATAAATTTTTGTTATCTTGAAGTCCGCAGTTTTAATAAGAATGTGATTCTTGGCCTTAGAAATACATAGAACGGACATGAGGCTCTGGCAGATGAAGCAACCAAATCCACCATCTTGGAACTGCCCTGTATCCTGACACAATGTAACTGTGATGTCACCAATAACTGTGATGTCACTTATAACAATGGCATGACGTCACATCATAATTAGTCTATTGTGACGTCATGTCTCAGGGCAGTTCCAATATGGCGGATTTGGTGAATTCATCTTGAGGTGGCATCATACAGCCTCATGTCCGTTCTATGTATTTCTATGTTCTTGGCGGTCTCTATTCCAACTTCCCACTGAGCGTTTTGGCTTCATCAGGGGCAGCTATAGAATCGTAGGAAGCTGGAAAAGAGACCTGAGATCCCTTGCTTATTCAAACTGCAGCTATAACTGTGATGACTTGCCTGTTTCAGGGTTGAATTTTTGTATTTCAATAAAATCTTTGAACTTGAATGCTTGTTTGTGCTAATTTATGAGAATAGCATATCGATGGTGAAAGTGCAAAACCTCGTATGTCAAAATTTTGCCATTTTTAGATTTTTGGTGGAATGACTATTTCAATATCCAATGCATGTTGTCAATTGGTCACCTTGCCTGTTTGCCGTTTTTTGAAGCTGTAACACACTGGTAACAGAAAGATTTCACCAAACCTTGTATGTTGATTTGTTCCAAAAAGTGAAAGTGCAAAACTCGTAACTCAAATCAGAACTTAGAAGCTCATATTTTCAGATATTTCAACTTTTTTTGAAAAACAATGATTGCGGCACTTTTTCATGGCTCTCAGGAAATTTCCTATTAAAAAATCTATACCTCCCTATATTTGTTTTAGTGATGTAGGCTATTGAAAAAAATTGTGCATGAAAATTTGAGAAATTGCTATTTTCCTCATTCTTGCTATTGTAGCCACTAATTAAAATTGGCATTTGTTATTTATTATGGTCAAATCATAATTTTTACTGTATAGCTATAGATTGGAACTCGCATATAAATGAACTTTACCTTAAAAAATTATCTGTGATAGTTTTTTCCAATTTCTGAAAAACAGCTTTTTTTGACTTACGAGGTTTTGCACTTTCACCATCGATATTGTCCTTTGGTTTCTGGAATCTGTTGTTCTCAGCAATATTAAATATGAAAATATGGTCCATAACTGACTAGTTCTGGTCTGTGATTCTACAGATAAGCAGGGAGTGCCGCTCTCTGCCATATGATTGGCCATGAAAAAAGTCCTGATGCAATTCAGTAGGTGACCAGGTCATAACAAGACGCTGGAAACACCAGATTGATCCGAAATGGCTCGGTATCTACAGGTAAAGCTCTTCTGAAAAATATTTTGGGAGTCCATAGAATTTTAATTGTGCAGGTCCAAAACAAAAATGAGTGCTGCAAGAGACCGTGTGAGATGCACTAGTTTCTTTCAATCCGATTCGGTTCAATTGGCATTGCGCCTGGCGAGCAAACTGATATGTTAACAATCATGGCAAAAAGGTCTTGGAGCTCTTTGCAGATTGGCGGTCCACTGGAAAAATTAATTTTTAATATGCAAACTGGCTTTGCCACATCACTGACATTTAATTAGTTTATTTTTACCCATGTTGCTAGGTATGATCAGCAATGAATCAACTGATTAACCATAACTGACACAAACAATTTAGCTGGTGACATCAAACAACAAAGTTGGAAGTTCATTTTGAAACTGGATCGCCAATCTGCAAACAGCTACTACTTTTGACTCTGCAGGAGCTTTCCCTCATTTCGCATGGATTTCATCAGCTTTATGAAATTGCCTAAGACCATGATTGTCAACATAATATGAACTACTGGAGCAAAATCACAACGATAAATAACAAACGCAGCTGTACACTTTGAAACTATATTGTATTCAGAGTTTCGAATACCTTACAAAACATATCACCCTTGTCAAGGTGCATTACCAGATTTAATCAACATACAGAAATTTATAATTCGTTTGTACATAACATACATACAGACATTGTAAGACTTAAATAGTAAATTGACTATATTCATATACTACATTGAAGTAGTTAGGCTCTTTTTGTACAGCAGTTCCCATGAAATACACTAGGGGCTATTATGTTCTATGTTGCCACCAGGGGCCAATTTACAAGCCTGATCATTAATGGAATTATTTAGGACATTTCATTCACAGGAACAACTGCACAGTTTACCCATTGTTATATACATTACTTGGATATAGGAGACATTATGCATAACAAACTGAGAAATGAATATGATTAAAATTACAACATGGTTAAAATCCACAACTATGACGCTGGTTCATAGTTTCACTCAGATAAATTTTAACGTAATTTCTTAACTTTAAAAATGCATTCAGACTGGCTTTACTTTTAAATTCACCAAGCTGGAACCGACTTTATATAAATGTGATATGCTTGACTACATTAAATATCAAACCTTTATAAGGCAGTATAAATATGTTATACCTACAAATTAAGTTATCATATAGTTACCTATTTTCGGTCCACTACCATACATGTTAATATATGGAAGTTATAATTACAGTAGAATTACAGTAATTTACTACAAGCACAACCACGGCCGACGCCAAGCTAAAATGACAATATCTTGAACGAAATAATTTAATGACTTATATGACACACGAGGTGGTGATAGCCTGCGTTTAAAATGCACAGCATTACATCCGCAACACAACTGACGCGTACAACTCATTTACTAATCACATCTACCATTCCATGAGAACAAGAATTATCTGAGAACAAGAATTGAACAAGAACTACCAAGAAACAATCGGCAGAACAACGCCTCAACATCGCAATTAACACATGAAGACAATAATTACAACTGCAGATCTAAATTATAACAAGCACTTCCATTACAAATCTGGATTTCATTTGGATTTCCTAGAATTTGAGGACAAAAATTTCTTCACATTACTTTAAGATACATCTATACAATTACCTGTACATACATAGAATAATTATTTCAATGCAAAGAATTAAATGACATTACCATTGTGTATAAGATTCTACCTCAAAAGATGATACTGTACATGTTCATTATACAAGATATGACTCGATACCAGCCTCAAAATGCTTCACTTCTACTTGTCGGATCTACTTGTTATCATACACTTTATACACCGATTTACAAATACTTTTTTATAAACACTTATTATAAACACATTTACCATCAGATCATTAAGTTATTGCAAACATCTCGATGTACTAAAAAAGGATTTTTTGCAAGATCAGTGAACTCATTCACTTGTATTTCAAGATAACATCATCCTGATTCCTGAGGCCCATTGACATCATTCGGATGTAATGGACCCTTTAAAGATCTACATCTCATCAATATTACTCTATGCAATAGAAGTAACTATGATATTGCACTTAATAGTAGTTACGAACATGGTATTCTCCTCATATAAAAGCTCAATTGTCAAGTAAAAAGTAGATCTAGCAATTCAAAGAGTACCTAACCTTTATCTCTTTGCGGATTCTACAATAATTCATCCAGTGCACTAATGAAATCAGCTTTTGACACAAATATACATCATTACATGTATATTGCACAGTTATTGTAATGTACAAAGAGTTACAAGCATTATATACAGCATCATAAGGAACATTATATGGGTCATGGCTTGCGGAGATGTTTTGAAGTATTTCTGTTCATAGTTCGACGTGTGGGGGCCGTATGCTATAGGGCCCCCGTGCAGAATGCCTCGTGCTGCTGGTATGCCCAATTGTCCGTGAACACCTCTCCACAGATACAGGTGAACATGCCCATTGAGGAACTCATGCCCCAGCCGGAGTTCATGGGCATGGGGGTGGCAGGGGCCTCGTCAAAGGAGCGTCGCTGGGCTTTGTTGACCACCCCCCTGTTGCGATCGTCAAACACACTCGACATACTCTCCCATAAATGCGAGTGAGGCATTCCTGGGTCGCCTCCTCTGGGCGTTCTGTTACCCGGTCCGTGCCAGCCTGCAGGCGGCATGTTGGCCTGACTTGACTGGGGGTCTGAAAATGGATCCATTGGATCCGCACTGTCCTGCACAGCAGGCAACAACTGGTCCATCTTGTTCTCAGATGGGGGGCTGAATAACACATCTATGTTGGGCAACTGACTATTATCCGTGGAGCTCTTTTTGGATTTCCGTCGAGATCGAACACGAGCCTTGGGCTCTTTACTGTCAATATCAGTGGGTGGCATGAAGTGAATATCAGACGAAGATGCCAAGTCCGTTAAGCTGTTAATAACAGAGTCTGGTAACACAGGTAATTGGGGAGACGCCCTGTTGCCAGGGTATTGTAACTGTCCAGGGATCACTCCACCCTGCCGCTGCATAGTACTGACCATGCTGTTGATGGTGGCCAGTGCATCTTGAGCTGTAGCGATCTGCTGCTGGTGTCTGGGGTCCACAATGCCCGCTTGAGGCATCTGCCCACACACTTGCGTTGCTAATGCACTGAGATGGTCCTCGACTGTTGGAGGGCCACTGTTCACGATCATCTCGCCACTACCAGCAGAATCCAACACACTGGACAGGAATGAATTGACGTCAATGGGTGACTCTGCCCTGATGTAACCAGACGCTTGCCGGGCCCCTGGGTTGGCAGTGTGTTCTGAGCAAGACCTAATACTATTGGGCGCCTGATCTTTATGATGAGAGTCACTGATTCCACTATCACAGGAAAACAAGTCAACTTCATTCAAGAATGCCAGCTCATCAGGCGCGGGTGGTATATTCACAGACTCCAGCTTGGCCAATAAGTCAGATACAGATTCCTGAGTGTCTGGGAAATCCTCTTCGCAAGGTAGTTCGGGGAAGCGAATAGGCATCATGTCGCACTGTTTCTTGGCCACAGTGGTTGGCTCGGGAGAAGGCTTGTTCTCCTCCACGCTGCTAGGAGGCTCAGTGCCAGAGACTGGCGTCTTCGTGTCAACTCCACTCTCTGGTGAAGTGGTCTCCTGCGACTGAGTCTCTCCTCCCTTTCCTCCATCCTCATCCCCTGATTCGGCACCAGATTCCTCCTCCGTGTCCGAATCACTGCCAGACTCGCCGCTGCTGGACTGGCTGCTGCTTGAGTCACTTCTGTCGTGCATTGCGGGCAGAACCGGCATCACTTCACTGTTCTGCACCTCATCTGCATCGGCCGGCAGAAGTTCTGGAATGCGTTGCTCGGGAGGAACAAACTTGCTGGCAGGAATACGAAGGCGGACTGTCTCGTCTGTTGAGAAGCGTTGCGGAGGATGGTGGTGATGAGGAACTTGGTGATGCTGCTGAGGAGGGTGAGGGGTGAGAGGTTGGGGAGTGTGTGGTTGCGGTGTGTGTGGCTGTGGGGTGTGAGGCTGAGGGGTGTGAGGTTGAGGGGTGTGAGGTTGCTGCTGCTGCTGCTGTTGTTGGTGTCTGTACATTTCCATGGCATGGGGAGTGGGGGGCTGCTGCATCATAGGGGACATCATCCGTGGTGAATTCACAGGTGGCGACATGACCGGTGAGCGCAGTGGATGGTCGTAGGCCAAGCGAGGATCTTGGAAGTGCTGTTGTTGCAGCTGCTCCGGTTCTGACACGGCTGGAGAGCGGCCTGCCCTGCGTCCACGAGGAGAGACCCCTTGGTAGGGTGGTGGGTCCATGTACTGAGGGAGCATGGGCATCTCCTCTGGGGGTGCTGCGGCAGGAGATGTCTGAGTCTTTCTCCTCCCTCTGCCTCTTCCCCTCCCTCTGCCCCGGCCACTGGTGACTGGAGGTGGGGAACTTAGAACAGGAGAGGCTAACGTTGAGTTGTTGGGGAATGGGGGAGTGGCGTAATTTGGAGATGTGATGTTGGGGTTGAAGGACGCAGGGGAAGTGGCAGGATAGCCCGGGTACATGGCATACTGACCAGCAGCAGCCGGAGACGTGTGTGAAGATGCACTGGAGATGGGAGACGTGATTGGATACTGACCAGAAGATGAGGAGATGGGTGAAGTGACAGGGTAGTGTCCTACTGGGGTGGAGACTGGAGACGTCACAGGATACTGACCAGGTTGACTTGAGATGGGAGAGGTGACTGAGTAATGGCTGTTCGCTTGAGACGGCAACGGTGAGGGCAGGGGATAGTAGGAGCCTGGTACTCTGGGCGAATGCACGGCAGGTGAGGGCAGTTGCTGGTTCATAGGGGAAGCAGTAGGCATGTGTGTGGAGATAGTGAGTTGAGGTGTGACTGGAGCTGACCCAGGCGTGTGAGGCTGGGCTGATCCTGGTGTGTGGGGTTGCGCAGAACCAGGCGTGTGAGGGACAGATCCAGGTGTGTGAGGTGGAGGAGCCGATCCAGGGGTGTGAGGAGGATGGGCCGATCCAGGGGTGTGGGGATGAGGAGCAGATCCTGGGGTGTGAGGAGGAGGACCATATACCGGAGTATGTCCTTGGCCTTGTAATTGAGGAGGAGCAGCCGTTGTAGGGGTTTGAGGGAATGGACTCTGCTTCGGGGAGAACGGGCCACGAGGAGAGAAGGCAGAACTGGCAGGCGAATGCAAGCTGTTTGCTGGTGACTGTTGGGGTGCATTTTTCTGCTTGGGTGTTGTAGGAACTGCCTGACTGCCAGGTGTCAAGGATGCAGCTGAGGGTGTTCCGGGTACCGCAGGTGCAGCTGCAGGAGCTGGGGGTGCTGCCGCGGGTGGTGGGGGATCTTCCTTCTTCTTCAGCTCCCTCAACTGAGCCATCACCGGCATGCCTCTTTGACTCGTGGTCTTCTGAAGACGTTGGGCAAAGCTCTTGACTTCCTGATCGCCTCCTGGGTTATCAAAGTCATCAAAATCGTACACAGCTCCTTTGGTTCCCTCTTGGAACTGCCGCCTGTAGGCTCTCTTCCACCCTCTCCTGTCTTTCTTCAGGCTGATCTTGATGGACACCTTATTCTCCTCTGTGTCTGGTGGCTTGCCAAAAGGATCTTCTCCATCTGAGGAGCCCACTGATACCTGACTGGCCAAGCTTGCTTTCCGGTACAAAATGTGAGGGGGAATGAGGGCCACAGGGGGAGGAGCCGAACCCCCAGGAGACTGAGAAGTGGAGTTCTTCTTTTTCCTCCGCTGCTGCATGCGCTGGGCAAAAGGCACTTTCTTGGGTTGTTTAGACGGGGGTTGGTAGGTGTCTCCTGAACTGGCGTCACTCACCACCTCATTGTCTTCCTCATCCGAGTTCTTGTAAGGACGCTTGGGCAGCTTGGGAATAGCCGGAAGTTCCGGGACTGGAGCAATGACGGCCGCAGGAGGAGTGACAGGTTTCTGAGGACTCTCGTCTGACTCGGAGGTGATCATGGGTCGTTCAATGACTTTCTCTTCCATCACCTGACTCCCGATCTTTAGCTTCAACTTGATGGGTCCCTTGAACACAGGAGGGAGGTATTTTGGAGGTGTGGGCTCTTCTTCCTCTGACTCTTCCTCCGACTCCTCCTCTTCGTCCTCGGAGTTCTCCCACTTGGGTGACGTTGGAGGGTAGTACACATCTCCCAGCTGGGTTCTCCTCACTCCACCAGGGATGTTGCCACCAGGGATGTTGTCAGGTAGACCATAAGCAACCCCATAGGCACCGTACGGAGCTTCATTGTCACTTGATTCCGAGTCTCTCCTTGGTCTTTTGTAGGGACCTGTCTCCAGTGACTCCTTGGTCTCTCCTGGGTCGGTGTACTGCAGCCTCGGAGGTGGTTTGGCATTTCTCTTGGGCATCCTCCTCTCTGGGTTCTCCTCCGGCAGCGGGGGCAGTTCAGGTTCAGCATCTGGGGGTGAATCCATCTCCACCTTCTTCCGTTTTGACTTGGATGACTTTTTCTTGGACTTCTTGCTTATTAGCCTCTCTAGTACAGGAGAACCCAAGCTTGGTGGCACTAGCTTGCCATCCACATGTACAGGGGGCCCGTCATCGGTCATGGCAGGTGCAGCAGGGGGACTAGGTGACCCAATGAACATGGGGTCGTGGCCTGACAGCACAATCTTCAGGGAGCCTCTTTCAGGGGCACCATCTTGCCGATTCTTCTTTTTCTTCTTTTTCTCCTTCTCCGGGATGATAACTGGAGTAACAGGTTCATTCTCAGGCGCAGCCAACAGTTCACTTTCAGCACCAGGCTTCACCACAGGCTTGACAACGGGTTTGGCAATCTCTTCAGTTTCTTCCTCCACTATCTGCAATCTGTTATCATCCACATCAGTCGCATCATCAGCTCCCTCCGTATCGGATGAAGACGCCCCTGAGAGTTTCTTTAGCACTACCCTGAGTTCACGGACTTCAGAGTCCTGGCCGGACACTCCTCCATCACCTTCTGTCTGCTCAGCACCTTCCACTCCTTCTGTCACTGCTGGTTCATCCTTAGGAACACTTACAGGAGGAACCACCTCTCGGTCTTTGCTCTTCTTTTCTCTAGATTTGTCTTCTGACTTCCTGGACCTTGATCTGCTCTTACTCTTCTCACTCCTCTCTTCTTTCTTTGATTTGCTTCGAGATTCTTTCTTCCGAGACTCCTCTCTCAATTCCTTTATGGACAATTTCAACTCACTCCTCTCGCTTTTCTCTGGCACAGAGTTCACTTTGGGAATTTCTTCCTTGAGTTCCTTGACCTCTTCTTGGACTGAACTTTGCTTTTCGACTTTCTCTGGTACATCGGGAGTAGCAGATCGCTGCCGGGACTTCTTCTTTGACTCATGATCTTTAGCACCACGACTGCTCTCTTTCGGGCCATCTTTCTTCACTTCTTTGTGGTCTTCCTTGTGGCTTCCTTTGTGATCTTCTCTATGGCTATCTCTGTGACTATCTTTGCTACTTTCCTTGTGACTATCTTTGTGAACCTCTTTATGTCTATCTTGTTTCTCAGTTGCTTCAGATTTAACATCCTTGATCTCCCTGTCAGAACTGGACCTGGGTTTCTTCGACCGGCTGCTACTTGATTCACTCCTGTCGCTTCTACTTCGAGACTTCTTTTCTTTCCGTTCCTTGTCCCTTTTACTGTCTCTCCTTGAGCTGCTTTTTGATTCTTCGCTTCTGACTGAAGATTCTGGCTTCACTTGCAAATCACAGTCCGAACTGGGCATCAAGTCTAACTTGGGTCTTTTAATCTCTTCGATGCTGCTTTCTTCCTTGTCCATTTTCTCTGATTTAGAGTCCTTTTCTCTGGGGCTTTCATCTCGCTTGGACTTCTTTGACTTAGATTTCTTGTGTCTCTTGCTACTGGAACTTCTTTCTTCAGCCTTTTCTATTTCAGGGGGCTTCATCTCCAAGAGTTTGTCAGGTTTTTCTGGTAACCTCCCTGCCATTTGGACCAATTCTCTTACTTTCTCCAGAACGGGTTCTACCTGAGGTTCTAGCACTGGCGGTTCAGAAATGTCACATTTGAGCTGAGTGCGGATGGCCATTAGGGGTTCGTTGTCGGACTCATCTGAGTCAGTTGTGATGTTCTTCAGTTTGGGGGGAGCATCATTAGCCTCCTCTTCATTTGACAGACTCGCCTCCGGACCATCTTTGCTCTTTGCCTTCCTCTTCTTGGCAGGTAAGAGGATGCTCAAGCCAGCTTCATCTAACAGCTCTGCTTTAGACAATGCTCTCTGCGTATCATGGGAATCCATTCTGGTGAGATCACTGGGGGCAGAATCAGAGGCCGACGTGTGAGCTTTATCAGCCATTGACTCCAGTTTATTCTTGGCATGGCTGGACTTGCGCTTGATCCGGTCTGCCATGCTCTCATAGTGCGGTTCAAGGAGCTCCGCATTGGCGGTGACTCTAGCATCCAAGTCCGCTTTAAATGTCTCTTTAGCAGTGACAACATCTTTGAGAATGTTGTCAATACTGTGTGGCTGTGACGATGCTGCGACCTCTGGGATAGCATTTTTCGATGACACACTTTTGCGATTCCTTCGTTTTTTCTTGTCAACGAACGCAGAAAAATCCCCTTGCTTCTCTTCACTCAGACTGTTGGATTCTGTCAGCTTAGGGATCTCTTGACAAGTGGGTTCTTGTGACTTGAATGGCAGCTCGCAATTCAACACAGGCGGCAAGTCCCTCTCCGTCTCCAGCAGTGGGGGTTTAGTAACCGCTGTCTTCTCAGTCTGCCTCTCAGTGTACGTATCGGGAGGGGATTCTGGCTCAGTCACATCCTCCGACTCCGCTGCACTAGTAATACTGGGTCGGTCTTCGCTGGCTGAGTCCACATCCTCCCCTTCCGCAGGCCGCACCAACCTCCGAGCAATGCCCTTGCGCCGAGCCTTCTTCCGAGATTCCGAGGACTCGTCCTGTGAGCCGCTGTTTGTGTCATCAGGACTACCCACTTCCTCCTGCTTCTTACTCTCCAAGGGTGAATTTAGCACAGGGCCATCACTCGGATCGTGCTGTTGTTTACTCAGCAACATTTCAGTCAACTTGCTCAGGCTACGTCCATTTTTCTTCCCGCCAGGTGTTGTGGCTTTCGTGGGCTCCTCAGATTCTGTTGGTTTAACTTGTTTCACAGATTCTGTCGGCTTAACTTGTTTCACAGATTCTGTTGGTTTAACTTGTTTCACAGAGTCTGTAGCCTTGACTTGTTTCACAGAATCTGTAGACTTTACTTGTTTCACAGAGTCTGTTGTCTTAACTTGCTTTGAAGATTCTGTTGTTTTAACGGGCTTTACAGAATCTGGAACCGTTGCTTTCACCTGCTTCACTGAGTCAGCTGCTTTAACTTGCTTAACAGTTTCTGCCGTTTTAACTTCCTTGACAGATTCTGCTGCTTTAACTTGTTTAACAGATTCTGCGGCCTTAACTTGCTTAACAGGAATCTGCGGCTCAGTCTTTTGACCAGAGTCTTTACACACCACTGTCTCTGACTTTTCTGCTTTATCCGACTTATCCGATTTTTCTGACTTATCCAATAATTTATCCGACTTCTCCACTTTCTCCGACTTACTCACTTCACTCTTACAGTCTTTGCTCACAGTCTTTTCGTGCTTATTCTCCTTGTCATGTTTATTGTCTGTTAATAAGTCATCCCTGCTTTTGTCCATTTTACACATCACATCACTGGGCAATTTGGTAAGCACCACCATGGCTTCTTTTAAATTCAAGTCTTTGTTATTAGCCATGATTGTTTTGGTAACATCACTGGCGGATTCTCCAGAGTTATTCTTAGTGTCACTGTCACTTTTATTTGAAAGGTTAGACGTAAGCTTCGAATGACCTTCCTTGATAAACCGCAGAAGGTCAGCGTCAGACTCGTGCTTTTTATCCACACAATTAACTTTCCCAAGAGAATTATCCTCCAAATTTTCATCCTTCCGAGATAATCGCCTATTCCACTTGGCGTTCTTTGACTCAGGGAAGTCATTAATTTTGTGGTTATTGTCATCTGTCTTGGCTTTAGAGTTCACAATGGTATCATCCAGTGACTTGGGCAGCACGTTCATGCTTTCACCGACCTTGGCGGCCAGTAGAGCATCGGCGATCTTTGACATAGCTCTTCCTGGCTTGAAGGGTTTTCCCTTGGCACTAGTGGCGCAAGAGACTGTAGCTGGTTTACTGTTCAAAGCACTTTTGGCTGCATCAGGTTCACTCACAGATGAAGTTGTCGTCGTGGTGACGGCAGATGTGACCGTCACCGCCGTGGTGTCAGTGGTACTCACTGTGGTCACAGTGGACGTCGTCATTGTCGTAGACACACAACTGGACGCTGGTACCAACTCTTTGGCAGGTGGTGACTCTTCCGAATCCTTCCTTTTACCCCCTTTCTTGGGCGGCCGACCGACAGGCCTGTGGGCGTTCTTTGTTCGGACTCTGTCGGTGCGCTCACTTGCCTTTGGTTTCTTCTCGCTCTTTTCCGAAGGAGGAGTGGATTCGGCTGATGTCTCTCCCTCCTTCTTCTCTTTCTCTTTCTCCTTTGGCTCCTTCTCCTTATCCCCCTTATCCCCTTTCTCCTCCTTATCCTCCTTTTCTCCTCCCTCTTTCTCCTTCTCCTTCTCTTTCTCCTTGTTCTCCCCCTCAGCCTCTCCTCCCTCCTCTCCCTCTGCCCCTCCCTTCTCATCCTCCTTCTTGTTGGCCGACCTGAGAGAGTAGCTGCGGGTGGGGTACATGAACCGCCGAGAGATTCTCTTCCTCACTCGCTCCTGTTTGGGTTTGCCAAATTTCTGCAACAGTTCAGGAGCAAACAAGGAGCGAGCATAGCGACTTAAGAAAGGCAAATCTCTAGCATACTTTGACATAGCATTCATAGGTTTGGCAATTGGCTTGGTACGTTGCAATAGATGGGCCTTGCGACTGTAACGTTCAGGACTGGTGGGATCTTCCTGCTGTCGTTTTATTGAGAAATCAAGTCTCTGCCTATTTAAAGTAGGCGAAGCGTTTGGTGACTTAGTTGGGGTAAAGCTTGGAGCCTTCCCTAAGATCCTTTGTTTCTTAGTCATGGGCCAATAAGAGTACTTGCTGTGGTCAATGGTCCGATGAGGACTGCCCTGGGCTTTGTATACGGGCGAGTCCTTGCCTCGGACCGGGGGAGACTTGCTAGTGCTACTGCTGGCAGTAGAGGGCGTGACTGTGGAGGTCGAGGGGGAGGTTGTGGTGGTCGTCGAAGATGAAGCAGTCACTGCCGGTGTAGAGATGATGGAAGTGTAAGCACCAATGGAAGATAGGAGACTGCCCCCCTCACCACTGCCGCTCGTGACGCTACTCGTGATGGTAGAGGTGCTCGGGGTGGAGCTGATGAAGGCAGACGATGAGGCAGTGTGAGATGCTGTGAGGGACACACTGTGAGGGGGCACACTGTGGGATGCACTGTGTGGCACACTGTGAGGGGGTACGCTATGAGATGCGCTGTGTGGTGTGCTGTGTGGTACACTGTGAGGTACAGTGTGCGGTACACTGTGTGGTACACTATGTGGTACAGTGTGAGGTACACTGTGTGGTACAGGCGCACTATGAGACACAGTGTGGGGAGCACTATGAGATACTGCTGCAGCCGACCCAGATGAGAATGATGTTGAAGGGATCAGGGGAGGAGGGGCTGACGAGTGACTCTCGCCGTTTAGACCAGGTGCATGGCCAGATTTGTTACTGACTGATGACCCAGCTGAATTAGGCCGTGACGCCGTAGCTGCACTATCTCCAATACTGGCCGCGTCACTAGAGCTCCGGCTTAAGTGGCCAGGATGGAGCAAGTCCGTGCTACTGCAGCTCGGTGGCCTAAACAGAGTTTCTGAACTGCCATTGCGTAGTAGACCAGCACTGTTAGAGTCTGAACTGTAATCCTGATGATGGTAATCCCTGTGATCAGACTGGCCACTGTCTCTGCGGTCACTACGCTTTCTGTCTTCATTGAAAATACTACTACTGTCAGATGATGGCACACTAGATGATTTCACTGGTGAACGTCTATGATCGTAATCCTCACTCAGAGATTTACTTCGATCTCTGTGTAAGCTATGGTCCTCAGTAATCCCGTTAGCTTTCACTTTCTCTGGGACTTTATGCACTGAAGATCGAGAGTCTGAGGATTCCCTCCGACCAGCTCTACTGACTTCGGGGTCTTTGGGACTGCGACTGTCACGACCCGACTCTCGTCGTTCATGGTCGTGCTTGTGGTCGCCGTGTCTCTCCTTGCGAGGGGGACTAGAGTTGCGAGGTGGCAAAGTGGGATCAATGCGAGGGTCCAGGGCACGAATGGCGTCGCTTGGATGTAATCCCATGCTGAGGTAAGAGAAAGCCGGATGGGTCGGGGGCAGGAAGGGGTAGAATGCCGGGTGCACCCCTCCCTCCGGTCGTGTGTCCGGGTGGCCGCCCATATACCGCATGGACAGTTCCCGTAAACTGTTGAAGTGCTCAATGCCAGGGGGAGGCCGAATGTGGCTGCCGAACATGCCAGGCAGGTCGAAGAAGCCAGGAGGTCGGATGCCTGCCCGACGCGCCTCTTCCAGGTGATTCAACTCCTCCCTGGCCTCCTTGCTGGCCAGCACGTCCAGCATGGGGTTGGCTCCGAAAGGTAATCCGGGGAACATGCCTAGGAGGCTTTCACTGCTGTAGGCTCCGGCCAAGAAGGGCAACTTGTCCTCCGCCCAGTGAAGAGCGTTCTCCGCGTTGCGTCTCCTGAGATCCAGGGCCTCTGAGCTGGTGGGGAGGGCGTCAAGGTGTGGCCCGTGCACAATGACGCTTGCTGACCCACCCAGGTGGTTCGAATTGTGGTCGGAGTCTCGAGATGCACTCCGACTGCGCTCCCCGCTCACATCTTTACTGGACTTCCTGCTTCCCTTGGACGAGGATTTCTCCGGTTTGGAGGATTCCGACATGGTTTGCGAATTGCGGTGGCCTCAGCGACCAGAAACAGTTGGAGTGCAAGGATCCATGCTCTGAGATCACCTCATAATCTCACAGACGAAGAAGAACCTGCAAACACAAGAAAACTTCATAAATACTTGCAATATACGTAAAAATAATATTAATAGTCATGGAAGAACTACAGAATAGGAGAATCTCTATATAATTTCTCTTATTTAGCAGAATCTATTTTCAACTTTATTAAGTAAGATGACCTGATATGTCTGATATTGCATGATCCGAACAGACACTGCCATTTGGTTGAATACCGGATATCTGACGGAGACAATGAGCATCAGTCATACTCATATACATGTACTCAGATCTTCGATTTTTTTATGCAAACGACAATCCAGTCTTGATCAGGATCCATAGTGGCAACTGGCCGGATATCAGTTAATCTTGAATACATCCTCTTATTCTGGTATAGGGCAACTTTCGCTATCTGCACATCTCTCTACGAGTTAATAGCATACAAGTGTCGGATGACTATTAAGTTGGGACATGATATTAAAGAGAAAGAGTTTATTATCAAGTTTAATAATAGGGAAGTTTCACCAAAGCAGCTGTTAGCATCAGCCCATTCAGGTCAAGTTAGTGTTGAGGTTTTATTGCGCATTCACTTTCAGCCCAGCTTCAACATTGTTCAAACTCACCTTTTCAAAACATGAGGTGGGCTCAAGTAGGCACTTGTCACACACACCTGTGACAGGCCAGCTCCTTACTGTCAAGCTGCCCGCACCTGCAAGTCAACACAATCAATTAGATACGATAGTAACCATACAACTCACAACACAGTAGTGGTAGACACTAGTAGTCCAATTAATTTAAATATAATTTATGATACAGGCCAACCACGGTCAATGAAAAATTACAATTTAAAGCAGGAAGATTTTATTTTCGCAATGATACTTCCTTGCGATACTTCCTAATGTTTTAGACTGACACAGATGAATATACATGATATATGAAAGTATAGAGTGCAAGGCTATCTTTAGATACAAATAGACTCATTCTGTCTCATTTCATACCACTGCACAATACCATGCAGTGTTCACTGTTCAGTAATTGTCAAAATGAGACTTGGAATTTTTTATAATCTCCCAAACACTACTAACATGATGAATAAGAACAGATCTCATTGATTGATAAACTGGTTCAAATCATAAGTTGTTACTAAATAGATCCACCACTTTTTTTTTAATTTCCGAGAAGTTGATACTTGTAACTCTTGATTTTATCATAACCACAACAGATAAGACATACATGCATGCACTTACATGGAATATTTTCGTTGGTATCTGTCACATGGTCAAACATGAAGTAATTTCCACGAGTACGAGTCATGCCATTTTTCTGGAAAGACAAAAGAACAACATAAGTAGACAATCAAGATAAATAGACGATCAACAACAACTGATTAGGTAGAAAATTACTCTAACACGGTCTATATATCTAATTCCTAGTTTACAAAACACATCAAAATGTATGCAATATATCGGATATCTGGGACAATCAAATACATTAACATTAATTTTTTACACAATACATTGTATAGGTCATACACAAGACAGCTGTTCAACAGTCATAATTGATAAACTCAACCTATCAAGTTCTAATAAATATCCAATCTAGTACGATAACAATTTTTCAGACAAATATACATGTATAGGTATCAATCAAGCCAGTACGAATTGCTAACTCAACCCATATTTTTAGTTTTATCTTAATGTAAGAGTCCGATATTTATAATTAACCGCATTCAGAATTTTTTGATATGTACAGGCTAAAAAGCAATCATGACTACAACATCTGTGCTTTCACTCCAAGTGTATAAGTATGACAACCTGTCTACTACGGCCAACAAATCAATACCAATGCAGACCATTTCTATCATCAATAAAATTCTCATTAATCCCTGTAGAGATCTAGTTAACTTCAATGTAATATCATCAATCTGAATAAATAAGAAATTTTTCGCCAGGTTGTTAAAAGAAATTAGCGGACATAGCCAAACAGAACTGACTCAGAGACTTACAAAGTAGACTTACAAGGTACAAGACTTGCATTTCAAGTGACCTTGACATCAGACTATTAGACAGCACTTGACAATCACATTCATATCATATGATATAAAATATTTCACAACAGACCTTAATGCATGTATGTCATTGTACGGTCAAACCACATGTAGTCATGTACATCTACATCATGTACATAATCTAGGTCATAAATAGTTCTGATGGATCATGGCTAGACAAGTGAGACCACGGACGACGTCGGACGTGCTATTTTGGAACACCACTGATTGGACGAGATCTATTCATGTCAATTGTCCTTGTTAAGCATCAGAAATAGACAAGCATCACAAATAGGACTAAACCAAGGTTCCAAAATAAGTTGGATCATTGCAGCTCTTTCAGCAGAACCAGCATAGGATCTACATGTCTACAATATGTGTTATCTGGTTAAGGAAACAATAAAACTATTGCACCACCACTAGCATTGGGAAGATGAAATTGAAAGCACTTAAACAGTAGCTATCCTGAATGTACAAACAGGACATACTAATGGCGTACGTTATCACCCATCACATCTTGTCATCTTGGCTGCATCGTGTGAATGATCAACCTTATATGGTGTCACCAATGATCACAACGACACAAGCATTCATTCCTGCTTTCTCATAGAGCTCTCCGAGAGTCTCATGCACATTTTACCACAAATTGCGTTACCGTTGTCTTACAGGCATAATGCAGAATGGCAGATATGAAAGGTGGAGGAGAACCCGGACAAAAACAGCAATTTCCTGCAAGAAACCAATAACATAAGAGGGAAGCCATGATTGTGTGGTTCCCCGGCTATCCTCAAGGGGTCTTAAGTGTTGCAGCTGCTGGAAGGGGCAGCATGGCTCATGGCTCAGCAAGCATGGCTCAGGCAGGAGGCTTCACACCTGATTCTCCGTTTCATCAATACCTCCAATGGTCCTCATGCTGCATTCACCACGTTCACATGCTTTGTAGCTTGTCGTAGCTCATTGATTTTTGACATGTGTTATATTAGCAAGAACAATTGGAGCAAGCTGCTTGCCTGTGACCAATAGCATCATTTGGATGACTTGCATAACACATCATTAATAGCACTCCCAGATGATATGTACACAATCCACGTGTAACATGCATAATAGTATCATATGCATAACAGTATCACTTGCCATGGTATCACTAGTTTATCACAATATCACACACAATACTCTTCTGCTATACATTACGCACCATAGGACCCACGTGTCATTGCAGTAATTGCCTGCACACTCAGATAATATTGTTTGGCTCCAGCATGCAGTGGCTTAGCTGCTTGGAGATTTCAGCTTAACAGCAACCAAACAACCACCGCAAATGCTGCAGGCATCAATGACAAGCATCGTGGCTTAATTTGCCACCATTCGCCTGTTGTAGCTTGCTTTAGCATGTTTAGCTTGCCTTCACTTGCAGAATCACTTGCAGTTGCATCCACTGATTCCACTTGCCTTATTAATGCGATCCGGCATAGATCTGTGATTGGCCAAGTAATTTATGCTGACAGTCTCCGACTCTCCGTAGCAGTCTGCTCCTGATCCAACAACTCCCTATCACTGAATACACTTTGGTCTACACTTCATTCTGCCCTGGAGTCTACACTGGAGTCTACAGCAGTTCAGACAACACAGCTGCTGAATCCAGTGCTGATAGGATCACAATATTCACGACAATAACTTGATCTAACAAATTCATAACTCCACTCAACACACACAATTCTTCATCATGTTCATTATCACAGCACTATAGCAACATCTGTAGCATGTAGCACAGGTGCCGAAACAATCATATATCAATGAGTTGCACTGCTATTTCATCAATACTGGGATCCAATGTTCACTCGATTGGTGTTGTGCCAGTGACAACACATCTGCTCCAGTTCCTCAATTAAGTCATAATGGAAATTTAACTTGTCAATTTCATCACATACTTCGCCAATATTCAATCACCAGATTACCACCCTGTCCAGGGGCTCAACTAGAGGTTGTGGGGCCCGTAGGATCAGGAAGGCTGGGGGCCCCTACCCGCGCCATCGGACGTCATTTAGCATGTTTAGTAGGGCTGGTCAGCGGTTGAAAATTTATGTTGGTTTATTGGACAAATCTTATATTCTTGTTTCAGCTAAATATATCATTGGCTATTGCCTGTCTGATTTATGTGAAATTAGGTACCAGGGTAGATTGAGAAGTACATGTATGTACTCAATTAAAGCCCCCAGATTTCACTAATGTGCCCACACTTGGAAAAGCATACAAGACTCAGTCAGACTTAGACACAGTTTATTATGCCAATTTAATATTACATTATTAGTACAAATTAATATGTTATCAATCTCAAGTTACCTTAGTCCACCATTGAGGGGCCTTACACAGCAGTCAGATGTACACAACATAAATAAATGTAGATATCTCATTAATAAATATAAGTCTAAACACTACCACATTATCTTGTTTCATTGACAATTTGACATGCTGAAATGGCTGGTTTTTTTCAACCTTCCGCAAGCATATACTAAGATTATTAAACATTTCATCCTAATAAATTCACCACCATCAATACATTAAACCTCCCAGCCACTGACACCACACAGATAATAGTAGGGCTATCACGATTACAGAATTTAAAAATCGATTAATCTATGGCCTAAATTCGAAGTCGATTAATCGCCGTTTTCCCGCCCATTCTAGAGGGCAAGAGAAGTCCTGTGTCTTTTAAAATCATTGTCTTGAAGCAGAGCCAGGGGCGGACTGGCCCCATAGTGGGCCCCCGGGGCAAAATCACTGACTGGCCCCTATTATCGCAATAGCGGCATTTTCAATTTTACTTCTAAATTTATTATTACTTTCATCAAAATGCATGCAATTACAGACATAAATTGCTTTTACCTGCATGATATGACATGAAATTATGAATAGTATATATGCATACATGTAGAATGAAATTAAGCAAAAACTTCTGTACAATAGCAGGGATTGTGTCCTTGCTTGTGTGATATCAATAATGTTAAAATTATCATCACGCAAAAAACGAAAAAGTCGTAAGTCAGAAGAACACATTTCTCCTTTATACAGGTAATTGAAGGGCAGAGAGTTGGGGATTCAGAAGGGGTACAGGGGCCCAAATTAGGAGGCCTACCAAAAGTCCTGTCAAAATTCCAGGGCCGCTCCTAGTGAACCATGACCGAAACTGAGAGAGGCGAGGGGCCCCTTACTTAATTGTTAATAAAAGTGAGAGAAGAGCCCCTTAATTGTTTATGTTTCTCATGTTTTAATAGCAGACTTTTCTATTTTCCTATAAGGCACATAATTCGATTTTGATCTCTTTTACATCATATTTGAAAATTTAGAATTTTTTTTAAAGGTTGCTGGTGGGCCCCCCTGTGGTTGTGGCCCCAGGGCACTGCCCTCTGGCCCATAGGGCCAGTCCGCCCCTGAGCAGAGCCAAGAGAATCTGATATTCCATTGAAAATATTAATTGCAATTAGGACTTCACACTTCATTCACTCCAACCTGCTTCAATCAGGTAATACCAATCCAATTAGCCAATCCAACAGACCAATCCAGTTGCAATCCACTCTTGACACTTGGAATTTGAATGCCATACAGTGTCTTCCAGGTACAAATATACAAATAAAAGATTAATCGATTTTGCAAACTGGAATCGATTTTTAAGTAAAATCTAATCGGCGGCGATTAATCGGTTAATCGTGAGAGCCCTAGATAATAGGCAGGCCCATAACTACACTATCCACAGAATGTTACCAAAAAAAAATCCCTATACTGTACAGCTTCACATCAGTTTGCAAATAAAAGATAAAATCAATCAAGAAAAAAGAGACTAGGCTTTTATTCAAAATGGTCAACCGATTCCTTTACTACTGTTTCTTGTTTTTACTGTAAATTTAAAATAAATCTATCTATCTATCTATCTACTTCCATACTAATATAGTAAACAAACAATGTCCAACATCACTGAAATATCTTAGAAACAGTTCTTAGCCGGGCCAAATCGACATCAAGACTGATACGCTAATGGCTTATTCATTATGTCCCAAGACTCCAAGGGCCCCTCAAACTATTCCAAAGTTTTTTGATGTATTAATGCATGTCTGATCAAGGCTTCAAATTTTATTCATGTAATAACAGCTTACAAAGCAGTAACAGACCAAATTGACATAGACTGATAATTTATATATCGCCTCATTCATTTCACAAACTTCTCGGGCCCCTGAAACTCATTTTTCTGAGATACTAATTTTGCCTACCTGAATTTGTCGCACCTCATTCATGCTGAAAGACTCCGGGTCCCCAGTATTATATTTTGCAGATGCATAATTCTGCCTGCCTCACTTTTAGACTTACTTTGAAGGCCTCCACTGATACCTCATTCATGCTGAAAGACTCTGGGGGCCCCGGAACTGTTCCAACATTTTTCAGACTAGTGTTTCCAATGAGAGCGAGAATTCTCGAGAAGTCTCGAGATTTTAATGACTCAGCATTTTCTTGTCTCGCTGAGCGAGTCTTGAGAATTGAAATGTTGATCATTGTTTGACATGGTGTTCATGTGTTTAATGTTTATAATGGTTACAAAGCATTGGATTGTGGTTTTGTTTTGCGTGATATGATTGTTATTTTGTACTTGCTCCGTTGTTCAATTTAAATATCTGTTGATGATAATCCCCATTGTATACTTAATAAATGCTGAAGTTGAACTTGTGCAAATGTTTTAAAATTGTATAATATCTGGATGTTTGGCTGTGATTTATTGGAAACAAAACACACATATTAACATTAAAACTATCAAAGATATCATAAAAGCCAAAATAATTGATCCATTGCATGATTAAATCTCTCTTGTTTTATCACTGTGCCAATGGGAGGACAGTGTCCTATATTTCTCGAGAAATTCTCGATTCTCGTGCACTAGACCATGACCATTCTCGAGAGGTGACGAGCGAGTCTCGTTGGAAACACTATTTCAGACACATAATTCTGCCTGCCTCACTTTTGGACTTACTTTGAAGGGCTCCCACTAATACCTCATTCATGGTGAAAGATTCTGTTGACCCCCGAATTAATCCAACATTTATCAGATATGTAATTCTGCCTTCCTTACTTATAGACTTACTTTAAAGGGCCCCCACTAATATCTCAATCATGTTAAAAGACTCCAGGGTCGCCCCAGAACTATTCCAACTTTTTCAGGTAGTTGAGCCACTGGGCCACCTCTTTCAATTTTTGTTTGATGATTCATTGATGCGTCCCTTCTTTTGAAAGAAAGCTTATGTATTTTTTTATCTGTGGGGGCCCTAAAGGAATTCAACATTTTTGGACCAATAATGTATTATATTCTATAATTGTATCAAACCGACATTAGAGAATTTAAAGGGCCCCAGGCCCCACTTCAGAGTGTTTGGTTACCTAGTTGTCTTATATTTGACGTGTCAGTTCTTTAGAAATTAATGCAGATACAATGATAATTCATCCATGATTGACCCCCAATGGAATTTCATAATTTTTTATTTTGCTTTTAATTTTTTTACCCCACTTTGGGGAGGGGGCCTCCCTTGAGGGGTGGGGGCCCCCTGAGGGGTGGGGGCCCGTAGGGCAGCCCTAGCCAGCCCCCATGGTAGTTGAGCCACTGACCCTGTCAGATGTAGTACATCGTACAGTACACATGATACTTTTTCCTTTTCCTTCTCAGTTTATCGTTAATTTCATAGTCTGCCCATTACTGTGACATACCATGATAAGCGCGATTAGACTTCCGATACCAATATAAAATTTTCTAACATCTTTATCATAAGCATCAATCTATTTTTTTAAATCGGATATTTATATATATCCACTCTAATCTGATATATACAGTTTTGTTATATAAATACAGGATCATATCTGAAGTTCTCCAACAACGACAATCCAACCCTTACTATAATCTACATTCTACAGTATCTAGGACATACATCTGGTGATAGCTTCGAAGATAAAAGAACAAAAGCTTTTCAATTAATGTGTACATGTTCATAACACATTTAATACCAAACATACTATAGTACACTGTACAGCCTGTGCTGCAGCTGATAAAAGCACAAGTCCCAAAAGTCATTGGCCCAACTTATTTCAGACAGAGCGAAATAACCTCATTTCATGGCAATTATGACAAATCATTTGAAGTGGCGTACACGCAACCCAGGTCATTAGAACAGTTAGTTTTTAAAAATACATAATATTTTTTAGAGAGTTTTAAAGCATTTATCCGTATTCAGTCAGGGAAATTACCAGCATATGAGGACAATTGCAATTCCAACCAAGTCCTGGCCCTGACAGGATGATTGAGTGTGTGGGGTTCATCAGTTGGGTCTCAGAAGAAAGTCTGATATCTTTGCAGCCATCCTCACCACACAGCAGCATCTCAGTTGCGGGACTTAATTCTATCCAATTTCACGAAATACTGCTAAGTCATCAGCAGCTGATGACAATTTCCTAATTTCTCTGGAGCCTTCGGGTTCTTTTCCTCATTATGTAATTGATAGGTCTGCCAAAATTCATAGAGTTAGTTGACACTGTGATACAACTTTTTACCAAGTTTGGAAGTGATAGTTGCAGTAGTTCTTTCTAAATAGCCAGTCAAAGATGATTTTGAGCACTGCCAAAGTCATGGCTAGGCCATGACACTGTGAGAGTGTCATGGGAGGGTGATGACAGTGCTAGGGTGATTGTCATGTGGACATTGGTTGTCATCAGCTGGTGATAATTTCCCTGACTGGTATTTAAAGCCTTGTTCATTCAAATTCTGGGCTATTCGAGCTCGGTTAAGTGATAACGAAGAGAAAGCCCTGCAATCTCACAACTGTAAACAAATTTGGGATTTTTATGTTATAAAGATTTTGTCTTCCTTCTCTTTTTTCCACGAGATCTGACTTCAAAACCAAAACATTGAACCATAACAAATAAGACTTCCGAAGACATGAGAATTTCTCCTTTGGAAGAAGCGCTTGGAATTGCTTAATTCCTGAGGATTAGACGACCACAAGCAGGAAAGCCAAATGAACCAATTCCCTAATCCCAGCATCTGTTGAGATTCAGAGAAATGTCAATGCCTGTTGCGTTTGCTGTGTGCTACAATCTCAATACAACATCACAACGACAATACTGCACTGAAAAACTAGGCAGTAGAGTTCACTCTGGTGTGGTCTGCGTTATTGCACTTGAGCAAGTTAAGTCACTCTCAGTATATGTACTTGGGAGTATTCATTTGCATTTAGCAATCATTACCACTGGGTACATGCCTATTACATGAGCTCAAAGATTCGATCTGACAGGCATGAGTGAGGCATCATTGAGAATTTGAGACTTCCAGTCGTGGATCAATAATACTCCATCTTACACACAAATCACCACAAAAATAGGATAAATCAACCAAGAGATCAATGAATTTAACTTATTCAACATACCAGGCGAGTGAGAGAGTGAGTTTGTGTTTTACGCCCCATCAGCACCTGTTTGGGCTATTTAGAGGAAACCAACATACCAGACCTGTAGTTATGAAAGAGAGACATTACGTCTCGGAACCTTCAAGCCCTATCTCCTTTTTTGCCTACATCATATTTGTCTTTGCTCTGCATCATCAAGGCAAGCTATAATATATCAAGTATATCACTGTAATCAGGGGACAAACAAAGTACTTTACCAAATGTGCAGCACCACTTCATCCAGTGGTGGTACAAGTGCTGAAGTAGTGTTTTGCATGACGCAAGGGTGTGTACGGGAGCACTGCTTTTAGTGGGATTGTCCATATAATGCCATAGTGTTTATGTTGACACCCAACCCCATAGTAGAGTAGTGCTCCCCTCCTGCCCTAACACTATAGCAGGTCCTAACAACAACACTATAGCAGCCCCTAGCACTATAGCAGGCTATAGAAGGCTATAGCAAGCAATAGCAGGCCTACCTGCGGCAGCAGCATGGCACTGGGAAATCAATGAGACTGGAGCAATGTCTAATGATGCTCTGCTGCGGCTGCTGAAGCTGGTGTTGCTAATGGATGCTGTCCTGCAGTTCCCTCCCTTGCTGCTGCAACTGCTTGTCCCCATCCTTAGCTTTTGCTTTTCTTTTGCTAAGCCCCCGCTTGCTTTGCTAAGGCTGTGCTTCTTAAGAGCTCTGCTGCTCCAACACTGTTCAATGAGAGCGACCAACACGTTGAGCATTGGACACTAGAGTCAGATAAGGCAGATGCTCAGCAGCCAACAGCAGTTCTAACTGGGGAGAACACAAGAGGGAGATCTGGGGCAGGGGAGAGCAGAGGAGAGCAGGGGAGGGCTGGGCCATCAACAACAGAACAGGGCATCACAGGAGCAGAAGCAGGGGCAGCAAAAAAGCACAACTGCAAACAGCAGCAGCATCAGGGCAGCAGAACCAATGGCTGTGCTAAGCAGCAGCAGGACAATTAACAGAACAACAGCATCCATGCAGGATAGCTGGCACTCTAGCTGGAACATTTGCTGGAACAGTAGCTAGCAGCTGTGGAATCCAGTGTGTATGCACTTGTCCGTGCAGTACCAGCAGCAGCCTCTGAACTTCTGAAGCATCAACATCATCACAAGCATCACCATCAGCACTATTCGTAGCATCAACAGCTCTGTCGCAGACTCACAGAAATGTTGCAGCATTTCTCACAGCATTGCCCAGAGCAGCACCCATCAGCAACGACAATCAGCCTCCCGCCCCCTCCCTCCTCCTCACAACAAAAAGCCTCCATCTCGACTGTGTCGGGCGCCGTGACATTCTCGCAGCTCTTTCAATCCTCAAACTTAATCGGTCCATCAACGACTTGAGACATTCCTCTGTTTCCAAACGATGCATTTGCAGAAATGAAATATTTCCACAGCATTCGCAAACAATTAGTCGCACAAATATGATCCCCCAATTTGAGTGCAACAATAATTGCAACAGACAATGGATGCGGAAATTCCAATATGTCATTAACACCGCATTTCACCAAACAGTAAATGAAGTGTCAAAGAACCTACCAGTAATTAAGCCATATCTTAACAGAGCATTTTCTAGATTAATTTAGGGAATTCTGAAAACACAATAGTATTGTTCGAAGTCCTGATTTCAGAGGTGAAAGATAAATGAAACTTCATTTACTTAAAACTGCAGCTCCTCTACAGTTGATGACATTATCAGACAGGCATTAATTATTCAGAACACTAATCGATAATTGAAGTAAACACAGAAGCTAAAACAGTCATGTACAAGACTTCAAAAGTTCTGCAAAAGTTAGCTGCAAACAAGTGAATGAAATAAATTAACTATCTTAATCTTTCGAAATACTTTACTTCACATCAGTGTAGCTTGCTCCACATCACTCGAGCTTTACCACGTTAACCCATATCTGCATATTACTCTAGGTTACGCCATATCACTGTAGCTTACTCTACATTACTTTAGCTTACCCAATATCACTTTAGTTTGCCCAATATCACTCTAGCTTACCCCAAATCACTCCAGCTGACCCCACATAACTCTTAGCTTAATCCACATGACTCCAGGTTAATCTCATTACTTAAGCTTACCCCATATCATTGTAGCTTACTCTGCATTACTTTAGCTTACCTGATATCACCTTAGCTTACCCTATATCACTCCAGCTCAATCCAAATCCCTCTTTGTTACTCCACATCACTATAGCTTACTCTGTATCATTCTAGTTTACCATGTCACTCTAACTTACCCCACATCAATCTAGCTGACCCCATATCACTCTAGGTTACCCCATATCACTGTACACACTGTAGCTTACTCTAAATTACTTCAGCTTACCTCATATCACTCCAGGTTACTCTACATCACCCTACCTTAATCCACAACACTCTATTTTACCTCATATCACTCTAGCTTTACCCATATCACTCCAGATCACACTAGCTAACTCCATATTAGTCTAGCTAATACTAGGTTACTCCATATCACTCTAGTTGACTCTATATCACATTTAGGTTACTCGAACCTTGTTGTATATTTCACTTTCTAGATGCTAAGCCAACTGAGCAATCAACAAGGAGCGGAAGAAGAGGGAGGCCCAGCAAGAGCGGCCGGCACATCCATCATATTATTAAGAGGACGGTGTTGGTCAATATGCTGGGCGGAGGAGAGCAGGGTACTGACCGCTGGGTGTTAGCCATTTTGTGCTGTGCTATGCTGGCATAATGCTGCTGCTGCTGATGTCCATGTATGATGGATCTGGAGCCAGGCGTCATTTCCATAATAACTGACGCTTCCATCCACATCACTATAGAGTCAGTGCTCCCGCAGCAGCATCATTGCTCACAGATAGTCATAAGAACAATCTCAGTCATCAGAACTAAACCACGAGCAGCCATGACTTGCAACTGATCAATACACATGAATATACACAATAGTGACAATACTATGTATTTGTAAAGTCTGTACTTTGTGCTGTGACCTGTACACATCTTTTTTATCACAACATTGGTTGTATACATTGATATCGAGGAAAGAGCTATTGTGTTAATGATTATAACATAAGCTACAGTTTGCAACAAATGATATGATCTAAGGGACAGCATTATAGGAACTGATGAATTTTCTTCCATCAGCACATAAAATGTGGCTCAATACAATTGCAAAACATTCCAGAGTTACTATATACTGATGCTCAAAACACAAATTACTCAGCCACAACATGCTTTTAGTCAGTCCATATCCGAAGATGAATCTTTATAGATTTTCATTTATCAATATTTGAGCAATGCCCAGTCAGCAACATTTGACTTATAGCAAATAAATCTTCGCTTATTGATGGAACCTCCAGCAGCAGCCTATCAGTGCTCTCACATATCACATTCACTTGACTGAGCCACAAGAACACTGCTCTACTGTACACGGCTGTATATTACACAAGTTCAATGCTTAGAACTCAATGCTATCTGACTTGGGTCTAAAGACTCTAAACAAAACAAGACAGGTTCAGAGATTCCTTCCAAGCACCTCTTGGTTGAACTTGGGTCTTGGGGCCACCCAAGGTTCAAGAACTCAAGTAGTGAGACAAGATATAGCTAATGTGGGTCTGGCGCAAGCTGGCCAGCTCAATAAATACACAGATCTTTCACAGAACATATAACCCTAGCACTGTGAGCAGCTTGGAAACATTTTCTGATACTGCTACGGGTTTTTTTGCCAGCAGTTCTAAACTTCTAATCCCACCAACTGTCCAATCCCTGCCGGGTATAAGATGCAAAAATCATGGGTGACATGCTCACTCCTGCCACGCCTAAAAACGCATTTCCAGGTCCTCACACACACCTGAACTATGCACCTATCTTTATTATTCTATCCTCTCCTCCTGATAACAGCAGAAAGCAGTTCCACTGCTGTCTTATTTACGTTTTTCTACGGCAACTGTCCTCTGCCACCAGGGGCGCATGAATCTGCTCAGTAGTTCCGCTTATGACATCGCCAGGGACTGGCGCCACCGTCTCCATTTTCCCGCCAAAAACATCCTCACAGACCATAGCCAGCCACACCTCAATAGTGCACAGTGGCTCACCCACTTCTACTCATCGAATCTGTGTCATATTACCCTCAATACAACAGTGTGCCCTTTCACCATTGTGTTTAACGGCATCTACTTTTGTTTTATAATGTGCAGGCAGCGGGTTGCAGTGTACATAACACTGCACTATCGTCCTGCCTTTTATCATGGGTAAATCTAGTGCAAGATAAATGTTAAATACATGCACATATTATATCTGAAAGTTTTGGATTCAACTCATAGCGATCGTCTTAACTTAACTACATAAGAAGTACTGACAAACTTTCACAAAGTAGATGACTTATGCACTTAAACACAATAGAACATTACCATAGATTTACAAAGCAGTAGAAATAGATATACCCTCCTGTTTATCGCATGGAAGTCCCAATTTGCAGGTCAACTTGCCGGACGAGGAGACAAACGCTCACTAAGCGTTCTAAAATGTCACAATTATCTGCCATCACCAGTTGTTTGCAAGTTCACATGCTGTGACACACAGAGCTGAACTTGTTGTTCGTTAATAATTGCTCTGTACATAAATGAGATCATGGTTTCTGCTAATGGGGTTATACTGGCTGTCAATGGCTGTTCCCCACATTTCATTTATAGACCTAAATTGTACCATAAACAAATTGACCATGTTGATTGCTTAATGAATGATTGAACAATGGAGAGATGGAGGACTGAGGTTTTACGTCCTGTATTTATGCACCCTGGATGCCTAATTGGGACACAAAGACACATTAACGAGGCAAAGGATGATGGTAAGTGCTATCCAAGACAGTCCGACATAGGTTCAGTTGATTTGGCCAGAGCTGGAAGATAATTGAAGCATCCTTAATCCATAGACCCTATCATCATATTCAACATACTGCCTTCTTTTACGAGATAGACTTTCGACGTAAGTGAAATATTTGGCCCACAAGATGCTTACAAGAAAAGATGGAGGTATCAAATAATGGCTAGGGAGTGTGTGAAACAGGAGAAAGGTTGTTGTGTTTAGCAAGGAGCTTTGGCTTGAAGTGGCAGCCTCCGCTGGGGAAGGAGGGGAGACAAGAGAGGAACTGCATCAGCATGTTGAGCAGGGATCAGAATAATTGAGGCGACAGGCACGGGATTCCATGGCAACCATTAGGGCAGGAGGCTGAAAAGCAGCCGGACAGAGGAGTCCCTGTCACGTCCACAGCCACAAGCTGCAGGTCACATGATCACTGCAGAGTGGTCACATGACTCCTCACAATTGACCTGGTTGGAGCAAGACGTTGCCCACGACATCCTGACGCCCTCACAGCAGCCAATCAAATGCCCTTTCGCAAATATCCATAATGGAAAGAACCAATAATTGCACTTACAAGTTACAATCAAGGACAAATTGTTCCATATTCCAAGAACTACAACCCCAATGTCCCCATTTACAATTTATCAAGGTATCTCAAGTTTTTTTGCCTGCTGCTTTTTTTTTTTTTTCAAATATCACAGAGAAGGCCTGAATGATTGCAAATCCATAGGATTTTGAAACAAGTGCACTCCAAAGACATTAGCCATCATCATTAGCACTGCATCTCATGCTATTTTTGTGATGTTGCACAAAAGCACCAGCAAACAAGAGCAGTGCACAAACAGAAACAGCAGTGCTCAGAAAGCATTGCAGCAGGCAATTGGACGACGTTGATGGAAAAGCAGCAGCAAAAGCCAAAAGCAGAGCTCTCCAGGAGTTGCATTGCACAGACGCAGCCGACAGGACATACTCGAGTGATCCAGGGCTAAGCCAAGCTAACTCACTGATTACGGCCAGCAGCAGCAGTAGCTAGCTGTCTCGGGAACTGGGGGAAGCAGCTACTTAAACCTGGAAATCCTGGAAAACCCAATTCAACCTCAAGCTGAGCCATGCCATTGAGAACTTGTTTGGTCGCAGTCTCATGAATGCTGGGTTATGCATTATTTCAGCATAATTCAGAGCAATCTAGTATTTGCACTCCACTTTTGCCGCGAGCAACACAGATTTGAGTCAAAAATAGTCAAACAATCATGAAATATATATAGGTCTGAGTTGGTGTGTTGTTGCTCCGATCTCCTATTGATCCTGACCATGTTGTGAGGCTGTGAGAGCTCACCCTACGCAGAGCACCAGGTTGAGGGAGGTTATTCGGTTGAGCTATTAAAGCAGCGCAGCCAAGCACCAGTGAGCACCAGTGCACCAGGATGCATTGCAATGCTAACCTGCCAGTCTGCTGTGGGCCATCCCTCTCATGCTAATGTGCTATTGTGGTTGAGGGAGAGCACATCTGCAGCATTTGTGACCTCATGATAGCGCATGATAATGCCCGTGCTAATAATGCTAATGGAAATGCACCAGCTACCCACAGAAATGCACCAACCACTCATGAATATCAAGCACTCATCACCAGGTTCATGAATACACCACGTCAACACAAGGTGATGACAATTGTCAACTGGGATAATAAGCCACTGCTGTCTGCCATAGCATATTACATTGACCTTGCTAATTACAAATGCAGCACTCAGAATGCTTTGTGAATTTTGATAATAAACCCAAGATAATATTTACTAACCTTGATATAAAAACAAGTGACGATATCTATAGAATACACAAATGTGACACAATACACATTATGTGTATTATTATTTAATACTATTATATAAATCTGATATATATACAGGCCTACTCAATACTGAATAACACCTGACCGATCACATAATGGTAATCATCAAATCATCATCTGTCACAAAATAGGAAGGCACATTATTATATAGAATTAATCTATAGATCCAAATTATGAAGTCTTACCTATTCCATAATTTCAAACGTGTTCAAAGCATTAATATTTTTAAATGAAAGCAACATAACGTCTGACAAGGACTTGCATGGACAACAAATTTATGCGAAATGATTTTTATCAATATGTTAAATTCAGCGCACTTATAAGATGCAGCCCATGCATACTTCTTCTTGGTGACTTAGAAACTAGGCCAACATAATTTAGCTTCCATGCTGCATTGAATTGAAAAATTGTTGGCAAAAGTTAACATTTCTGCTTAAATCAATGTCTTAGTAGGTCATCATCTCACAAATACACTCTTAATGTAGATGTAATAGTTTAAAGGAGAAACAGCCACTTCGTAAATGGACCAGACAATTAACAAATAATCAGATTTAACATTCATATTAGCCTTGCTATAAATTTGACAAAATACAGACTTACAATTTAATTATATAAGAATTCATCTGAAATACTACATTCAGTGTATTTTTCTTCTTTTCATAGCAGCGCAGTAGCACATTTCATGCAGCAATAGAGAAATTAGTAAAACCAACACATATTTTGTCATATTGTAACCATGATTTAACAACGTTGTAGAACTAAATAGCACTACTTGTACAAACTGTACATACTACACAGTAGTCAAGACATCTTGAGCAACACACACAGCAATTGGTCATACAACTGCTGTACAATATATCAAACAATCATTACCATGTCAAATTGCAAATGTATGATATTATGTATCTATAACAATTGGCTACTTAGCAATTGATACCTCAGTCCAAGGCTACTGTGTTATAAGAGTGTATTGTCAATATAGCCAGCCTTGCTAATTAATACATAATCAATTAATCGCTATGGATCTATGTAAGTTGTATATTATGCGATGGAGGGGAAATTAAAAGCACATAAACAGTAGATATAAGCATCACCTCATTCACCTGATTCCATACACAGTTATTAAATTCACCACGTATGAGGCAGATGTCTTAGATCTTGTATTACCAGACTACACTGCGAATATTCAAATAACCAGATATACTAATTTATATCTACAATTCCAGTGTTATTCCAAACATGCAGGGAATGAAGTGCAAATCACATTCAGCAGTATACTGATCTGCAATGGCATTGTGCAAGTTGACATGTGGAGGTATTCAAATGTGATGTGTCAATTATGTTGAATAGACTGACTGGACTTAATTTATTCAAAGCCCTGCTAGGCTGCTACAGAACTAAAGTAAAGGAAGCCATTCAGTGGCGGATACAGGGGGGGGGCCTAGGGGGCCCGGGCCCCCCCTAGACTACTGAGATTAATAATAGTATTTTGAAGAAAATATGCTGCGAAACGCGCCCGCGAATGCCGAAACACGCCCGGCCCCCCCTAGATGACCCTGTCTGGATCCGCCACTGCCATTGATGCCAATGATACAACAACTTTCCTTCATTCAGTGGCATTTTGAATGTCACTGCTTTCATGGTGCTTTGTACAGACAAACTGGAGCAGAGCTCAGTGATTCAAGGGATTGAGACTTGAAAGAGAGGGAGGGACTGAATGACAACCTGCAATGGTCCAGCATCAAGCTAGCACAGAACCAGGCTACAAGCTAGCATCAGGGGTTGGTTATGGGCCAGCAATTCACCCGATGAACCTGGTGCCTGGTAGCCACCTCAGACAGGACAACCTGTGAATTGGCGACTAGCCCTCCCCCCTTATCATAGGCCCATCATGTTGGAGACTATGGTAAATGGCAAGACAGCCAGGTGCCACTGTCAGCCATACCATTGCCATACCAAAGACAGTCAATATACCAAGACCTACATTACATTGGCTGTCATAGGAGCATAAGAGCATGAAGGACTTGGTTTATAATGGTGTTGAATATGCCGTAAAGCTGTCAATAAACTGCATGATCCACAAAACTATCAAAATGTGTAATTTGAGTGATACATCTAATGTCATCTATATGCCATCACAGCCTAGCTATTAGCATTGTATATATTAAATAGGTCATGCCCAGTAAGCTTCAATCATGGCTCTGCTAAACTATCCTCAATAACTCAGTTTACAGTCAGACCAAAGATAACCTATTCATGAATGTCAATCAAAACATCACAATAATATCGGTGACTATAAAATACAGTCAATCACAACTGATACATGTAGTATGGACACACTACAAACAAACAAGTTGAGGACTAAATCAGTGCTGACTAGTCCATTGGCCCATTGGTGGCTGCTGCTACACCAGGCTGCTACAGCAATCAGTGGCTCCATTGCTGGCTCTATTGCTGGCCCCATAGGCTCCATTGGCTTGCAGCCTTGCCCCCAACATTGGCCAGCAGTCCTAAGCTTTGCCAGAGGCCATGTTGGCTGCCATGGTTCACCATTGCCCTGATTAACCAGAGGCTGCTCCAAGCCATTGCCAATGCATTAATAATGCAGCATCCAGACATTGACAGACAATAATAAATCAATGGTCATCATTCACTGGGATAATACACTTGTCAAAACACTACCACTGGCTACATGCATTTAGCCTTTCTACTATATTTCAGTTAAGCTTAACCCAAACACCAATAAACAGTAAGTCAGTAACCATACATGTGTATAAAATGTACACTGACTCTACAATTACTGTGAATAAATAATTCATTCACTGAACTTCACAGAAATGGACATCATCAATACATGCTCATAAAAGGCACACATAATGATCAACAGTATCCTGTGGTGCCAAGAATGCCTGAGACAAGAAATATCAGTTTATTGGATCCTTCTCTAATACTAAATTACAAATTGTTAAATTATAATTTAAAACAGACCTACATGTATACATTATACATACATTGTCTCTGATTTGTCTATGAAGTGTCCAGCACATCTCAATATCTAATTTGACCAAGCAGCATTGAAATTGACATTGACTTGAGAGTTAATTCTACAAGTTCTGCAACACACAAACTTATGTATTCTTAAGCATGTTAAGCATGGAGTGTTGACGAGTAGAATAGAAGCATCCTGGCAAGAAACATGGCTGAAATATTTCATGTCTTAGTAATCCTTAGCTGTTGCGACCTTCACAAAACCTGGGTTGCCCACAACCATGTGCATTTCAAAACAGCCTGACACTGCACTGACTGTTGAGCAGGTTGAGTAGAACTCAGAGGAGAGTACTGTTGACATGCAGGTTGTACAACCTGTTCATGGCTACTTATTCATTCAGTGTTATTTTCATTGATGGCTACTCATCATATGCTTATTGCTCATCATTACTGCTGAACAACCAGTGAAATAACTGACGAGTCGTTTTAATGATAAGCTCGATCTGTACTCTATATTTATAATATACTGATATTACAATAAATGTCAATAAAACGATATATATATATATTACAAATCAACACAATCAAACTTCTGATAGATCTTAGTGTTGCGCAATTCTGGTGGAAAATTGTGCCAATATGAATATCATGATTAATCACGTTTATATCCATGATATCCCTGTGAAATATATTAAATGTACATATGCTTAACAGTCAACCACTATAAACAAAACACAAGAGTATTGGAAACTCCTCATTAAATATAGCTATCAATTTCAAAATGGATTAATTCAGGGTCATTGGCAGAACCTTGAATTTAGATCCAGCCAGGCCAAAATTCAGTGCAAAATCTTCGGGCACCGCGTACACATTTACCATGTTTACAGTACTATTATATTGGGCCTACAGCCATTATTTTTGGTAAATTTAGCATTCAGTTCTTCGATTATTGTAAAGAACGAGGAACCACAAAAACTCATCACTACTAAATAATCATCAACTTTCCATGCTGAGTATTTAATGCAACATCAATGATTTAATATCACAAACTTATCGTTCAACACTGTTCATCATCCTTTTAAATTGCATGTAACATTGAATGGAATTCTATAATGTAGCTTTAATGACTTGCTTTGCAATGTTAATTTGTATCTTCAGTCTATGAATGATGAACAGACTTATGAGCAAAACAACGATTTACAGCCAAAAAATACTGATAATCTTCTAACTAAACAATGCTCTGATGATAGGTATATTCTTGCATTTGCATGGCAACTGGAACACATTATTTTCTTCATTGCATTGTCCATTATTGGATGTGAATAGAACTCTGGGGTTGACTCGACAATGAATTTCCAGGAGTCCATCCAGGTATTACAATGACGCAGGAGCACTATTCAATCACTTGAGTATTGATCTATTTTCCAAACCATTACAGAACATGCAGAAGCGATCATGGGCTTGCCATTTTGCTGCATTTTAACTCGATCTGGCATTGAGCACTAGATCATGCAATGGGCCAGGCAAAGGCAATCAGTCATACATTAACCAATCGTACACATGCTTCACAAATCTGCATGATCTGTGAATCACAGAATCGAATTGGCTATTTCCATTTGAGAAATATGATTTGAAAGGTAGAGAGAACACCATTTCAACGGATGACAACAATAACACTGAGTGGCCTCGCAACTCATCACTGACATCCCTGGCATAATCACAGCATCTGATGATTCTGATTTGTTCTCAAATCCTTTAACCTGTTGAAGTGCTGAGGGTGCCTATACTGAGTGAGACTGGCCATCCTTCCAAAAATGAGAATGGAATTAATACCAAACTGTCTGAGATCTACGGAGAAATTAAGTCATCGTCAATCCTGGCTTAAATCATAGAAGCCAGAATACATCAAATTATCAATTGAATGCCTAAAACTCCCAAGTTGTACCAAAACATCTTATTTACCATAAAATACAATAGTCATTGTCTCTGAGACTCGTACATTTCCAAGACGTTCCTGTGCAACATCCTGGGAATGTCAAAAGGATGAACTTCTGGAGCCTCCACCACAAAAGAGCAGCGTGACATTTGGCTGCTGAGCCTCCAGGATAAATTCAAAGATCAAGTCTCCCAAGAAATGTCATTATTGTGAAGTCTGAATCTGGTCTTATACAGTGGTCAGAAGACGGATACATAATACATACATGCCTCATGTATATATGTCCCAAGAGCTCCTGGACCCAGACAACAGAATTTCTTAAATTATAAAGACACTGTTGCTGGTGGTTCAGATAATAACCCTTGAGGAATGACAAGTAGTAATTGAAAAGCAATAATTTTAACCAGGTCATCTCTTTAATTAGGTTACATATTGTAGGTCAACTCTCATATTAGATTATTGTGCCCAAATATGATGAGCATCAGCAGAAATACCAGCAGTGCAAGGCTGCAAATTTGTATCACAATCTTACGAAGTTACATCCCATAGTGACGTGGATTTACATAGGATACGGTGTTTGCCATAGAGCAAGACACACAAGCCTGGGACAACAAGAAGCTGTTGCAATTCAAGACGCTACACTGCCAGGCTGCCTGGAACGTCGTTGTCCCACCTCCCCAGAGTCTACGTATCAATATTTCATGGGTTTATTATCGGGAGCCAAGGAGGAGGTGATGCAGAATGGGAGGCAGGATGAGAGGCAGGATGAGGGGCGGGATGCTCTTACACAGCATCTCTGTAGGGTACAGCAATACTACAATACCCTGTTGCTGCTGCTGGGGCTATTGCTATGGCTATTGCCACTGATGGTGCTTCAGAACTGCTTCTGTGGATGTCATGCTTGGCATTGCTAGCTGCTGCTGCAACAATAGCATCTGCTTGCCACCAACAACCTGGCAGACCCTGCAAGTTCTGTTAAAGCGGTAAGCTAAAGCAGCAGTCTACAGCAGCAAGCAGGCTAAACAGCTAAACCAGCAGCAGGCCAGTTGCATCTGCAGCAGCTGCTCCATCATGCTGGCAGACCTCAGCATCCCAATGCTTCATCACCCTGATGACACAGCACCACCAATGGCACCACCAAAGGCACCACCAATGGCAGCAACAGCAACTGAACAGCAGCATCATTAGTGCTGCTCAGCATCCAACAAAGATCCAAGGACCACGCTCAGTTGCTTAGCAGGCAATAGATGCTGCTTCCCTGTTGCATCCTTTGATGGATCCACACCGCAAACAGCCCAGCATCAGAGCATCTGCAAATGCGACATGATCCACTCAGACACCATCTTCGCACAACGCCAACTGCGTCACCAGTACACAAGATCCTTATGAACTCCTAATAGGAGCCATTACTTAGCAGCTCAGACCAGCCTCAGATGAGTCTCAGACACTGCTCCACATGTAATATGATTGAATAATGACTTCATTGGCAATGCTAAATAAGAACTCAAGATGCTTCAGCATTACAAAAATGCATAGCTTAACATCACACGGCTTACTGTTGTCTGAATGGTTAGTACTTGACAGTTGATACTTAACTCAAGAACACATAATTCTTTCATCACTGCAAAGACAACCGGCCAATACTACACCTGAGTTTGTTATTTGCAACTTCTGTGAACCACATAATGGCAAACAGAAGTTAAAGAACCTTTAAATTACACAACACACACTAAATTCAAATAAACTCATTATGGCACTGAAACTTCGAAAGAGCTTTTACAGAGCTTCAAGACATCTTCACCTGTTCATTGACTCTTCAGCAATAAAACCTGCTGAGGCTTGTGGCACTTTCAGTATGTCTGTGATCATGCAAGCAAACATTGCAGTAGCCACACATGCCAGTTACTACTGTTTGAATGTTTAACCTGAAAGATTTGAAAGAGCAGAACAACAACAAGGGCTTCTATTTTAGAGCCCTAGACTAGTAGTCTGGAGAAACTCAGAGCACTCTAAGGGCTACTATAGACCAAGAGAGAGAGAGAGAGCTTACAAACCATATAATCAACTCTTATCACAATCTCAAGTTTGAAGCACCATAACACCTGCTCTGGGGCAGCAAACGACCAAACGTCTTGGTTGGATTTTCTGTTCTTGTGTTTGCTGAAGCTGAAAGCAAGTAGTGTTGAGCAGAAACAAACTTGTCAGCCGGACCCTCCAACTTGCCACCGAAATATGAAAGATACTGGCCTTATTGCAATGCTGATCATGTAACAATCATGTAATGATCATTGAAATACTTGCAGGGATCATTGTAAAGAGGCTTCATAGTGTGCACAGCAGCAGACCCTCGGAAGGCTGATGTTTACAAAGTTATTATAATTTCTGTTGAGGATTCATAGCAGAATTCCTCAAGCCAAGTCTGATAAAGCAGATATATTATCATTCAGCACTGAACTGGAAGAGTGTTGTGTATGGGGGCTGTAACTTCCTCTTGGGCTATTGATATTGGCTGATCAATCTGATAAACAAACATATTAGATCACTGCCAATCAGACAGATCAATGTCGTTGAATAGGAACTGTGATAATATCATCTACAGGGGTGGGAGTTCAAAACCATTTACTGTGTTTACAGATCATTTGACACTTCAGTTTGCTAGTGTGTATGACAAACCCTTGACATGAAGCTCTGAACTGAGTGCACACCCATTGAAGTGAATTGCCAAGCAAATGCAAAGTGAAGAGCATTACTTAGTGAGCTATTGTGACCAGGTCACTCCTTCGACCTATATAGACGACTGAGATGAGTACACCTTCCCTGTGATCCTCCAACCGTGAAACATTGCCCCTTCAACAACAGGACTCGGCTCTCGCTGTAATTAACTATATTAAAGAAACATACACTTGAATATCATACTTTTACATACGCAGTCACTGCCAAGTCTCAATTTTTACTTTAAATGCATATGGGAAATTTCCATTCAAACATACGGTTTGCCATTATACATCATGCAATGTACATCAAGATAGACCTACATTAAAATCTGTAGTAAGCTAACTCATTCTGTTAATCATAAAATCCCATAGCACTTGCTCTAACATCAACCGATTCCATCAATATAGGCATAATCAGTCCTGTCAGGGACTGTTCAATGAAAAAGCCTTTGTGATTTATTTGAAATACTGGAATGAACGATATTTCGGAGCATATTTGAGATGCTTCAATGAAATATATTTTGTAGAGTATATTTGAGATGCTGAAATGAAAGATCTTTCATGATCTTTTTGAGTATATTTGAGATGCTGAAAAGAAAGAAATTTTTGAGTATACATTGTATTTAAGATGCTGAAATCAGTGAAATGAAAGATTCTTTGGAGTATATTTGAGATGCTGAAAAGAAAGATATTTTGGAGTATATTTGAGATGCTGAAATGAAAGACCTTTCATGATATTTTTGAGTATATTTGAGAAGCTGAAATAAAAGATCTTTTGGAGTATATTTGAAATGCTGAAAAGAAAGATCTTTCGAGATGTATATTTGAGATGCTGAAATGAAAGATCTTTTGAAACATATTTGAGATGCTGAAATGATCTTTTGGAGTATATTTGAGATGCTGAAATGACAGGACCTTTTGAGATATATTTGATATGCTGAAATGAAACATCTTTTGGGATCAATTTGAGATGCTGAAATGAAAGATCTTTTGAGATGTATATTGCAGATGCTGAAATGAAAGATCTTTTTGGAGTATATTTGAGATGCTGAAATGAAAGATCTTTTGGAATATGTTTGAGATGCTGAAATGAAAGATCTTTTGAGATGTATATTGCAGATGCTGAAATGAAAGATCTTTTGGAGTATATTTGAAATGCTGAAAAGAAAGATCTTTCGAGATGTATATTTGAGATGCTGAAATGAAAGATCTTTTGAAACATATTTGAGATGCTGAAATGAAAGATCTTTTGGAGTATATTTGAGATGCTGAAATGAAAGATCTTTTGAAGTATATTTGAGATGCTGAAATGAAAGATCTTTTGGAGTATATTTGAGATGCTGAAATGAAAGATCTTTTGGAGTATATTTGAGATGCTGAAATGAAAGATCTTTTGGAGTATATTTGAGATGCTGAAATGACAAGACCTTTTGAGATATATTTGATATGCTGAAATGAAAGATCTTTTGGAGTATATTTGAGAAGCTGAAATGAAAGATCTTTTGGAGTATATTTGAGATGCTGAAATGAAAGATCTTTTGGAGTATATTTGAGATGCTGAAATGAAAAATCTTTTGGAGTATATTTGAGATGCTGAATTGAAACATCTTTTGAGATAAAATTGAGATGCTGAAATGAAAGATCTTTTGAGATAAATTTGAGATGCTGAAATGAAAGATCTTTTGGAGTATATTTGAGATGCTGAAATGAAAGATCTTTCGGGATTTATTTGAAATGCTGAAACGATAGATCTTTTGGAGTATATTTGAGATGCTGAAATGAAAGATCTTTTTAGATAAATTTGAGATGCTGAAATAGTGGAAATTCCGGATAGATAGTTACAGATACACCAACCTTAAACATTAGATCAAAAGAAGATTGTTAGGCTTTGATTAATGTCACTCATCCAGGCAGACAGCTACACTAGACAGACAGACAAGCCGATAACAGTACCCCCTGCCCATATTTTGTAGGGGGCATAATAATTGTACGCAATCATATCACATAACTATCACAACATACATATATACGGGTATGCAATCAGGAACATTGTACCATGATACACTTCCTTGACGTCAAAAAAGGCTGCTTTTAATGCCACAAATGCACTTGAAAATTACAAGGATATTTCACAGATTGTCGCATAATACTCACACTTGATATGAAGGTCACAGCAGAGACACTTGACAGCAGAACTTGATAACTTGATAGTCCAAATGAACTGCTCAGAAGCAAACTAGACAAAGTGGAGCCCCAGGCTAAAATAATAGGATAGGCCAAGGCTAGGTTAGAACTACAACTTCACTATACACAGTGCTAATAAGGCAGAAATAATCTGATTGGCGTTTTTGTAATGAACCCAAGATAATGCCAATCAAAGTTCTAATTAACCTCACATGAAAGCAAAACCCTGAATCATTCAGAACTTCAGAAGAAAATACAAGGCACCAACACATGTGTAGTGAGTCTAGTGACAGCTCTAATCTATATTTATAATAAAATATCTATTGTTCATTTCAATGTTTTTGTACTGCAAGGATTTATCATGGATCACAGACAGTTAATTGATATTATCTGTAAATTAAATTGTCTAAATAGAGAAGGAAATTAACAGTCCATCAATTCAACAAGTTTCAGACAAATGAAAATCCCAGTTTTATATATGGACCTATAACCACTGAGTACACACATAGCAGTGTTTCGTGCATCATTGTTGAATCATGCGAAATATCTCTGAAATACATGTCGCACACCAAAAATTTAGGCGGCATGGAACCACAAACACAGACAGTATTCACTATTCAAACAGCCAATATCAGAGACACTGAGAGTATGATGTGACCCAGGTAGCTATTAAACACAGAAACAGCACACGGGGCATAGGCCACATTCTTAAGCACAATGAAGACTCAATCTAGGCTGAATCTAGCTTCCATTTTCACCTTTGGAGCAACTTTACCGTTTAGTGTTGAAAGCAAGAAATACATGAGTGTTCGCAAGAGCAGCCAAGCAGACAACAGGATTAGAAATTGCACATAGCATCAAGGATTGGACCCTTGGCCTTACTTCCTAGCACAATACATGATTGTATATAATATACAAGCTGGACAATTAGACAAGGCAAATTATGAAGCTTATTCAAGCTGCAGTACATATGTACTAAGTTTATAATGACTGTTTGTTTATCAAATTCCATAAGTCACCAATCCAGGGCTCCATTTGCTTACAATAACATTAGAAAGTGAATCTCTGTGTTACTGTAATACAATTGTCTTCCTGATGAAAAAGAGATAGAGAATATACCTAACAGAAATGCATTATATTGTCACTTGTACTCTTCAGGATATAAACTCATGATAACACAATAAAAAAAATATATATATATGTATCAACCTGATTACAAAAATAGCTTCCTTCCAACAAGTGGGTCGAGAAATCCGCTGTCTGTATGGAGCAGACATTGAAGCACTAAACTCATCAAACTATGACCCAGAAAAACAAATAAACTTTAAAATACATACTATACTAATTTACTAATAGAGAATAAACAGGATGTGATCAGGTCATCATCGTGGAAAACTTTTGACCACCAAAAACCCAGGAAATTCTTAATACTGGTACTACTTGTTGCACAGCTGACATTCCTGAATAAAACAAGACTATTGGTATAATTAGCAACAAGACATTAACAGAATAACCATAAGTCAGGAAGCATATCAGTATTTAGAATATTTCAATGAAGAACCAATGGCCAAATGTCACACTCCCAGTCTAATGCTTTATTACTACTTAATTTAAGTTAAGTTAGTTTCAAAGAGACCTTGTGCACACATAAATTATATACCATCAAATAAAACTCCTAGCAATTTGGTTTGTTTTGAAAATATCAAAATAATCAATACATATAGGTATATATATGCCAATGATGTAGGTATTCAATAAACATATCATTATGAGTTTTGCCTTGACTGATTAATTCATGAGCTAAATGAACTTCACAAAGACCCGAGACAGTATAATTGAGTAGCCGATTGAGGCAGTCAACTTCTTTGCCAAGAAGTGAAAATAATCACAGCAATATTTGCCAAAAAATACATTGAATGATTCATTCATGGCCACTGGCCACAATGTTGTCTCGCATACAAGGTTTCTGTGTGGCCTCGGAAGAAGCAAGGTGTCCTCAACTGGCAGTGCACTCACTGAGAACTCCACTCACAACAATCAAGTTTCACACCGCCTGAACAGAGCACAACAACAAACGTTTGGCCTGACATGTACACTCCTATGGGCTGTGAGCATAATGCAGAGGGGCAGCAGAGAGAGCAGATTGAGTGAAGAGTATCAAGTGGCCAGCTAACCATGCTGACCCATTTCACACAGGGCAACGGCGTTGAGCATGTCTGGCAGCTCCCACATGTTCTGGGCCAGAAGGACAACACTGCCTCTTTCATCGTGTATACACGGCTTGTTTGTACTGTATACATGATAACGGCTATAAATAGCATGTATATTACACACACCAGGAGTGTGGATCCAGTGTGTTGGTGTTTGAAGGCTGCTGCAGCCCACACGATTAGCATGATTAGAGCTGACCCATTTCTCAGCTAAGGCCTGGTCAATGCAATTCAGCCCAGGCAATCAATGCAACCAACACTGCTCCCTCCTCCTCCCCTGGCCCAGCCTGAGCTAGCCTGTTTGCAGCAGCCGCATCAGTTATGAGATGCCAGGGGCCAGCCCATTCCTCCAGCATGCCAGCTTTGTATACATTCTAGTACTAGTGATGTACAACCCATGACACAAGAACTGGCCAGGCTAGCATGCTAGAACATCAGCTGTGTGGCCCCAGGTCACTAACATAACTACAGAGCCAAGGCAGGTTGACATCTGGGTCATTTAGACACCTCCAGACCCCCAAAGCAAGCCCAGCAGGTAACCCCCCCTCACCCTCCTTTGTGATACCAGTCTTATCTGACCAGATACCACACCCACTTCACCCAGGCTGGTCTCTATTGTAAGCCAGGGATAATGTTTTCTGATCAAGGTTCCGATCAGATGGAACAAATTTACATAAATTATGCATAGTTTTTGTGCCAAGTCCCAGCAAAAAGCTGCCCAGATAATGGCAAAATGGGGCCAGAAATGGGTGAATGGTAACCCGGGCTGCTGCAATATATAGATCTGAGCAGTTCTAGGTAGTGACCAGAAGCCCTTAATTGCAATTAGCGGAATTACAGGCGGAATTCCTTGGACATTTGAGCAGTACACTTGGCTCAGCCAATCGTAATCGAGCGGACGACCTTGACCTTTCAAGATGTTTAATATGTCCTAACTTCAGAAGCATAATTATACTCCCGCCTCACCAGTGAGTTTCATTCGGACCTTATTTCACTTATGGCATGAACTAGCCGCCTCAAATACTTCCTCGAAACGGTGCAAGACTCCGTTTAATTACGTCGACAGTTTCTTGACCCGACGGGAGACAGGTTGGCGAGCGATAATATGAGCACAACTTGATAATCGCTAAAATCCCTTTTCAACACAAAATATTCCAACTATAGTACTCAAAATGAACATCTAAGACACTTAGGACGACTTACGTGCACTTTTAGATTCAGACGAACACAGTAAATCCAGGCTATTTATCCAAATTGTTAGGAACCGACATCACGGTTCTCCATTTCACAAGCCTCGTCTTAGCTCAATAAATCGAACGCTGAGACATCTGGCGGCCTTTTGTTGCACTGTCATCTCATTGGCTCAAGGGGCCCCAGGCGGGGGCTGATCACTAATTTTAGATGCATCTTTCCATTTATCTCAGCCATAATCGCACCTTGCTTTCATGTGTAAAAATGTCTTATCATTAAAGTAATTGATTAATATTTCTTCAGGAAGTTCTGACTTTGCAAAGTGCCCCAATCACAGCTGTCACATTTAGCTGGTAGAAACCCTCAGGGGCCCCGGGGCAATCAAGAGCTGTTTGCAGCACTGCAGGATCCAAGATGATATCTTCACAGAGGTACCTCTGTGGATATCTTAATTCTTCTAAAAATTTTACAATAACAAAAAACCAAAAAGACCAAGCCATATACACGGAGGTTCACCTCTTGCAATTTTATTGAGAAGACAATGTAAGTAAACAGTATAAATATACATTGATTGTAATACTTAATATGTACTTATATACACAGTATAATCTACAACATAAGTGAGAACCAATTAACATGCCATACATGTCAATGCAGATATTGTACAAAAATAAATAATACAATCATTTGGGTTGAGGCAAATATTAAATATTATATTTTTACTACATATTTTGGGGCCGGTATATATTTGGCATATTCCCTCTTTTTTTTCACAATGAAACAAACCACTTTTAATCACTGGAAAAACAAAGAATACAATTTTTGTTCACATTTATGTAACAGTGCAATTCAGTGGAATCAAATCAACACGGTACAAATTTATACTTCCTGAAAATTAAGAAAATTTTATTTTTAAAAGAAAAAATATGGTAAAATGTAAAGGAACCACAGTATTATGAAAAAAATTCTGTCTGTTATTTATTCTGAATATATCAGTCCAAAAGATTTTTTAAAAATGCTGCCCGAATTTATTCTCCCATGAAAATTATTAATTAAAAAGGCAGAGAGGGTGGTTTATATAAAGCACTATATGATGTAGAAGCTCGATTATAATTCTATGCCATACATGTGCATTTCGAGATGCATATATATTACACATACCTGGTACACCATAATTAAATTTAGTTAACTTATCAAACCTGAGTCAATTCTCCAGACTGTGAAGAGTGGAGTTGCATACAAAGACCATAAGTACAACAAATATTACCACCAATTTAATAAACAATCAATATAATGTCATTTCAATAAATCATGATTGTGCATCTTTTGACAAAAATCTAATTCAATTAGACCATATGTACAAATACTTTAACATTATCTATTGTTAAACTGTAGCAGATTTGTATTAATTTCTGTTGAAAATATAGCCCCACTGGAATAAAAACTTTAAGGATTAACATTCACTTAATATCAATTCAAATTTACAGCTTACAGCAACTTCTTTCTAATTATCATCTTTACAAGATTGTACGTAGCATTAACAGTTGCAACTATCTAGATAAAGAATATCTTAGCAACATTTTGTCCTTATACTCGTTACATAATTCCTGCAAGATGTTTGTCAATCATTTGTATGCATTTCAGTAAAGTTAATACTATTTATTTCTAGGGTCATATACAATGACTATGTTCATGCATCTTGGACTAGGAGGAGAGTGACACATGTACAACCTACGATACTCAGTATGCTTATACATGTACATTCAGAGGTAATAGGTTTTGATTATCGTTAAATTTGTCCATATACATTTTTCTAATATTCTGCCCTCCCGAGTGAAAAAGCACTGGCTGACATTGTGAAATAAATTATTATTGGACTTCAGATTTTAAGGCACATTGTCCAGACATTTGGTCAAATTTTGTTATCAAACAAATATTTAATATAGTCAACTTCTCATATTAATCATCTCAATATTAGTTTTCAGGAATATAAGAAAGTGAAATTTTACTGGGTCAGTCTTGGTATAAAGTTATGCACAATCAGACTTTAAATTCAGCACTTAACCACTATGTGAAGACATTTCAAAATATTCAAAATACATTTTGTCAAAAATGTCTATGTTGGTAAGATGTTACTGCAGCAACATAAAAGAGAAAATGCAGAGTACATGTATGTTGTGATGAGAAGAGCCACAATATGCTCCTATACAGTATAGTCTATAGATGTAAAATTTACAGCATGTCAGTTTTTGCTTTTTCACTCGAGTGGGCAGTATGAATTTCACTACTTATTATAATAAATTGCACGCTTATATCGTATTAACTACATAGAAATATACTACACTCTATACCCCAGAGCTTGGCTCCAGATCATGTTATACATTTACATAAAAATTTCACAATAATTACAATCAATATCAGATGTATAGTTTCAAAAGTCAAGTTCATTTAGACAGCTTTTTCTATAATTCTCAGCTGTGTGTTATCATGGCACTTAAAAATCTAGAGTAAAAACTACGTAAAGATTTCATTTCAGCAATATTTACAAGGTACGAAAACATTTAAAAACACAAAATAATGTCCTAAAGTGTTCCCAATCACACTCTTTACACAAATATAAAATTCAATAAATTTCAATTAAGTAACAAACAATTCATAATAAACATTCACATTAAAATCAATGGATAACTTAATATATAGCAACATATCTAAATATGTATAGCAAATACATATAATCTTCTTTGAACAAAAATAGAATCATCTAATAGCAGCGCAGATAGCATTCATGTATACGTGTAGCATCCTATAGTCCTCATTAAAATGGAAATATTTGTACAATTATATTACAAAGTGAGCTGACAAGACAGAAAACAAATAAGATAACAAAATATATTTACAATAGATCATCACAGTAACAATGCCAGAATTAAAGTAACAAATAAATGGAATAACCATTCAAAATATGCATTGATTGAACAATGAACATTCAAATATTTCTATAATAATTAAATATATTATTAAATATTAGTTTCTATGTCTAGTTTGACTTTTTCATTGACATTTTTGGATTTCCCAGGGGACAATTCTGGTTTGTAAATATTTTTGTCCTCGTTAGTGTTTTTTAAAGGGGGGTCAGGGTCGGGCAGGGAGAGGGACTCGGCCGAGGCAATCCTGGCGATGTCTCTGTTCTCCTTCTTGGCTAAGAGGTTAGCTGCCGTCTCCTGGTTGTTTAACTTTTCTTCAGGAGGGGCGGCCGGGAGCATGGAAACTCTTTCTTCATTTTTGTCGTAACGGAAGAACCTCCACGGCCGCGATTTTCTCTCCCCTTCCACCCCATCATTGTTGGTGGTGCGGTAGTAGTTAGGGTTGCTAAACGTAAGCGTACCATCTTCATCCAGGTGTCTACGCCGCCTTGACCTGAAATGTAGAATGTTCGAAGAAATTCAGTAAATAACCTTAGACATACTGGCAGAGATGTTACAAAATGCGTCCAAAATTTCCGAATATCAACAAAAACAGAATTGTGACCAGCTCCACCAAAATGAGAAAGTAGGCAATCTAGATTTCGAACAAATGAGCAATGTCAGTTGGTGCCATGGTTTTGGAGAAGGCATTCCTTTGAATATTTAAGATTATTTTTAGCAGAAATTGATTTAAACTTTATTTAGATGGGGTGTCATTCTTGATTTTTTTCAGTTCTTTGCCAGCAATGGCGTGAAATTCAAATGCAATTGACATATCTCAACATGTGAGCCTGTGAGACATAATTTTAAAGCCTAATTCCTGAAGAATAAATCATTTTCACAACTAAATATCATAGGAGGCTGACTTTGAACTCATTTTGGAGCAAGTCAGTCTGATAGATCGTTTAAATTGATGAAAATTGAGCTGCATAGCATTACAAAATTCCTCTTAAGACTTTCCTTTGAAAAGAACCTCAGCCTTACACAATTCTTACAGGGCCTTAAAATCAAGAATTAGCGAAACACTCACCGCCTCCATACAACAATGGCAATCCAAATGATAAACAGCAATATAGCAAGTATGACCCCAAGGATGATGTACGACAGGTGGGAATCTGAAATTTGCAAATTACATAATTTCTGAGTTAAATCTTTTAAACAATTTTGAGGTGAATTTGTCAGTTAGAAAATAATTACCGGTAAAGATGATATTGCATTAATGTTTTAAAGAGTGGCATATTGTTTTACCATAACAAGTTCTTGTTTATGGATTCAATATGATTGCCATAAATAAAGATTTTCTTTTACATTCAATTCAAAGGTAGACAAAGAAAACTATAATCATATGAACATAATTAAATCGTAAATACCTGAAGATTTCTTTTCACACTCAGTGCCATCTAACATATCACAACTGGAATTAAAGTGAGACATTAATGTAAATATTTTCTAATACAGTCAACAAATGCAATAGACTGCAATTATGAGTTTAATAGCGAGAACTTACTTTGGAGCACCTAGCCCTTTCTGTTCATCGTAGTCATAGTCGTAACCAAACAGATCGTAATCTGCTTTGTTTGACTTTCCAATGATGTCTGCCTTTGTGCGCACTTGAATGGGTTTGCCTGAAAAAAGAAAAAACATTTTTCATCACAAGTTTTTTCTATTTCTCATCTTAACATAGCATACTTAAGCAAGACACCTGACTTTATTTAATCAGCTGCACCAGAAATTGACACATTGACAATGTTGCTATAGTTTTTTCTAACTTTTCCTGTAAAATAGCAATAATTAGCATTTAGAATAGACTTAGCACTTAGCATTGTAGTTTGTTATTCATTGTATTTTTATTGATGACACATGTATCTGTTATGATATAAGGATGTCAATAAAAGTTTATATATATAGTTAATATCAAATAATGAACCTATTTAAAATGTTCCACTTACGAGGTTTGCAGGGCACTGGGTGGGGGTAGTTGGGACAAGCACAGACGTAGCCCAAAGGACGAGTAAGGCACAGGTGGCTGCATCCCCCATTGTTGTCTCCACACAAGTTGCTTCCTAAAAACACACAGCAAATATATTGTAAAATAGTGACTTTTCATCATTTTCAAGTTTAACAGAGGTAATATTGAGACAACTTGTTGAGAGGTGAAAAAAGTGCAGACATCTATACCAGGTTGTTTGAAACGTTCCAAGGAAGAAAATGTCTTCTCATTACAGGTTTAAGTCACCAGAATGTTAACATGAAATGTCATTTAAAAAAGTGGCTTGAAAATATTACCAATAACGAAAAAATAATCATTGAAAGACAGTCAAATATCAAATTCCAGAAAAGTTAATTCCCTCAAATTCCCACCTTGCTGCCTCTCTGGGGCGACCATGTGGACATCCATGAGACTGGCCATTTTGCCCTTGAAAGTCGTGCGACCTTTTCCTGTCTTCTTGTCGGCCACTTCAATGGACTCCTGTTGCCAATCAGTCCAGTACAATAGGTCCTTATGCTGAAACATTACAAGAAGACCTTCTTACAACAACTCATAGACATTCTTTGATTGCAAGAAGGTGGACTGTTAACTTGCATCACCCTGACCCTGATTGCAGCTGGCTAATTGTCTTGTGCATTTGTAACATTAATGAGACAAGGCTGTGAGAGTCTAATTCCTTTGTGACCTTGACCTCCAAAAGAACTATGATTTATTTTTTTCCATCTTGGCTCACGACACTATCAGTATGGGTACAGAAGTGCATAACATACATTCATTGTCACTTACGAAAAAACAAAGGACTAACTAAATTAACTTCTTGCTGATTGACTTGCTTTTAGCGATATTCAATTTAAGACCTTTTTATGGAAAAAGTAACGAATCATTACCAACTTATCATATATATGAAAATAGTCTCACAATTTCGCAATGGCAGCCCAAATATTTAAAAGTTTAGCCTGCAATGAAAACTAGTTGATCATTACTTGTATGAAATGTTTGTTTCACTTACAACGACCAGACCAAATGGATGGGTGACTTCTGTGATCAGTTGTTTTCTGTCTTGGCCGTGGAGATCTGATGTCTCTATCTTGTCCAGGTGCGCGTCCGCCCAATACAACTGTTCAGTGTCATAATCTATGCACAACCCATTGGGCCATCCTGGAAAATTAAGAGCAACTTTTGTAATGAAGAGACAATTTCAAGTTTACAATCCTTTTATAATCTCAAGCAGTCAGAGCATTCGGAATGAAATTCCTTACTTACCCAAGTCGGTAGTGATAATTGCACGTCTCTGTGATCCATCCAGGAAGGATCTCTCTATCCTGGCCTTCTTGCCCCAGTCGGTCCAAAATAGCAATCTAAAGGAAGTAAGATCATTTAAGTATTCCACACTCTTAATAATGATCAATCTGAAAAGTTTCAAAATGGTTCTGGCATCAGAAGAAAGGCATTCCATTCACTAGATTCGCTCTTTTTCTTGGAGATACATTTTTAAGATATCATTGACTTGAAAAAATTGAAACACATTTTTTTAAAAGGTTAGAATCACAATATATCATCTAACTTACCCCATCATAGGATAGACCGCAATGGCCCTGGGTTCATCCATGTCCTTTTCAAGCAGAGTCAGTCGTGCACTGTTGTTCAGATGAACCACCTCAATAACATTCCTGCCGGTGTCCGTCCAATAGAGATTCTGAGCCACCCAATCCAGAGCTATGCCATCGGCCGTGGTCAAGTCAGAACTGATCACAGTCTCCATGTTAGTGCCATCCAGGTTTGCTCTCCTGAAGGAAATTGAATATTTGTTAAAGGAACAATTAGACAACTGAATAACATGGCAATTCATGGTCTTAAAGCGAGTCTCCCAGACGATATACTTCAGATATACTTCAAGTAAATACTGTATAGAAAACTAATAAGCATGGAATTATGACATTGTCAAAATTAATAAATCCTTCTTTTCAGATGTCATGCATTTCCACTTCATTTTGCAGGTGTAACTCAGTATTCAAGTGCATAAAAAATTTACAAAATATTAGTAAATTGTCAAAACTAGAAAAAGCAGAGAAGACTAAAACAATCGAGACAACCAAATTAAAATTAGCAAACCTGATGACATCCAAATAGACATCAGTGTAGTATATCTTGTTATTAGCCAGGTCAAAGTCCAGTGCTATAGCATTGTGTAGATCAGGCAGACGAAGGGCAACGTCAGTTCTGTCAGGAGTGTCAAGTGAAATGCGTCTGATGCTTCCTCGGGTGGCGAATAACAGGTAGGCACTTGGCACTGAAATATGCAAAATATCAGTAACTTGTATTTCTATTTTTTAAACAATATACCAGTTTTTTTATGAATTTACCTTCACAAAATCTAGCATATTTATGTAAAATTAAATATATGGATCTGAAGATCAAGATCGAGAATCTACACTCTAGAATATAACAATTATTCCAAGTCTTAATAGCTGCACTATGATTTTACACTATTCTTTTTTGGTAAAGGTTTAAAAATATCATCTTATGCAAGATTCGACTCTGCCACTTGGAGAAAAATATCAAGTAATAGGTGTCCATGTAATAGGTAATGTGATCAGTATTAATTGATTGTGTCAAAAGGTCACTTTACTGGTTTTCTTTATCCACAAAACAAGCTAAATATGCATTGTGTTGAACTAATTAGTCCTAAAAAGTTACACTCTTAAGAAATAGTAAAGAAAGACATACTGCTATCACAGGATCTGCCGTCCTCCTTGAGCTGCAGGCCAGTAGGACAGGCGCACGAGTAGCCCTGGGGTCGAGGGAGGCACATGTGGCTGCAGATGTGGTTCTTGCACCTGTCTATGCCTGTAAGAAAGTCAAGTACACCATTATTTATATTTTATATTACGATCTAATAACATGTATGATAGTCATACAACAGTTTGACAAATAGTAGATTGTTACTCTTGTTATTTTTTTCGAAAGTTCAGCCGGCTTAGCTATTTTCATTCCTATGCATGTTTTTGATGATCAATGAATTGAAAAATTTTATTAAAAACTCTATTCAAATTAACTATCATACACGTATCTAGGGCAACATCTCCATAATCTCAACAAAATACCTCAAATAACCTTGACTACAAAATAGCGTGAAGTAAACTGCCTTACCGACATTGGCGACCTGCACAGCATGGATGTCCATAGCACTCTCGATGTTGTCCAAGACAGTCATGGGCTCTCCTCCTTTGTCCTTGTCTGTCTTGTGGATGGCCTTCGTCTGCCAGTCTGTCCAGTAGATGTAGTTGCCAGCGATGGTCAGGCCGTAAGGGTGCTGGAAGTTGGTCAGGAGGATGCCTCTGTTCTGGCCGTTCAGATCCGAGTATTCTATAACCTGCAATGCAAGAAAATATACAACCACATTAATAATATGCTTGACTTTGCAATAAATCTAAATATTTGGCATTTTTCAGTGATGGGCCATTTTGGGCATACAAACTGATGGACTTGGACTGTTTCAACAAGCGCACTTTATAGTGGCACGACATCCCCCACGCCGTAATTTTTTCAAAGCAGTAGGCCTATTGTAAATTGACAATAAATTGGTCAAGGGGCTAGAAGCCGAAAAAATGTTTGGAATTTAGTCCAGTTGGCCCAACAATGCATTCCCCTGCTATCTATCTATCTATCTATCTATCTATCTATCTATCTATCTATAGATATATCTATCTATCTATCTATCTATCTATCTATCTATCTATCTGTGTCACACTACTATCTGCCAAACTTGCATGTTTAATTTTCGGAGAATGAAGAGATAGATCTGTGTTGTGGTTTGACTCAATGTGAGCTGCTGTAGTACCATGATTCTACCACCAGAGGCGCGATCGTGCATATGGCACATGTGGCGACGCCTGTGGGTGGATTCTTGATGAACTCAGAAATGGCGAGTGTCCAAAGTCAGGGAAATCTTGGTGAGAAGCATGTGTCGGAAACAATTGTGGTGACGAAATCCACTGACTTCAGGTCAGATTTGACAAGTTTAGGTGGGTCTATGAATGTTGGGAAATTATGAGCATTGTGCATGATGTGGTGGTTCAGATTTTTGATGGATGCCATACATGGAGACTAAAACCAGATCCTCCCATCGCATAGCGTGGGGGATAATTAGGGGCCGACCAGATGATCTTTGGGGGGGGCTATGGATATTTGGTGAAAAAAAAAGATTGTTTCCCACTTGACACCGAAAAAAAAAGTTTGTTCAGCACATGGAAATAAAAAAAAAGTTTGTTTCCACCTGTAGCTAGGGTACCGTAATGTTAAAATTCCGATAAAAAAGTTTGTCGCGAGTGCGCATGCGAAAAAATTGCTTGTCGACGCGTCGTGAACGAAAAAAAAAGTTCGTCCCGGGGTAAAGTCCATAGCCCCCCCCCAACTATCGTCTGGTCGGCCCCTTATGCTTCACCTAATGCAAATTTCAATGCTCATGAGATCAATAAGTTTACAAAATATTTAATTTTAGAAAGAAACACATGGAAGTAAATAAATATAATAACTTACCTCAGTGCGAGCATCAGCCCATATCAGCCTGGCCGTTGGCCGGTCAATTGCTAGTCCATTAGGCCATCCCAGATTTTCAGTGATCAAGGCTCTTCTGTCCTCTCCATCCATGTCAGCTCGTTCTATCTTTGGCTCCCGGCCCCAGTCAGTCCAGTACATGTAGCTAGAAAGAAAATTAATATGGTAACTTGGTAAGGCAAGGATACAAAATGCTTCAAGTTTATCAATGAGATAATAAGCATTATAAATTTAAAATCTGCAATTCAGTAATCTTTGTGACATCGAATAGGATCAAAAATAGAGCATATCAGCAATTTGATTCTGTACTATGATCAGACTGGAAAATTTCCCCAATAAAATTTCTATCACAAATCCTCACATCACTCTTGTTCTTCTCTAAAGAAACAATATCAACATTCAAAATAACGGTGACAACGTTCCTGAATTCTACTCACCCAGCATCATAATGCAGAACTATAGCTCGGGGGTTGTCCAGGTCTTTCCACACTAATACTTTTCTATATTGCCCGTCTAAGGTGGACACCTCTATCCGGTCCGTCCCAGTGTCCGTCCAGTATATCTTTCTTCCCGTGGAGTCAATTGCGATTCCATCGGTCGTGTGGAGGCCGGTTGTGATGACATCTTGCACGTCAGATCCATCCACGTTGGAACTCTGGATTTTGTCTATGACACTGTCGCTCCAGTAGATACGATCTGGAATGGACAATAAACCATGCAGTGGACATGTTAATTCTTCCTCAAATGTTTGCATGCATCTTGTATCACAGATGAAGATATCCTATTATTTTTCCTCTTCAATTGAATAATTCCTAGTATATATTATAAGTTTCAGAGATACCTATATTTATGTTTTCTTGTCAAGAACAACAAATATAATGGCGCATACATCTCTATAAGAGATGTCAGCCTACCACAATGTTTTATTATGAATCATGACTATGTATTATATTTCTTTGTTCTTGTTGGTCAATAAATTGAAATATTCTCCTTACCTTCCACTCGGTCAACATCCACGGCAATGGCGTTGCCCAGGGGACCAACAGGCAGAATAACATCAGCGTAATAATCCACATCCAGGGAGATCAGTCTGATGTCATAACGCCGTGCAAAAACCAAGTAATTGGTCATCTCTGAAACACAAATCAAAAGGAATGTGCTTGCATTCTAGGCTTTTAAATAGGTGGTGGGGTGGGACCCGCTGGGTGATTGGGGCTTTATGTCCTGTATTTATGCACTTGGTAGGCTAATTAGAACAGGAGGACACAACGATGAGGCAAAGGATCACTTTGAATAGATGAGGGCGATTTTTTTTTATGCAGATGACACTTTAGGCCCCAAAACTGTCAAGCAATACGAAGTTATCTGACATCAAAGTATTTGATACGAAATGACATTCTATGATTTTATGAATCTTATATCACATTTTGATTAAGAAAAATATCCTACGTTTTTCACAAGTTCTCCCGTCCTTGTTCAGCTCAATTCCAGTAGGGCAGAGACAGGTGTGCCCCCTGGGGGGAGGGGCAATGACGCACAAGTGGGAGCATCCCCCATTTCTCTCCAAGCACTCATTTTTCTCCACTGAAATAGACAAATGTTTTGTTTAATTGAGCACAGAATATCAAATCATCACAAATATCAGAAACACACTTGCTTAACCATACAGCTGGTACATCTTGGGTCATTTACAAGCAATTTTTCGCAATTGCTTGAATCTCCAAGTTACAAGTTGAAAGGAGAAGTTTAATAAATTCTGCGACTATCTTACAATTATGACAAGTTCTAAAACTTTATAACCTTGTGCTAGTTTAAGGCATAAAATATTATTTCAGGATTTTTGTGTTGTCCAAAATGACCAGACTGATGATACCCATGCTGTACTCCTGAAATGATTCAATGACTTCAGTTCTGTTAAGAAAACTGGAATAAAATTTATCCTGATTAAAAGTTACTTTTTATAAAGTTTTGAGCATTAAATTGAGATTGTTTCTATTTCAATATACCCTTACCTCTTGGCCTTGCCCTGTGGAACATGTGGATGTCCATGAGGCTGTCCAAATTGTCCCTCAATGTGGCTCGCCTCAGCCCTGTGATTTTGTCAGCGTACTGGATGCTCTTGGTTTGCCAGTCCGTCCAATAAACTCTGTCTCTGTGAAGCGCTAGGCCAAATGGATGAGGGAGATCATGACTGATCAACACCTGGAAATGACAATGGTAAATTATATTTATAAAAGTGCAATGAAGACCATCAAAAGCACTCACAACTTTTCATCTTTATTAATTTTAAACCAATTTTTAAATAACTACCCGGGCATTACATTGTCACTTGGATCCTTAAAAATAAAATACATGTGTATACACATATTCCTTGCATCATATTTCAGTCATAAGAGCAATCCAAACAATTAATGAATCTAAATTTTTAAGTTATAGATCATACACATACCTTTCTATTATTTCCATCCAGATCAGCATATTCTATGGTCTTAGTTCCGGCATCTGCCCAGTAGAGGCGCTGCATCTCATAGTCAATTGCAAGACCGTTGGGCCACGTCAAGTTCTGATGCACGATCACTTCCCTGTCTTTGCCGTCCATTGCAGCTCGCTCTATCACCGCACTCTCTCCCCAGTCAGTCCAGTACATGTAGCTGAAGAAACAATCATGTAAAACATTGTATTTGCCATTTAATCGGCCTTTGTACCAGAAAGGTGGTGTCTGGTTCAGTCAGGAGACTAATGCTATTTACAAGGACATTTGGTGTTATGACCAAGAGAAAAACAAACTTCTTATCTTAATTGGCAGTCAAACTATGAACAGTTAAACAGTCCTCCTCATAACTATGAAGGCTTAATCTTGAACTTTGGAATTCCATAATTTGTGATTATTTTCATAGCACAAAGGTCTCAGTTTTGACTCACCATTGAGCTTTCGTCCATCTCTCATGGACTTCCTCAGCTGTCTGACAAATGCTCAACTGGTCACATGACTGCCCAGGGTCAAGTCATGTGACAGGAGGTTGCAGAAAATGGGAGGGAGGTCCCAGCCTTGGTCCCGATTCAGAGATGGTTTGTTCCTCCGTATTTCGATCGCTTCCTTGATTTTGCGTCTTTGCCAGTGCTCTTCCTTCCCTAGTACCTTTACATTTCGCCAGTCCATCTCATGTCCCGTGTTTGAGCAATGTTCGTTAATAGCCGATGAAGTATGCTTCTTGTGTTCCTCCAATCTTTTGTTGAGGGTCCTAGCTGTTTCTCCTATATATAGACGACTGCAGTTCCGGCATTTCACTTGATATATGACTCCCGCTTTATGTTCCTTGGGGGTGATGTCCTTCGGTTGTACTAACTGCTGTCTGAGGGTATTGGTGGGTTTATGATAGACTGTTGCACCATATTTCCGGAACATTCTTTCAAGTGACTCCGACACTGCTTTCACATAAGGGAGGCCGATTGGATACTGCTTCTTCCTTGTCGCTTGATCTTTTTCTCTCTGTTGCTCCGTTTGTTGCTTCTTCGGGATGTTCATCATCCAGGGAGCATAATTGTTAGCACTTAGGGCGTTCTTCACATGTAGCAGTTCTGCTCTTTTGTCTTCCTCATGAGTTACCAGGTTTTCCGCTCGGTTGACAAGTTGAGCATTTGTCAGACAGCTGAGGAAGTCCATGAGAGATGGACGAAAGCTCAATGGTGAGTCAAAACTGAGACCTTTGTGCTATGAAAATCATCACAAATTACAGTACTCCTCATGACATTAAACAATACACTTTATGTGAAATCCTCCGACTTCCAAGTCCTTCCAATTTTAAAACATATATATATGAATATTTGAAAACTAATTATCCTACTCACCCAGCAATAGGATCCACAATAATATCCCTTGGGCGATCAAGTCTCTCCCAGACCAGCACAGATCTCATGGTCCCATCCAGGTTGGCCACCTCAATGTGGTCCGTGCCAGCATCCGTCCAGTACAACTTATCTGTGACCCAATCGATCGCCAGACCAGCTGGGCTCTTCAGGCTCATTCCAACTACAACCTGAAGGGAACAAACCAGTTCAGACAGTTAATTTACAAACTGAGACCTCATTCCTATAATAACCTAACAGAGGGCATCAGTGTACAAAGACTTGATGGGGCACCATCACACAATTTGAACACCAGAGAAGATGTTCATTCCTTTCAAATTTGTTTATTTACTTTTTTCTGTTACTTATGTCATGAACACTCGTGAAATCTTTTGCTTCAAGGGAAATCCACACATTGAGGCATAGACCTACAGTAATGCTATGTAAAACAAGGATCAAAATGTATTATATACAATGGCCATTCTTTATTTGTGGGAATATAATAACTGAACGCAATATTATGTTTCTAGTTATTATCTATCTCAAACTTAAATGCCCATCAACCTCACCTCCTGCCCAGATCCATCCCATCTGGCCCGACTGATGCTGTCCAGGGTGACATCTGACCAGTAGATGGAATCCGACTTGTGGTCCCAGTCCAGGGCCACGGCACTTTGCAATCCCTGCACAGGGATGACCACGTCGGCTCTCTCTTTGGTGTCGAACGAGATGCGCCTGATGTCATTGTGGCGGGAGAACAGGAGGAAATTGTTCATGTCTGAAAAGAAATGTGACAAAATACTGAATATAAAGCACAAAACTACTTGACAATAAACACAACTTTGTGGTTTGTAACTTGATAAAACTTTAGCTGAGTGGCAGAAATTTTTGGACAATTAACTTTAATCAATGAGACTAAGCAAAGAAAATTGGATATTGCCGAGAAGATTCAAAATGACCCCCATCAATTCAAGTACGAATTGAAACAAGATAATTAAATCTTTTTAAAGAAATCAAATTTGTAGAAAGCGTTCTAAAGAAGTGTTGCAAAATTACATAAATTACTAAACATAAATTGATAGACTCACTTTCTGTGCACACGTTGCTGCTCCTTGTGTGTTTGAAGCCAGTTGGACATCCACAGGAGTAACCTTCTGGTTTTGGAAGACAAAGATGGGAACAGTTGTGGTTCTCTCCGCATTTATTATCCACTGCAAATAAATTGTCAAGGAGATACAGCTACAGTATTTAGCGCGAAAAGACTTCGCATTTAATCCAACGCCAAAATGACAAGACATTGAACTTTTCATGTACAGAAGCAAAATTTAAAGCTATTAGGTCGGCTGATTCTTCAACTTGCTCTTAAAGACCATCAATTGATACGTTTTAAGGATATTACACACTTCCAAGAAAGAAAACTGTTTTTCAGAATCAAGCAAGTTTTAATTGATGTTAATTCTTATTCCAAGAGAGCACTGCATTGCTTGATTTGTAAACAAAACATTAGTTAGCAATTAAGTAAAAGTAACAGTAAGAATATGCATGTACGTTAGATATGGCTGAAATCTATCTATAGAGCATCTTTTATATTTGCGGACATAACATCTTTAAGTCGATGGCTCCCTAGCTTAATCAATCCAATCTCTAATATTATTTAATTCAATTAGTGCATCATTTCACCTGCAGGTTGCCTCTGGGGGTGGAAGGTGTGGATGTCCATGGGGAAGTTCAGGTTGCTCTTGATGATCTCCATGTCTCCGTGGAACTTGTTCACTCGGTTGATGCTCTTCGTGTGCCAGTCCGTCCAGTACAGTTCATCCTCAAACAAAGTGATGGCAAACGGATGGGGTAGACCTGTAAATGAGACTTGTCATTAAAGTCTGATGGTCAGAAAGGTTGGTGACTAAGCAACAACCATTATAATTACCAACATCGAAGTGATTTAAATTTAAATTCAATGTGGTATATTATCAGAAGTTCGAACACCAAGGAAAAATCTCCCACACCAGAGAAAAAAAAATTTAACATGAAAAATACAATTCAAGAAATAGGAGATGCCATTTCATTATTGAAGGGATTCAATGTTTTTACAGTATACATAACCCCCATTGCTTCTGCATAATATGTGAAAGAAATAAATCCCTATCAATAACATTACATTGTATCTTTTAAACTTCAAATTAAGAACAAACTCTTTTAAATCAAAAAATTATTTTTATACATATGTGACTGATCATTACAACTTCCATTAATTATTTTGTAATATGGTAAAGGCAAAAGCAAATTTACGAAATGTCAATTCAATATATATCTCCTCTCTCCAAGTTAATGCTTTAATAGAACAACACTGGTAATAACTAAATTATAAGAGATCAAAAACATAATATTGTACCTTGATCTATAACAGTCTTTCTCCCAGATCCATCCAAGTTAGAGCACTCAATGACATGATGTTTTGCATCCACCCAATAAAGTTTTTCAGAAGCGTAATCGACTGTCAACCCATTTGGCCAAAATAATGATGAGTTGGCGATGACCATCCTCCCTGTGCCGTCCATGTTGCATCTCTCAATCTTAGGTGTGCTTCCCCAGTCCGTCCAGAATATAGTTCTGAAACAAATACAATGACTGTCGTGTAGTTGCCGCTCATAATTATGGGATTTTACCTCTTTATACCAAATTGATGAAACACACATAAAAAATATGTACCCTTGTTTTGGATGCGTGACAAGAGCCCTTGGTTTCTCTAATCCTTCCCACAGCAAGACTTTCCTCAATGACCCATCTAATTTTGACACCTCAATGCGAGAAGTGCCAGAGTCTGCCCAGAACAACAGATTGTGGATCCAGTCCACTGCAAGACCGTCTGCAAAAAATACATTCAACATTCGTAATATATATTTGCATTAATAAGTAATTGCCTGCCCTATACCATCAGCTATAGATTGAATAGATTTGTGACATTTCCTTGGCTTACCTGGACTTTCCAATCCTATATTGATGATTTCCCTCTCATCGCTGCCGTTAAGCATGGCTCTCTTGATTATGTTCAATGTCACATCACTCCAGAAGACCAAGTTCCCTTCATTGTGGAAGTCCAGGGCTATCGCGTTCTTCAGGTCTCTCAAGATGGGAGTGTACTCTGCGCTGCTCACTAGGACCTTTCTGATGTCCACGCGGTTGGAGAATATAAGATAGGGGGCACCACCTGTAATTGAATCAACCAATTGATGATGGAAAAACGGGTACAGCGTGCAATTTGACTTCTACTCAATTTACAAATTTAGAATGAAGACTATAAATAAAGTGTGTGAATGAAGACATTGAATTAAACTGAAATCTCTGGGTTCCTGTAGATTGATCAATACATTTAGCCTGAGAAGGTTAAATAAAATTTAAACCTGAATATTTTATGCCATAGTTGTGCTTCATAACCTTCCATTTATAAGAACGCAATTTAAGATCTACCTGATAGTCCTATAAACATCTTCCATTATTTTATATTCGGACACCTAATACATCACCCAAACAAATTTAAAAGGCAATTTTCTTTAAGGTCTTTTGAGGTACAGCTCCATGGATAATAAGCTCTTCTTGCAAATGTTTTACCTAAAGCTTTGCAGCCTCGGTTGTCTGGCTTCAGCTCGTAACCCTGGACGCACTCACACTGGTACGACCCTAAAGTATTTGTGCACAATTGACTGCATGTACCATCAACTTTGCATTCATCAAAATCTGAAATAAAGAAGAGGTTAAATTGTGAAAGCAATCTAAAGGGCTGTAGGCCTACTGCTAAATTTTTCTCCAAGGGGGAGTGGCAGTATTGCTATGCTGCCTGGCTACACTGCACCAACCTGACCCCTGGTGCACAACCACAGAAACTGCCAACCCGACCCGATGGCAATTTTCTATACATAGCAGCAGTAAGCAGACCCTCAGATAAAGTGTAAGATCCATCATTAAAAACAGTGAAATCACCAATCAATGAATATCTCAATTTACCAGTGCAATTTTTCAAGTCCGCCTGCAGTTCATAACCCACATCGCATGAACAGACTGCTCCATATTTGGAATTTGTACATTTGTGAGAACAGCCTCCATTGCCTATGTCGCAGGTGGAAGGGGAATCTGAAAAGTAACATTTTTGTAGTGATTAATACAACATCATTTAGGTATTCCTTCAGGCGAGCAATCAATGCACCAGTCCAGATTGAAAATTAAAACATTTCAAAACTCATCACTTTAATTCACTACAAATGCTGATGAGCTCCTGCTTCTCCATTGTTCTAAAAATGAGAAACCCAACGACCTAAGATACTCCTCATAGGGCCCATACGGTCTGAAGGTGCAGGATTTGATTGGATATGACTTTTTGAGATGCCTGTGTGTAACAATTCCAGATACAAACTCTTTTCTTATGAGACCATCTCATATTGAACAATACAGATTGGTCTTTGATGAGGGTCAAACATATATCTGTTTTAGGGGCGACCAGACAATATATGGGGGGGGGGAGCTATGGATTTTACCCCCAAGACTACCTTTTTTTACGAAGAGTTGATGAACAATTTTTTTCATGTGGACGTGCAACTAAACTTTTTTATTGGAATTTTAACGTTACGGTGCCCTAGCAACAGGTGAAAACAAACTTTTTTTTTTTTTCACATGTCAAACAAACTTCCTTTAGAGAACAATCCGGTAGACACTAGACAGGCTAGGGTAGCATTCATGAACAAGTAAGAACTTGATTCTCAATATTTCAAATTCATGTTTTTTTCAATTCTTATTCCACTCACTGCACTCTTTCTCATCTGAGGCATCTCCACATTCATCCCGGCTGTTACACACTTTGCTCATTCCGATGCAATTCTCGTTGGCACACTTGAATTGGCCCAGGCCACATGACACCGCACTCGCTGAAAACCACAAAAATATGTATCATATAAAATGAATATCTATATGTAGACTTGTTAGTATGTTAAAACCATAATGTTTCTCTTTTTAGGCAGAATATTTCACAGATGATTAAGAAGTTTCTCCAGCATTTTACATAACCAACTCCTCACCGTTCATGCAGCCTACTTCATCAGAATTGTCTGAACAGTCAAATTCTCCATCACACCGCCAGTTGCCACGGATACAGCGCCCGGAATGACATTGGAACTGGTCAGGACCACAGCTGGGCATGGCTGCAAAGAGACAAGGTGAAAAATGTTAGATGGACAGATAGATGGACAGATAATAATGCTACATATCTTTCGATCTAAGTAACAAGAAAATTTTTTCAAAAAAAATAGAGGCGATTTTTAAAGCAAATTCAGCTTTTTCAGCAAATTAGACCACATCTGCATGTTTTTTACGCCGATCCCGCAAAAAGCGTCCCGTCCCGCACCTGCGCATCCGCGTTTTATTGCGAAATCCCGCGTCCCGCCGTTCCGCAGATTTGGTCCGCATTTTATGCACGACGCTACCTCCGCTTTGCTGACGTAGATTCACACGCTGATTCTCGAATCTTAGGAAAAGCCTCCTGTCGGGAGGCCTGTGGCCATCTATACAGAGGCGAGTGGCTATATATAGAATCACTAAGACTATATCGGCGATGGGCTGATGCATCGCCTCTAAAAACTAAAAAATTCGGTCCCAAAAAATATCAAAGGCATGAAATGCGTCATTTTCTTGCATTATATCAACTGTCACAATAGCAACTTTGTACAGTGAGATACTTGTACACATTCAGAATTTTTTTCTTAAGAAAATCATAGAACAGAAAAAAGTTTTTCTCTACATCCTTATAATATAAAATACATATATATAAAATACATAATTGCCACTTTTTGGACTAAGAATTTCAATAGGGTTGACAATGTGCGCACACTACCAAAGCAATGGTATTATAGATGCACAAAAGTAACAGTTTTTGTATGATCGCAAGTGGCTACATGCCTGTGCGCATTACACTTGAGCCGATGTGCCTCCCTTCAGGCGGAAAAAGACCCTTTATACCATGAAGTGATGTGTATCTCTACAACTAAATAAATCTCTCGGGCAGAAGTGTCTTGATAAACTGTCTTTTGTGGGGACTTCAATGCCTGGTGCTTCATTTTGTTATGTCTTTTGATTGCCAGTGATATGTTTGTGTCACTCTCAAAGCACTTTTAAACACTCTGTAGAGCTATAAATTTGTGTTTCGATTTCTGAGATGTTCTTTTATAAACTGGCGAAACTTGATATATACATTGCTCTTTGAACAGCCTAGACTCATTTGTCAAATTGCGAGTAACAGGAATTCATTTTTTAGTCCTCCCCTTAGAAACTTATTCATGCTTCAACAAGCCGTCTGTCCTCTATGTTTACATTGAGTATGATATATTTACCAATAGCTTGAAAGAAGTTTCTTTCTTTTTTCCATAAAAAAATAATGATACTGTAAAGGCAGCATATAACTGCGGTTAGAATTGACTTATGCTATAAAACTGGTGATCCTAGGAACAGTGTCTGCTGTCTTGTACTGGCTATGCTGGGCAAATATAATTTACCCCTGCAAGCCCTTTTGCAGTCCCATAGCTGCTATTTTCACAGATCACTCCATGCAACTCACAAGTAACAAATCTCTCCATTTTACTCACAAATCACATATTACGCTATGCTACTCATAAGTCAAACAAGTACTGCTCACACAAGTCACAGACGAATCCATACAGAAACTACCCACAAGTCACAGATCACTCTGTACTTCTTACTAGTCACAGATCACTCCATACAACTCACAACTCATGTGTCACTACATACAACTCATAAGTCACAGATCACTCCTTGCTACTCAGAAGTCACAGATCATTCTGTACTACCCAAAATTCATATTTATCAGTCAATACAACTCACAACTCACCGATCACTCCATCCTACCCACAAGGCACATATCATTCCATCCTAGTTACTCACCAGTCACATATCACTTAATGCCCTCACAAGTCACAAATGAATTTATCCTACTCACAAGTCACAGATCACTTATCCTACTAACAAGTCACAGATCACTTTATCCTACTCACAAGTCACAGATAACTTCATCATACTCACAAGTCACAGATCACTATATCCTATTCACAAGTCACAGATTACTTTATGTTACTCACAAGTCACAGATCACTTCATCCTACTCACAAGTCACAGATCACTTTATCCTACTCACAAGTCACAGATCACTTTATCCTACTCACAAGTCACAGATCACTTTATCCTACTCACAAGTCACAGATCACTTCATCATACTCACAAGTCACAGATCACTATATCCTACTCACAAGTCACAGATCACTTTTCCTACTAACAAGTCACAGATCACTTTTTCTACTCACAAGTCACAGATGAATTTATCCTACTCACAAGTCACAGATCACTATATCCTACTCACAAGTCACAGATCACTTTATCCTACTCACAAGTCACAGATCACTCCATCCTACTCACAAGTCACAGACACTACTCACCACACTCAAGCTCATCACTGTTGTCCTCACAGTCCTCATCCCCATCACACTGCCACGCTCCATTGATGCACATCCCTGAGGTACACCGGAACTCCCCCTGGCGGCAGAGGCGCTCACTGCTCACTGGAAGGGAGAGAAAACAACTCAGCGAGATTCTTCATCAATGCATTGAAAATATACAACATGGACAAAAATTAATTACATCTAATACTTACTATATAATCTTAATTTACACAAAACATGTGTTTCAATTGAGTGTCAGAGATTGCCAATTTTTGAGACCTAAGATTGTCTGAATGATTAGAATTTTAAGTCATGGATTTACCACTGCTCAATGAAACAATAAGAGTTACACAAACAATTCAGCGAGATCTTTCATGAATACATGCATAGAAAAAAAAACTACACACAATCTACTGACTCGAAATTTCGACTGAGTACATGTCACAGATTGTCCTTCAGTAACCCACATGAGAATGGTCAACTGGTCATCCATAGAAATTTCATTTTGTAAAAATACAGATACAGGATTTTGTACAAGGGCCCCATTTCTGCCAGTTAACTGCAGCATTTAAAAACAAAAGACAACTGATCTAACAACACTAAAGTAAAGACAGTGATTAGTTGAGAAAAGCTGTTGAAAATTTTTGTAAGTGAGATACTCATAAGTAGCAAAACGCATGTGAATGAACTATGCATACAGAAAAATAACAGGTACACAATCATCACATCCATCTGATTACGATACACATTTTTCAGAACACTATTTCTTTTGGTTGCTAACTACCACCGATAAAATTAATCATTGCAAAATTTAAGTCAATTATCACAATTATTTTTTAAGTAGCTTAGATTTTCCCACACTTCACAGATCGTGAAAAGGTATTCTTGAATAGAATTTGGATTTCTGAACTGGAACTTATATTCAGACATTGACATTGTGAGGCCTCTTTCTACTTTCAAGTGTACATAACGAAAGACCAAGCATTGAAATCATAAACATGTCCTGGTGACACTTGGGTAACATGATCTTCAAGGTATGAAATGTGATACTCCCCTTCAACCGCATCTAATGCCTTGATAACATCTAACAATTTTTTCTCAAACGCCCAAAAGAAAATCTGTTCATTAAGTCAAAAGTAGGAAATTCTCATCGCCGAATGAAAGAATTTGTATTCAACATGTACTGGCCTTCTACAGGGCCATTTCTGAAGGACAGAATTAACAGCACAATTATGATAGATTCATCTCTTATTACACAACATTACATCAAATAGGTTTTTGGAAATTTCTGAAGCAAGAAAGATTCTCAAAGTTACAATTCAAGCCAATGCACTCACTTCTGGTCTCAGTAAGAGATTCATGAAAAAGTAATATTTTTGATAGTGCTACATGAATACACAAGCATGGACCTACATCAAATTAAGTTATTAAAATCTTCTCCATTGAAATCCCCAACAAGACTATCTCATCTCTGCTCAGAAATTACCACATAAAAGGATGGTATAATCATATGATAATATGCTGGTGGTCTCAGTCAGGTGAACTGCCATAAAATTTAGCTATAAAGTTTTAAGAAGTAATATGGAACTAACAACTAATGTGTAAAACTGAATTTTAACACTTAAAAGTTGATAATGACCTTTTTAACGATATCAAAATCTTGATTAAGATCAAAGAAAACATTAAGAATATGTGTGATAACACAATATTTTCAGCCTTTTTGGCTTTATCAAAATTTTGTCATTTTTATGATTTTAATATTAAACTAAAAAAATCCTCATTGAAAAGAAAATTTTACTTCAAGTAACATGACAATGCAGTTCTTAAAAAGAACAGTCTTTGCCTCTAACAAGGCCCAAATGTGCAAGATAACTGGAGTGTTTAGTCTGGAAGCTAGTCCCACTGACTTCAGCAGAGTTTTCAATTTAGTCAAGCACATCAGTCTCTGAAATAACAGGGATGAAGTTACAGACATGTGAATGGTGCGGTCAAAACTTGAAAGTCTTTTCACCAAAAAAGCTGTTCTTTTCCCTGTTGCAATTTTCAGCATATCAAGAGATATAGCATAATTACAGCTTTAGGCCTGCACTTTACAGATAAGGACTGCCTTATGGCATTAATTACATTGTAGGCAGGGCATTAATTACATTGTAGGCAGGATGGGGCAAATTGTCCGAGGAGCAGAAAACATGTAATTTATGTTGTATGGAGAATACGAGATTACACGTTGCAAGGAAAGAGAAAGAAATGAAAAGAAAGGACTCAAAGGATGGGGGTTTATTAAAAAGACAGGATTCTCCGAACAATGACTCCTCACCTGGGAGGTACATGCAAAAAAATATCAGAAAGAAAGAAGGTCACAAGTCAGCAAAGGAGTTTTTATAAGCTGCTCTGTCACCTAAGTCATTTGTCTTAAACACAATATATGCACTGTGGACTGGAGTCAATGGTTTAAAGCTATTCTCTAACTTTTTTTCTGCCTTTTGTCATATTTCTTCCAGGAGAAGAAACGCCAAAGTTATTAAGACCTGGATTTAATAATCATTTGCAGAAAAGAGATAGACGAGGTCTTTTGTAACGAGAGCAATCTACGGCATAATCAGGTTTCCTTCTATTAGCAAAAACTTCTGGATTACAGTAATTATCATTATTTACTTAGTTACTTTAACACCAGAGGCATCCCAGCAATAATTCGTAGGACTGTGTGTAAAATTCTTCTTCAGATCTCAATTAAATTCAGATTGAGTGATTCGAGAGCTTCTAGTTTCACTAAAAGAACTTTTTGACGTCTTGATAAATTTAGTCCCAGACTGCTCGGTAAGCACAAGTGGAAATGTAAATATTGCTTCTTATTTCTTTGTTATTACAATTGGATACCCCCAACAGAGTCCCAGTCTGTGGAAAAGTTGTGCAAGGAGAAGGGATAGATTTGACATACTAACTTTCTACAGCAATTTCCATGCAGTTTATTTTAAAATTGATTTAATTTAAAACTAATATCACAACAATGGTCAACAAATGACCTGCTATTTTAATCATTTCAACAATCATTCTGCATGTTGTTGTTATCATTTTGCTACATTGAATTAAATCATAGAAGTACTGAGGCAACTCACTACAAATGTATAGTGAAGTGCATTTGGTCTTGGAAAGTAATTTGAAAAGCAAGTTTGCCTAAAAGGGACACAATATTTGCATTAAGCACTTCTCCATGGTGGCCTAGAGAAATGGGTCAGTTAGTGAAAAATTACAAGGAAAGTTGAGAAAATATATATCACTGGGGAGACATGGTATTGTGAAAGGTAGAAGATGTGAAATAAATCTGTTTTGTGACATTGTCGAACAATAAAAGAGCAAAATGTATTAGCCAAGTGTTGTATGGGGGCCACAGGGGAGCGAAATATGATCAAATAGTTGCAACTCCATCCGCGAAAGACACATATTGCTCCTTTGCAGAGGTGCTGCGGCCACGTAAACTTGCCCATTATTTTATTGCCAACCTTGGTGCTATTTTTTACACCATTTTTTACTGTGATCTACGCGGGAGACCACAGGCAGCGAGACACCCCACTGATGTAATGAGTTCCAAGCAGACAACGTTTTGACGCATTATTTATTAGATAGAAAGGCCATCCATTGTATCGCTACAAGGCATTTCATAATGTCTGTGTTTTATAGCATCTTCCTGTACTGTTAAAAGGGACTATGGAACATATGGTCATGAAATTGGAAAACACTTTTGCTTGAAGCTCAAACAAAATTTGAATAGGTACTTTGAAATGCTTCCTTCTGCTATTTAGTTCTTAGCTGGAACAACTGTGGGTTATTCTTTGATGCTCTTCAAGGAAACTTATCAATGCAAGTCCCTTTATAAGCTGCAGATCTTGTGTCCTTATAATAAAAGCACATTAGGGCAATCCAGAATCTGAGAAACAATCACTTTCATAATGGCAACCTTAAACATAGGCTATAGAAATAAGAAGTGGTTACCATGGCAATTCTAAACATAAGAATCAGTCACCATGGCAATTCTAAACATGAGAATCAGTTACCTTGGCAATTCTAAGAACAAGATAGATTAACTACAGCAGATTAACTACAGCAATTTCAAACAGACAAAACAGTTATTATAGCAATTCAAAGCATAATAATCGGTTACCATGGCAATTCTTCTCATCGCTCATGTCCCCACAGTCATCATGGTTATCACAGACAAAGGAATTGTTGAGACATTTCTGGGACGTCTCGCAGATGAACTCTGAAGGGCCACAGCTACTAGCGATCTTCTCTGAAAGGGAAATAAATGATTTAACATATGTTTTTTCATAAACTTTAAAATATTCACAGGTTAAAGATAAAACAAATTATGTAAAGAGAAAAATATACCACAATGCAGTTCATCAGAGGCATCAGCACAATCAATGTCATGGTCACACTTCCAAGAGGAAGAGACGCACACGCCATCGTCACATTGGAACTCCTCTGCTGAGCAAGTTCTCTCCGCTGGAAAGAGACAAAGGAAACATCAGAAAAACTACAAGAAATCAAGGTTTATCGTGAATTGGTCAGGAGAAAACATTTTTATTAAAAAAATTTGGAAACTTTTCTCATAGCAGCTCATCAGATGGGATCAAGGCTTTGCAAAAAGACTCCAGATATTGGAGGAGTACCGAAGAGCTACATTCTGACCAAGTAAATGGACTTCCCACATTTTGGACTATTGTCAGCTGGACTGCACTAGAAACTCATTGCTCCCATAAATAGAGAGGACCGGGAAACTGAAAATATTTCAATCCACTCCTCACGCAAGTTGTGAAGCATTTGCATTTGCAATTTCTGCAAGTGGATCAGATAAAAGTGAATGCAACAGCGTTCCAATATCAATATGAATACCATTGTGCCAATGATTGTGAGAGGAGAGGATGCATTGCAATGCACAAAGCGCTGTCATTGGTTCGACAAAAAGATAATGGAATGAGATAGAAATGAAAATAATTTTTCTCAAAACTGGACAAATGTTTCCTATTGTTCGATGGTGATGCCCATTGGTATAAAAGGACAAAACCTGCCTGAATCATTTTGTGCAGCCTCCACTATGTACAAATCAATTTAATCTACCAGATTTTATCTTCCGACGAAATTAATAATTGTACAAGTAGTATTATAGTACTGATTGGTCTAATAGTTTAATATGGCCATAGTTTGTAAAACACACATTTGATATATACGTTATAGACAAGGCTATGCATAGATTAACCAGGAAATTATTATCAATAAATATTTAAAAATTGAATCACATTAAAAGGATCTCAGTTGACGTTACAAAATATAGGCAAGCAGTTTTTGCAGAAAAACTAATCACTAGCTCAACAAATGGACAAAAAGGTAGTGCAGAGTTTTCGGATGTTTTTTAACAGGAGAGGTAGATAAAAAGTCCCAGAGAGATCCTAAATCTTTCTTAAAATATGAAATCGCACATTACATGGACAAACTGCAGGTATCTTTTTGCCGGTCCATTTGAACGATATTTGTAAGTATTTAAAGGGAATTACTCAAGAGGAGGGAGCGGGCAATAGACACAAAAGACCACACGAATATCAAACATTTAGTGCAATCCTGGCTCTCCCAGTGTTTGTCCTGTACCTCTGAGTCAATTTCATACTTTGACTTTTCTCTGACTTCTCTGGGACCTTAACAGTTTGCCTCTCACAAATGGGATCCTTTAAAAAGTTGGCAAACATTAACAACTTACAGAGCCCCAGTTCCTCACTGTGTTTTATTGGCCAAGCTGTGCCAAGATTTGCCCAAGCGACTGGAAAATACATTGTTCCATGCACATTATTGTTCCTGGTCACACTTTAAAAGATCCTGTCTGGGTCTTTTATGAGTGGAATTCTGAATTTGGAATATTTCTTATATTTCATGTATTGTAAGAGATGTGCACTGTTGACTATAAAGCAGACAAAAAGGGTTGCAATGGACGTTTATGCTGATGGTTTGGATGTTCAATATTAGCAGTCACCATGAACTCTTGCGGTAACTGACAACCTACACCATGTCCAATATATAAAATGCCAAAAATTGTACATATTGGTGTATCAATTGAAAGTTGTTCAGTACCTTGGCCAATTGAGAAATCTTAAGTGATCAGTGATCAGGCATTGAGGCAAATTTAGGTGAAATTGCAATGAAAGTTACAGGTCCACATGTAAACTGAAGGCAAACCTCTCACACGACTCCTTGAACTTCCAGGTTACAATTCTTGAAAAGCCCATTGGGGAAACTGGATACCTGTCTATGTTTGCATAAATAGTTGTACAATGTGTCCAGTCAAGTTGTATTTCATAAGTATGAACTGTAGCCTCCAGCAGATACTTTCGTAAGTTCAGCGATACTATTCTCATTTATTTCTGCATTCTTAGCCCCTTAAATTATTTGGATATATTGTATAAAGCAAACTTGACAGCCAGTGTGAATCTGATGATGACAGCCAAGCTAACAAATTGTTAAAATATTCTCCTTGGGTTGAAAGATGGCACACATATTAGGCAAACAACATGTCATGATTTTTCATGAGCCCTTTTGTGAAATGATTGATATTTCACATTGTTAAATACTTCAAATCAGACAAAAACCATTTCTAGCAAATCATCTATAAGCTATGATATCAAGTAGTGCTACAATTGCTTTTTCCTAGCAGCTGTCAAGTCTTTCAGGGATATAAGTCATCTCTAAAATATGAAATAGCTCTCAAGGCTGTCAGGAGAGCATTGTTTGGTATCGCAGACATGAAACGCATCAGGAGAACTACGTATGGAATTGTATATATGTCGTACTTGCTTGAAGAGACTTTGCATTCAAACTTGGAATGACTATCATCCAGAGACTAGTAAGAAAATTATAAGATTGTGTAATTTCCAGTTACTCGCAAAATTCAACAAATACTTTTTTTTGCATTCGCAATCCAAAAATACTGGCAAAATATCCCACTCCGCAAATTACAAAATTTTCATAACGCCTTCAGTAGTATTCAGTCAGCTATGGTTTAACTTCTACGTATGACAAATATAAAGACATGCTCGGATGCCCAATCTCTATGCATTCAGCAAAATGGTCAACATTTTTGTCAAACACAGTGACCTGTCAGTCACCTATTCTCCTGGCTTTTTCATTTTCTTGAGTGTTTGCCTTTTTCAAGCCGCAATGTGTCAAAATAATGAGAATGTATACGGCTGTCAAATAACAGTCTCCATGTCTTTATTGGTATGTTTTTCTATCTAACAAGTATGCAGCTAATGAGTTTGTCTTAAAAAAGACCTACCAGGTATTCTTAAGGAACATCTCAACTTCTTTTTCACAGATTTCCAACCTGCCAGCCATCAATCATTCTGCAGTTTGCTTAAGATATTTAGTCTTCAGATTTGACATGTGGTCAGTCAGTGTGTCAGTTGGGGATTCTGTCAAATAGTCAGCAGGACCTAAAAAGGCAGTCAGTTATGGAAACAAGTGGACTTGTAGATGAGAAAGCAATGTATACTTCTTAGTAACTTCAATGATAATACAGAATTTAATTTGTGTCATTTACCTCTTAATTGGATTTGCTTGGCTAAATGTTGTAAAACCTTGAGCCTAAACCTATACTCATCAACTGCTTAGTTACTTTGGACTATTTACAAGAAATTGAAGGTCTCCCAGAGGGCATTCTATAATTTTAATTGCAGTCAATTGCAGCCAAAGTCATCATACATTATACCAGTTCAGAGATTTAATAACTTTAGTATTACATAGATATTAATAATTTCATGTGTAAACATTAAAAAGTTTCACAATGAAATGCCAACTTCAATCAGTGAGGAACCATAAGGGTAAATTATCTTCTTTAATTTAATCAATTTGGATAATGTATTTACAGAGCAACAGGGCAAAAGAGAGCGCAGAAAATTCTCTTGAGGAATCATAAGACATTCTGCTCACAAGGTCTTGTTCGACTCAGGCAAAAACCACACACATGTGGTTGAGAGATCCATGGACTGTCCGTTATTCATGAGTGTTAAAAAATCAGGAAAAACTTGAAAGAAAAAGGCCATAAGATAGCAGTGACAATTGGCCGTTTGAATCACTTTATCAGGTGGGCACTTGTAGTACATTCTCCCTCATGGCACCAAGATTAAATTACGCTCAGTTAAAAATTTCAGTTTGTTTGCAAAATTTCATGGGTTGGAAGCAATGAAGGAACCGTTGTTCCTGCACATGGTTTATTGTCTGTTTTGCAAAAAGAAACTATTTGCATTTTGCAGAGACGTGTTCCCTCGGCCGTATTTCAGTCGCGATTGACTCGAGTTTCATAGACATGAACCGCAAAGCAAAGAAATACAGGATGAAGTAAATGAAGAGTAAATAAGATGGCCCCACTAATTTACAAAATGCATCTTCAATTAAAAGTGCCACAAAACCTCATACTGGTTTTTAGACTGAGATTTCTTAATGGGCAAAAGGCAAAAAGTACTATCAGGACATGTCGGTCTTCAATTCTACTTCTGCATATTGTGGTCCATCAAAAATGTTTTGTCACATAAAACATCTTTCGTCGGGGCATGACAGTCCCAAGTAGGTTCATCAAATATGTATGTCATGTCGCTTCAAATATATACATCATATTGTTGGATGTTTAACAAAAGAGCAACAAATGACTAATGGTTGTCTAATTGTCCGATTATTGTCTTGAGAAGGCATGAGTCTGTGAGCACAGCGTTAGCCCCAGTGTTCCTCCGATGCTTGTTTGGCATCGGAGTCACAGTTCGTCACATTGACTTTACTTGTACCTCTGATGTTTTTCAATTTTTTCTCAACATGAAACAGATATTTTGTGACAAAAATTACATACCATTAAACTCCATGTTCTTCTCCATGGCTCGACCATATTTTTAGCCAACATCCTTTGATTTATAGCTGCCAAAAGTGCACCCAAACTTAACAAAGTATGTCTAAAAGTGTTTCTTTGCCATTGGCACCATTTTCTGAAAGAGTGACGTCACCATCTGCCCTGATGACGTCATAGAGCTGTACTTTATGACATCATTGCTTGTGACGTGTTTTTTTTGGTTAAAATGACGTTTTGGTTATCTAAAATTGCCCACTGGATAGTAGTTTTGCTCATAATCATGATGCAGAGGGGATCTAGAGGAACAACATTGTGGTCCAGCCATGAAGAAAAGTAAGCAGAAGATCACTGTGCTGAGTTTGGGAGACAAAAACATAAGGTATTTCCATAGTTAGCAAAATAATTTGAGATACAAGTAAACTCAATGTGGCGAACCGTGACCCAGTTGCTAGCTACGCCAGCAACATCTGCAGCAACTGGGGCACCGGGGCTAGCACAGCGTTCACTTTTCTGGTCCATAGATTCAATACTCACTCAGTTATTGAAATTTTGCCTAAACTTAATTTTTCTTTCAATAACTTATACTATGTAAGTTGATCTTTTAGGTCAGACCTTTGAGGCAGGCCAAAGCTCTGGGGCAAATCCGAGCTCTGGAGCAGGTTTGAGCTCTGGACTGGTGGGAGTTTCAGAGCAGGTTGGAGCAATCTGAGCTCCAGAGCAGGTTAGAGATGTGGAGCAGGTTGGAGCTCAAAGGCAGGTAGGAGCTCCAGAGCAGATCTGAGCACTGAGACAGGTCAAAGCTTTGAGGTAAGTCAGAGCTCCGACCTACCTCGGAGCTCTGGAGCAGAAATGAACTCCTGAACTAGATGATTTTTTCAACTTACGGCATTGCTCATCACTTTTGTCCCCACAGTCGTCCTGGCCATCACAAAACCAATCGTTTCTAATGCAGCGGCCGTTTGAGCAGGTGAACTCATCTTCTGTGCAGTTTCTCCTAACTAGAAAGAACAGAGATAAATAAGGTCAGAAAACAAGGTTTCAAGAAATAAGTCAATTTTTTTTTCATTTTTGGATTAATTCATGACTATTTTTGGCTGGAGCCAAAAAACCACAAATTAAAAAAGAACTTTAAACTGCACAAAATCATACTTTTGTTCATAGAATTTCATGAAATAAAGATATATCATTATTATCATATCTTACTGCAATTGATTTCATCCGAGTCGTCCCCGCAGTCGTTATCTCCATCACACCACCAGAGGGCGCTGATGCACTTGCCGTTCTCGCACGTGAATTGACCGTCCAGGCACGTGACTTTGTCTGAAGAGAAAAAAAAAAATATATATATATATACTGAGAAGAAGATCCTCAGTGACCGAAAAGCAAAACATTTATATAATTTACAGTCCAGTTACTTTATTAGTTACTTTTAAAAAAGTTTTTTATTTACACTCATCAATAATTTACCAAAATAAAATCAAACAACCAAAGTAAAAATGTAGCATAAACATGCTTTTCAGTCTCTCTTGGGCAGGATCGTTTGCACCAGGGAATTTTCAATGTAGAGAATATGTAAGGTAGAACTTGCAAGAAGCAACCACCCTGCAGACACTGAGTGGTCTCTTGTGGAGATGCGGTCTCACTTTGGAGATTACTTTTATGGACATGTGCGTTATGAGTTTTTGCAAAAGAAGCCATCACATAAAGAACAAGACCACCCAGTTGTCATAACCACAAAAACCCATTGAATCTTCTCCTTTCCTTTCGTTGAATCTATATTGAGTACAAGGAAGTTTTAAAAATACTTGACGTGAAAATGGTTAAAACTCCAGTCTTTAGGATGTACGGCAGACCACAGGTGCTGGACTCGATGCTTTGTTCGGATAAGTCATACGATTGCGATGACTTTCAAAATGTATTTTGTGACAAAACATGTTGGACAAAAAGAGCAACAAATGAATTGCAAACTTGTTATAAGATGCTTTTAACATCTTGTTTTTTGCCATCTCATAAAGAGAACATGAAATATGACACAGGGCAGAGTATTTGCAGAGATCTGGAGACATAGCAAGTGCATTTGAACACTGTTGAATGACATTGGCTGAGACTTAGAGAGATACAGGTCTGAGGAAAGTGAAATCTCCTGTCTTAGGCCACAAAGGGACCACATGTAGTTCATGATGTAGATGAAAAATGGGGACTAGCAGCCATGAATGAAGTGGTAATCCCAGGAAAAACACTGCAACTGAGAAGTCTTTCTTATTTTTCCTGAGCTCCTGAATGCACAGCACTGGGACACTCTGGGACACACTGGGGACCTTTGTGAGGCAGCAAAAACCTCACCAATTGTTGAGAGGTTTTCTTTCTCTGGAGGAACATGAAAAATGTTCTATTGTATATTTTGTTGTCTCCATAGCAACTGGAGCGTAACCATGACAATGGCCCAAGCTGGGAAGTTGTCAGACGCTTGCTGTGCAGCTTGTAAAGTGCCCAGGAAGGGAGCAATTTAGGCTCATTATGCAGAAAAGGGAGAGGATCAGATTATCAAGGGACACCGAGTTAAGACACAATATCTGCTTTTACATGTTCAATGGAAGCACAAGGTCACTGAGGAACATGCTACTGAAATAATGACATCAGTGTGAAAAACAGCAAATCATACATCATGGAAATTCTCCCAAAGAGCCTATGACAGGCAACCGAGCAGTCAGTTTTCGCCTGTTCAAATACTGTCCATGAGACTGAAGTCTGTTTCGCAGAAGGTTGGGTGGGAATCCCAGTCAGGAATTCTACTGAGAAAACTCTCACACAAATTGGATAACTAATTTCAATGTAAGAGATAGGACCAGTAGTGACATCACTGGTATTTTTCAGATAATAACCAAATATACTCACTCATCCTTCCCGGGCTGTACTATCACTGAGTCACAAAAAAGTTTACTTGAAGATATTTTAAACAGGACAGGACTTTATAAAATCACTGTCACCTTCAGGTATCACAAATGAAATTCGAAAATATTCAGGCCAAAACTATTAATCTTCATAACCCAGGTGCACAGGTGTCAGCCGTGTTCTCTTTCTTAAACTTTGCTTCTTTTTTCCTTGCAAGTCTTTGTTGCTCTTGTCACTTCAAATAAATGATAAGGGTTCCATAATAAAACATCCTTTGGTTTACCCCAATCATCACTCATCAATTATACATTTAATTCTCGATCTACATTATTGCTCACAATGAAAATCAAATCAGTGTTAAAATGATTGATTCAAGCATGAAAGTTATTCTGAAAATGTCACTGTAATACTCGTATTCAATGACAGTTTGATGTAGGCAAAGAAGAAGTAAAATTTTGAGGTAAATTAAATCTTTCATTGTAAGATGGGCTAGAAGTAGTAAATACCAGTTTTAAAAGCACTTTTAATCGGGCAAGGGTCTAAGTTTTAGTCCTACAGCTTTCAAATAGACTGTGGATACAGACCATATTTATTTTGTCCCGATAAAATAAACTACACAAGAAAGCTCCTGATCAAACACAAGTACATCAGAAAGCTCCTGATCAAACACAAGTACATCAGAAAGCTCCTGATCAAGTCAAGCAAGAGGGCATCAGGAAGCTCCTGATCAAACACAAGTGCATCAGAAAGCTCCTGATCAAACACAAGTACATCAGAAAGCTCCTGATCAAGCACCAGGGCATCAGGAAGCTCCTGATCAAACACAAGTACATCAGAAACAAGCACCAGGGCATCAGGAAGCTCCTGATCAAACGCAAGTGCACCAGAAAGCTCCTGGTCAAGCACGAGGGCATCAGGAAGCTCCTGATCAAACACAAGTACATCAGAAAGCTCCTGATCAAGCACGAGGGCATCAGGAAGCTCCTGATCAAACACAAGTACATCAGAAAGCTCCTGATCAAACAAAAGTACATCAGAAAGCTCCTGATCAAGCAAGAGGGCATCAGGAGGCTCCTGATCAAACACAAGTGCATCAGAAAGCTCCTGATCAAACACAAGTGCATCAGAAAGCTCCTGATCAAGCACCAGGGCATCAGGAAGCTCCTGATCAAACACAAGTAAGCTCCTGATCAAGCACGAGGGCATCAGGAAGCTCCTGATCAAACACAAGTGCATCAGAAAGCTCCTGATCAAGCACGAGGGCATGAGGAGGCTCCTGATAAAACAGAAGTACATCAGAAACAAGCACCAGGGCATCAGGAGGCTCCTGATCAAACACAAGTGCATCAGAAAGCTCCTGATCAAGCACCAGGGCATCAGGAAGCTCCTGATCAAACACAAGTAAGCTCCTGATCAAGCACGAGGGCATCAGGAAGCTCCTGATCAAACACAAGTACATCAGAAAGCTCCTGATGAAGCAAAAGGGCATCAGGAAGTAGATCAAACACAAGTGCATCAGGAAGCTCCTGATCAAACACAAGTGCATCAGAAAGCTCCTGATCAAGCACGAGGGCATCAGGAAGCTCCTGATCAAACACAAGTACATCAGAAAGCTCCTGATCAAGCACGAGGGCATCAGGAGGCTCCTGATCAAACACAAGTGCATCAGGAGGCTCCTGATCAAACACAAGTGCATTACAAATACACCAAGACGCCCCTGATCAAACATAAGTTCATCAGCCGATCATCTTATCATTCCCTTTGTCTCTGGTAGCTGCCTCATATAAGCTGAACTATAGCTTCAGAAGTTCGGAGCCAGCAACACAGAGCCATGATAGAAGCCATAACATAGCCATAGAAATTGATGTGATGACACAGGTCTAAACAAAAAAGTCAAAATAGCATTTTCTTGTCCAAAACTTTGTGAAAACTCAAATTAAATCTAGAATTCATGATTTCTTTGTCCATTATAGAGAAAAAACTTCACAGTATTTTCATGCAAACTTTGAAAACATTCTACGCTACAATACAATTTTAAAGTACAGTCTATGTCGAGAAGAATTCAGATGTCATATATCTATGCAAAAGGCAGTGCCATTTTACATAAATCAATTTCCACAGAATTCCTGCCAATTCTTAGTTCCCCCAAAACCAAATATGAGATTGTCTGTGCCATGAATACGGCCACACTTGACTCCAAGTGAGCCATGAACTTCCATAAATTGTTATGAATACCAAGTACATATAAAAGCCCAAGTTTTACATATTTGTTCCACAATTTAGAACGAGGATTTGTGTGATTTGTGAAGTAGAGACCAGCGCACAATTTCATCTTTATTAAGAACTGTGTGGCATCTGTGGAGGGATTAACTTCCCACTTCTTTCTCCAGAACTCTGCGAGAGTGAAGACAAAAGGAAAACCTCAGAAAATGTCTTTGACATTTCCAGACTTTATTGCAGGGGTGTTATGGAGATGAGGACTTTAGGCATTATTCCCTCAGTACTTTCTGCCCGTGTGCCTGTGAACAAAACAACATAGAAATATACGGTAGAAATTATGTTCAAACAACGTCAGATTTTTTCACAACATTGTGACAATGTTGCTGCGTCGCATGCTAAATATCAAATTTTGGCATTGCTTCACTACATTGTGACAACGTCATTTCTATCATACACTTTTATGTAATTTTCACCAAATTCACTGCAATGTAGATCTACATGTATGTGCTCTTTGGGGACATTGCACGGATCTGTGGCTGCCCTGAGCTGCAACATCAATTGTGGAAGGATCACAACAAAATGCATGGGACAGCATGCCAGTTCATGGCTACAACTACAGTTACAGACATGAAAATGAACTACGTCAGGGAAAAATCTTGAAATTTCCAGATTCCCTAAATTACAGCATAACTGATACATGCGTATGCTCTTTACTTGGACAACCTGGCATTGCCGGCTGGAAGGTCTGGGAAGCCTCATCGTCAATGGCTTTTGCTCAAAAACGTTCCTTTTGATCAAGTTCCTTTTTAGCCGTTTATTTCAAGGGCTTCTCTTAAAAGTCAACAAGTGGGTTGAAACTTCTGATTTTTTTTCCTGCGAATAACGACACAATACAGTTTACTGGTCCTTCAATGGCAATCCATCATTTACACTCGACAGTTTTCACTTTCGCCTAAAAACCTTGCAAACACCTCCCCAATTCAAGCCCTCCCTCCTAATTTTGACAAATTGCATTTCTCACCACAGTCCAACATATACTTTGCTTTCAGACAAAATGACATCTGGCTTCTCTCAGCTCAGTGTCTTGTGCGTGTTTCTTTTTTTTCAAGAGAAAATAAAGTTATGTAATTTTGAAGGTAAAACGTATATGTCCTTATACTATAAGATGAGAAATCCCATGACATATTTCTTGCAACTTTCTCTGAAAAGTTCCGAAACAATGTTCAACTTCAATCTTCAGCTTCAGCAACTTCAGCATCCATCAATACTTAACTTCTAGAACAATGTTCAACTTCAGCATCAATCAACTCTGAACATTAATTAGAAACAATGCTCAACTCAGCATCAATCAACTCTGAACTTTTATCAGAAACAATGTTCAACTTCAGCATCAATCAACTCTGAACTTTTATCAGAAACAATGTTCAACTTCAGCATCAATCAACTCTGAACATTAATTAGAAACAATGCTCAACTTCAGCATCAATCACCTCTGAACTTTAATTAGAAACAATGCTCAACTTCAGCATCAATCAACTCTGAACTTTAAAGGACAACCGTAATGCTTTTTTTTTATTTGATAAATTTATCAACCATCATTTTTTAAATGCATTGACACAGTCACTCATATATTTGTGCAAAATAAAGTGCAATAAAACTAATTTTAATTCTCAATTTTTGGCCTGAGAAATGGCACAATTAAAAGCGACCTCTTGTGAGCTATAGGCAAGATGCCACGTCAGGCTGGGTAATATAATTCAAGAGATGGCAGCACGTTACAGTCCATAACCATCAGCGATCAATTGACATAGGCATAATTGACATGCATGACTGGTCAGTGGTCACTCCTAACTAGCAGACACTAGCAGGAGAGAGAAGGGGGCCACCCAGCCCTACGTCACGCATATCAAACTAGATGAGCATATTTCCATATGCAAGACTAGCAGTTGGTCAACAGTGATTGTTGGAATACGACAGAGGGTCCATATTGTTGGCCTATAGAACATGCTCAGTAATTGAGTTCACCCCTCTGACTGCTAGGGTAATTAGGTAGTGTGGAGATTGAATGGATCGCCTATGCTGTCCCACAGGGACTAAATGATCGCCTGTGTTACATAATACGCAAGCCAAAACCTTGTTTTGCGAATTTGATTGGGCAATACTTCACCAAGTTCACTAATACTAAGGAAATAATCCATCTCTTGCATGACAAATGGGGCTCTTTTTTTTACGAGGGGCGGGGGTTGCTGGGTATTTATGCAACAGAAGATTGCCAGTATTAACCAGAATGGTGTGCATGACATGCACAAACAGAGCTCTGCTAGCAGTACATGTATGACACCATGCTAAGTGGGGCAGCCGAGGAGGTTGGGCACCCCAGGGCCCCATGTCCGCGGGGGTAAGTCCCCATGTCCGCGGGGCGTAAGTCCCCATGTCCGCGGGGGTAAGTCCCCATGTCCCCGGGGGTAAGTCCCCATGTCCCGGGGGTAAGTCCCCATGTCCGCGGGGGTAAGTCCTTATGTCCGCGGGGGTAAGTCCCCATGTCCGCGGGGGTAAGTCCCCATGTCCGCGGGGGTAAGTCCCCATGTCCGCGGGGGTAAGTCCCCATGTCCCCGGGGGTAAGTCCCCATGTCCCCGGGGGTAAGTCCCCATGTCCCGGGGGGTAAGTCCCCATGTCCGCGGGGGTAAGTCCCCATGTCCGCGGGGGTAAGTCCCCATGTCCGCGGGGGTAAGTCCCCATGTCCGCGGGGGTAAGTCCCCATATTCGCGGGGGTATGTCCCCATGTCCGCGGGGGTAAGTCCCAATGTCCGCGGGGGTAAGTCCCCATGTCCGCGGGGGTAAGTCCCCATGTCCCCGGGGGTAAGTCCCCATGTCCCCGGGGGTAAGTCCCCATGTCCCCGGGGGTAAGTCCCCATGTCCGCGGGGGTAAGTCCCCATGTCCGCGGGGGTAAGTCCCCATGTCCGCGGGGGTAAGTCCCCACGTCCCCGGGGGTAAGTCCCCACGTCCCCGGGGGTTAGTCCCCATATTCGCGGGGGTATGTCCCCATGTCCCCGGGGCCATGTCCCGGGGCCATGTCCCCGGGGGTATGTCCCCATGTCCCCGGGGGCCGTGTCCCCATGTCCCCGAATATTAAATGGTTGCCCCCTTTTTCTTAGCAATATTAAATGGTCGCCCCCTCCTTAGCAGATATTAAATGGTCGCCCCCTTATCCTTTCTATCTATCTATGTATCTATCTATGTATCTATCTGTGTATCTATGTATCTATGTATCTGTGTATCTATGTATCTGTCTATCTATGTATCTATCTATGTATCTGTGTATCTGTGTATCTGTGTATCTGTGTATCTATGTATCTATTTATCTATCATCTATCTATCTTAGCACCTTTGTAGATATTAAATGGTTGCCCCCTTATTCTTAGGAGATATTAAACCAAGCCCACAGTTTCAGGCTTTTATTGAATTGATAGGCATCATGAAGAGACAAGCTTCTTAGATAGGCAACATTGGCTGATATCATAATACATTGCCATCCTTGATTGCCATCCTTGATTGCCATCCTTGATTGCCATCCTTGATTGCCATCCTTGATTGCCATCCTTGATTGCCATCCTTGATTGCCATCCTTGATTGCCATCCTTGATTGCCATCCTTGATTGCCATCCTTGGATATTTGTAAACATTTCAGCCATTTCTCAGTAACTGCCGAATCATACACAAGGCGGCGCCCTACTTGTGGCGACACCTAGCGTTATGTTATAATTGGTTTATGCACGCATGCGTAGTGGCAGCAAGTCGGAAAGAGCGCCCGACAATGCACTGGAATTTAAGCAACTTAAAGGCAGCGTTTAAATGCTTGGATTTCACAATTTTTACGATTATTTGACGAAATAAAGACGGCTGGTAAAGTTTGGCAAGTAACTTTGTGTATTAACAGCAGTTTTCAGTCATAAGAACGACCGTTTCAGATGAGTATTGCATGCCCTCGCTTTGGTTGCCATGGAGCGGGACTACTCGGATCTGGACGACGCCTGGTAATACAATAGACTAGCAACTGCTAGTCTAATTAGGCACCTGACTGAAGGTCCACAAAATTGGGCTGAAATGCCAATTTCATTATTTTTTCCTAAAATATGGTGAAGTACGATTTTGGGAAATGTTAGCTAAATGCACACGCAATAACTGATTCTTTCAAGGGAACATAATTTTATTAAAAGTAGGATTTTGACGAGTGTGTGCCTTTAATCAGAAACAATGTTCAACTTTAGCATCAATCAACTCTGAACTTTAATCAGAAACAATGTTCAACTTCAGCATCAATCAACTCTGAACTTTAATCAGAAACAATGTTCAACTTCAGCATCAATCAACTCTGAACTTTAATCAGAAACAATGTTCAACTATCAACCAACTATGAACATTCCTCTGGAACACTGTTTAACTTTAGCATCAATATGCCCTAAACTTTTATTGAAACAATGTCAACTTCAGCACAATCAACTCAGAATCTCTATCCGAAACAAGGTCTTTGAGGAGTTGTGTTTCTAGCATATAATCACACGTTTGCAAAAGACTTACCACAGGAGAGTTCGTCATTTCCTTGTTCACAGTCAGCTTCGTGGTCGCACACCCAGGTGAGAGGGACGCACATGCATTCGCCCTTGAGGGTGGGTTGGCACTGGAAGAGGTGGGAGGGGCACTGGCAGGGCAGCTCTGCATCTATCACTGAAATATAAAGAAAATACTAAGAAATTGTTGAAAACCCATTTCTTAATTAATCTTTGTTGTTTGCCATGCAGCCCCAATTGACAGATTAACTTAGAATCTAACAAAATGTATATTCATTGACCATGCAGTCAATCCAAAACTAATAGAATTCTGTGACCAACACAGATGATTGTAAGCCTCCCCTATGTAAAAAGGATGGATGGATGATTGGGGCTTTACGTTGTATATCAATGCACTCGGTCGGCTGATTCGGACACGGCAATGAGGCGAAGGATGCTTAAAGCAGCCATCCAACATAGGCCCAGGTTAGCTGGCAAAAGCTGGATTCTAACCCTGGACCCATTGATTGGGAGCCAACCACGCTACCAGGAGACCAACCCTCTTCTCGCATGTTAAAAGGAATTTTACTGAGAAGTCAAATGGTGAGTGCATTTGACATATATGTACAGTCTTGAGCTAAATTTCAAGAATGCACGACCTAAAATGTATATTGCAATTCATTTTCTAGGCTCTGTTACTTAATCTTTGGAATACATCAGTTCATATAATCTTGCCTTTCAGTAGTTGTATTGTTTTTTACTTTGCTTATTATGACAAACGTATCTTGTATTCTTGTTGATATTCTATGTCAATAAAAGCCTCTATATATAAACGAATACGATAATGAAGATACATTAAGGGATTCTTTATAATTAACCATACACAGGAGGCAGGATGAGAAATGTGCTATAATAACACTTATTGACTTAAGCAGAAAAATAAACAAATAGTGATAGACTGCTCGAAAATGTATACATTTCAACATCAAAGTAATCCACACAAAAGGGTAAATAATCCTATAGGAAAACATTTATAAAAGGCAGAAATAATAGTTGCTACAAACCAGCTGCTTACATGCAGGACTGACCAGTAAGTGACCTTTTCAAATTATTGATCCCCGAGTCCATGACCCCTCAGATTGCAAAGAAGGACAACTCGACTATAATAAGACTTTGATTAAAATGATTTTCAAAATATCTAAAAATGTCCTCTATATCGCATTATCAAACAAATTCTCATTCAAAAATATGTAAAGACTTCCATAAGCATGGTCAAAGACTCAAAACTCTGAAAGAACAGAAGGATTGGTTGGTCATTTGGGATTTGTAACCTATAAACGTTCATGTGATGAACAACCTATCTAACTGGACTTAATTTCTTTTCAAAGAATAAGATATTTCATTGGATAAATGGTACAAATGGTGAAACTTATCAATTTCAGGAGTTAACCATTCAATAAACCTCATATTTCAAGAAATATTTTTAAATATTAGAAAAAAAAACAACAAAAAAACAAAGCTCACAGGGGTGACCCATCAAAGTGGACAGTTTCTTTTCCCAAGCCCCACCCTGAAATTGAGATGATGCTGTCAGGAGCATTTTCAAACACATCAAGAAAAGTGATGTCCCTTCCAAGCATAAAAGCAAAACCAAATGTTGTCTTCAAGTTTGTCAACTTGTAGCCACCTTTTTCTTTCTTATTCACAAAATTCCCTATTTTGTAAGCACATTTCCAGTATTGTTGTTTAATTTTTTGTCAAGCCAATTATGAGTCCCTTCATATCAAGAGCCGAAAATTCTAATATCAAACTGTTTTAATAATTATTATGCAACCTTGTATTTACAAAAACGTTAAATAATTACATTACAGTATTACATTACTTCAACTAGACTGCAGATTACAGGAGGCATTAGCTGTTCCTGTCCTGTTCCAACTTAATTTTAAACCATAATCAAAACAGCTGCAGCAACAGCATGAAATCATGTAAATACTCCGGCCTGTTCAAATTACTTATTTTAACTTTTGAAGAAGGCCAATATACAGTTGTTGTTTTTTTTTAAGATCAGAAACAGAGACTGACTCTCTGATTAGAAATACGACAAACAAAAACCCCACAACAGTGAATTACTGTCTAATTGTCAAGGTCTCGGGTATTTGCCCTCCTTTAATCTCTAAGACACTTTTTAGCTCTTTTATAATGTAGAGTTTGCTGACCCTTCCATTCCCACCAACGTCTGCTTAACTTTCTTGGAACTGGTGTAGTTAACCTTGCAGACCACTGTCCCTGTTGCAGACGACATTTTCTTCTATTTGCGGACTCCAAAAGTGGAGAGCCATTGCAGTCGGAGTGCACAGCAATGCTCCAGTACAGGAGAGCTCTCAAACAATTCCACGCAGTCGTCAGGACTCTAGGTTATTCACCACGGGAGAGGGCATATGTGATTTATCACCTGAGGGCTTTAGCCCGAGGTGTGATAAGCACATATATTCCCAATCTCATGGTGAATAACCGGCTTATGCCATGGACAAACACTCAAACAGTTAAACGAGAGAGGAAAAGTGGACAACAAAGAATATGGGAAATATCGCCCTGAAATACCTGCATGTGATTGGCTGAGAGAGGTGTCGAAAGGTATAAAATTTTAAATCTCATTCTAAGCACTTAAAATCCGCACTTCACCTTTTTCAGCCTTCTAATTTTTCTTAGCTCTCCTTTCAATATAAACCACTTATTTCAATCCGTCTCACTCTATTGTCAGGGAGTTGTTGTAATTCAATGCAGTTAAAAAATAAAATATATAAATCGGCTTAAGCATGTCAGGTGAGAGGATTAAAAGTTCACAGAATAAAAGTGACATGAATGTCTAAATAGCCTGGCATTCAAGCTGACAAGTGACAACTGAATTAAACACAGAAAAACAAGCTATGGAGAAGAATAAAACATCATGAAAACAAAAAGGAGTTGAAAAGTAGGGAAATCCCCCGAATGTTTTCAGGATTCAGAGAAATTAACCTTACAAAAATATAAAATGTCACTGCAACAAGAATCCGTAGATTACAAAATGGGCAAAACTCGGAAGAAGTGAGTGGCAGGTTCCACAACACAAAAAGAGCCTATTACATCCAGTTGTGGCCAAACTGCCTCTACACAATCTTTGTGTTATGTCACTATTATTAGAGAGGTTTTACCACAGGTGTAGGACACTGTACGTACAACATGTATGCTGCATACTGTATGCAGGTGCTATCTTATAAAATTGTTGCTATGTCAACCTATATACGTTCACGGGACCTGTATATACGACATTATCCGTGTACCAAACGTCTCTATTAATGAAGGCATAGATAAACATTCATGAGATGTCAATAAGATTAATTTTAAAGGCAATAATGCTTATATAGCCATAACAGAAGTAGTAGTAGTAGGCCTATATCGTGTATATTAGCAATGATTAGTGTCAGTGAATGGCATAATGTCTTGCTGGCACAGATTTCAACCTGCATCTTCATGCATACAGCAGATGACATTGTGTGCCATGGAGTGAGATATATTCTTAAAATGTATTCATGCTTTACATTAAATTAATTTTCATAATTATATTAAGGTTGCAAAGATGAGAAAATGTTAAATGTAAGACATATACTATTATATGAGCTACAAAAATTACTCTCACACTAATGATGCTTTGCATCATCCAATACAAAGGATTACCTTAAATAGGAAAATTATAGAGAACAGAAGCATTTTCAGCTATATAAGCATGCTTCACAAACAATAGATTCAGTGACTCCCAAGAAATGTGTAGATTAGTAACAAATGAACAAAATAATCCAAAACAGAAAACAAAAATCAACGTCACAAGAAAGACCAAAATATATGTATGAAAAATAACACAGAAATTATCATGAATCAAGATGCACATGCCAAGCCAAAAAATCACAAAACAAACGAACAACAAGAATCAGGAGATGCAAAACAAGATGCACACGAATCCGACAACACTCAAATTACCTGAAACCAGTGACCGGTCTTTTTCCACACTCTCGACTGAAAAAACAGATGGCACAAAGTTAGTGGATTAATCACAATCTATAGACAACTTATAATGACATAGTCAGACAACCACCAACTAATTAATGAAACCATTCAACAATGTTGCTTTTTAAACTTTCTTATAGAAATCACATGTATACTACATAGCAGTAGTAGACATACATAGCAGTAGTAGACACTCAACAAAACCAACAATTTAAATTTCTACAAACTTCCCACATCACATTGCCACATAGCAAACTTCTATCAGTAGATATTGCTTAGTCGTATCTAAATCATACTTCATAAAACAATACCACAAATAATGCAAGTTAAAGTAACAATCTCCTTGCATTTTTTGTTGCAATCTCTACAATATATCAGCAAATTTATTATGTGGTTCCTCTGCAATTATATTCCCCATAAGAAATATTTCACCCATTTCATAATAAATAAAATTCTGTTTTCTTTTTTTAAAGCAAAAGTAGGTGAGTCAATCATGGGCAGCATTAATTGGAAAAAAATCTTGGAGGCAATCAGATACATCTGGCAGTGAAATTATTCAACCTTTTGATGTTTTCCCATAGACTCCAATAGTAAACAGGTTTTGCAAAAAATGATTGTGGCGACATCAGAATGTATCAAATCGTAAAAGTATGATAGCATCACATACTGGACAACATATACTAAATGTGCTGTGAAGCATAAATAAATCTGGTTGGCAGGCTCAATTTTACGTATGGGTCAAAACTTTTGAAAAAAATTGTTCGATTTCTGAAATATAATATTATGACCCCTATGCGAAATGCAAACTGCCTACCCGATTTAGGTAGCCTTCACAGCAGTTTTGCATTATGTTGTCTGATATGTGATGTTATCCTTTTTTCATGATTTGATACATGCTGATGTCACTACACTCATTTTTGCAAGACTTGACAACTATTGAATTCTATGGGAAAACATGGAGGGGTTGAATAATTCTGCTACTCACTGTAGACCTATTAAATGGTCACAAAATATGTAATTCCATCACTTGTCAAAACACTACTTTAGCGATGAAAACAGCATGTAGAGACGATTGCTACCAGATTGCTACACACAACCAGATCATATACATATATATATATGAAAAACAATGATTGTGTATTTGTTGTGTATAATTATAACATGAACCAAAACAAAGGAAGCTATCTTGTGAAGATGTGCATCTTTTGTAGCAAAATATATGTGCATGTTATGTTTCCTGATGCATGCTATCATAATTCATAGATTTCAGAATTATTACATTTAACTAGCACTTCAGTCCTGAGAAATGATCATAAAAGATAAAAGTTTAACCTGGGGGAACCTTCATCCAGGCCCTTTACTCACTAAAGACCTTGTGGAAGTATGTCCTTGGGCGTTGTGAGGACATTTGAGGAGCTCCTGAAGGTCTTTAGAGAGACTTTCCTGAAGGTCCTTATTGAAAGACCTGAAATTTTAGCTAATAATGACCACATAGCATTAGCTTAAATGATATGAAGTAGCCAAATAGCACAGTACTACACTTCATACATTATAGTATAGATATGAAAGGGCATATTATACTCGCAGGTACCTGTGGCTGAGTCCTCAGAGGACAATACAATAGTGAATAGTCTCAGTGTTAGTTATGTTATGTCCTGTCTTATGAGGGCATGTGCTAAGCACTTGTTGTGGCAAATCATATGTGAAATGTATCATTCAATACATACATGGCGGTGCATTCAATGTACGTAGACTTAAAATTTGAGATCTATTTTAACAGAAATATGAACTGCAGCAAACCATATATTATATCGAAAAATATCCATGCTATTCAGTAATTGGTCTATCTCCAGATAATGCGCTCTGCAGCATAATATGATATTTTAAAATCCAAGAGGAAGAAAAAACATGTAATTCGAAAGAGCTTGAGCATTTTCTTCTATAGATACATATACAGTGTTCAACCAAAGTATTTCCGAGGAGAATTATTATATCAATGGCAGTCCCCTCTTGGATGGATGATTGGGGCTTTACGTCCTGTATTCATGCATTTGGCTAATTAGGACAGGAGAAGAGCAGAGCAAGGAGGCGAAGGTTGATTGAAACAGCTGCCCAGCCTTAGTAAGTACTGGTGACCCATCAAGAACAGGAATCGATCCCAGGCGCCAACGGCCAGTTCACTACCAACTGACCTAACATTCCTCTAGGACTTATAACTGAAGAATGCACTGTTCAGTCAATGTGAGTACTAGCAGAAGTCCTGAGCCATCTGTTCATAAGGCTGTCCAATAAGCCCCCCAATGACCTGTGACAATTCCAACATTTCTGTGGAAATCCCATGACCTCTGTGACAATTGCAATATCCCTAATTGGACCTCCCATTCTGTCCTAATCTCCAAGAGGTCCCAAGAGGCCCTGCATCATCTACTTGGCCCCCTGGCGACCGTTAACTGATTCAGAAAGGTCATGTCGATAATCTGTGAGAGGGCAGGAGGGGAAGGGGCCATACCTAGGGAAGGTCATGTCAGATACAAGATGGGTGGCAAACCATTCGGGTGTCCTTTATATTGATCAGTTATTGGAAACAAAGTGATAAAAAGTAAATTATAGGCAGGCATGGTACATTCATAAGACATCCACATCCGTAGACTTCAAACCTTACAACAGAATTATAACAAGAATTTTGTTATGCAATTATAACAATTATCTGTTATCCGGGCATCTAAAAGACTAAAACTGTAATGGCAACTTAATTTGAACCAAAGTGCTTCACTATCTAGTATTTAATAAATTTACTAAAAAAATATTTTTCATAAATAGACAGATAGACAGATAGATTGATTTGTTTAAAGTGCAGCCATCTAGGCCCATGGAGTTCTGGGCGCTCACAAGTATTGATTGATGAGATGGGAGAGAGAGCTTGGGTCCTCCACATGTGACACATTTACCCCATGTGAGGGATCTTTTACTTGCCAAGCACAGACACTGATTCAAGGGGCAGCCAATTTAACAACTCCGAACAAAATCCAGCTGCGATTTTGCTCATGAAGGTCCACTGAAAATTTTGGGTTTCCCAACCCATGCAGGCAAAGACCTTCAGGCTTCAGCGGAGTAGGTGGGCACCTTAACCACTCTGCCACCCGGAGTTATAACTTCTAAACACATGCGCACCTATAAATTCAGCATATATTTTTATTTTATTATTTTTATTTTTTTTATTACGACAACGAAAATGTCACATCTGACACATTTGTCAAAACAGAAAATAACAAAATAGTAATACAAACATACAATAAATGGTTCAAGTTTAAAAAGACATAATCAATTTCAATCTTACAATATATCTATACAATTTAAGGTTCAAGCCAATTAAATAAATGTTAATTCTAAGACATGACAAATCAGTAAATTAAATCACAATGGGCTATATACATTTACAAGAATCCATGGATTCAAAACGGCCTTCGGCGATTGTATATTCGGGATTGAAATCATGAAGAGGGTGATTTACATATTATTACATGGACTGCTTTGTATTGAGCAGTGATTGCCAGACTGATAGTGTTTGCTGCAGGCCATAAAAACTTTGTGGGGAACCTCTTAGCAAATGCCTATACCATATTTCAGAACTGTAAGTCATATTGGAAATTTTCTCATAATTTATGAGGGAACCCCTAAGCAAATCCCCAAACCAAATAATAGAGTCGCCGTGGGCAATTCAAAATATGGTGGCCATTTTGGCAGCCATCTTGGATTTTTCTAAAAAAAATTCTTAGGGGAATCCCTAAGTGAACCCCTATAGCAAATTGCATAAATCTAAGTGAACTAGATGCAGCATTGGATAGGGCATCGTTCAACACATGTAATGCTGTCCCACAGGGACGAAAGGGTCGCCCCTATGTTCAATTGATGGGGGGGGGGACGGGAAGCATATAAAAACTGACCAAGAAATTATGTATTTAAAGAAAACTCCAAGGCCCCCAAAGATTAAATGGTGGCCCCCTTACAAAGCAAAGAAAGTAAATGAAAATTGTACAATGTTAATTTATTTTACCCCCCCCCTTACTAGAGAGGCCTTCAAATGCAGGCCCCCTTGCATAGGCCATTATGTAGCCCGGTTCACTATTGCTATAATTGTTAAAAGCAATCAATGTATTTTCATTGTTGCCTCAATTCAGTCAGAGCTAATGCTCTGTCTGAGCTCAGTATTTTCATTGTTGCCTCAATTCAGCAAGAGGTAATGCTCTTTCTGAGCTCAATCTGTGTTGCATAGATGAAACACCAGGGGCGCTGTAGCACGAAATTGTCGCGGCGCCATCTGGCGTTTAATGCAAGTGGTCACATGATGTTTACACAAGAACTTGATTCACGAAGTGATTCACGCAGTAAAAGCTGCAGGAGGTGTGAGAGATGCTGAGCAAAAACGTGTTTGTCAGGGCAAATGCAGTATGAATGTGTGAAAGTATGTATAGGAACCTATAATGATGCACATTAAAGAAACTGAATTGATATTAGAGTGAGTTATTGACGTAGTTTAGACAGAAATGGTGTAACAAAATAATGCCTGCCTACCACTGCTGGCTGGTGATCTACGACGCACACGTTCACCACAATAGAGCCCCCTATACAGAGTATAGGGGCTCCAAATACTAAAGTCACAGTGGACAATTCAAAGTATGTTGGCCATTTTGGCAGCCTTCTTGGATTTTTCCAAACATTTCTTAGGTGAATCCGTATACCAAATTGCATAAATCTAAGTGAAATACTAAAGTCACAGTGGGCAATTCAAAACATTGGTGGCTTTTTGGCAGCAATCTTGGATTTTTCCATAAATTTTTGAGGGAACCCCTTAGTGAATCCCTGTACAGGGTGTCTGCCACTTTTTTGAAACCAAATTCCAGGCTTTTCCAGGCGTTTCCAGACCAAGTTTCGCAAAAATTCCAGGCCAATTTTGGCGAAGAATTGACCAAATAACAACACGATACACACATTTTTTTCTGAACACGACATTTGTACTTTCGGCTGATTGTCGCTAAAAATTACCAAAAAATTAGCAGTGGACTATTTTTATTTCCATGCAAACTAAATTCCAGGCTTTTCCAGGCCTTTTTGTTCAAAATGCTGGTTTTTCCAGGCTTTTCAAGGCCTGGAAATTGAGAAAACAAATTCCAGGCTTTTCCAGGATTGGCAGACACCCTGCTGTACCAAGTTCAATAAATCTAAGTGAAATTCTTAAGTCACAGTGGGCAATTCAAAATATGGTGGCCATTATGGCAGCCATCTTGGAATTTTCCAAAAAAATTTGAGGGAGACCCCCAAGTGAATCCCTGCACCAAATTTCATAAATCCAAGTGAAATACTAACAGCCTTTAAAACTCGCTCTGACCTTTCACAAGGCATTTGGGCTGGTAAAACCTGGTTTACCAGATCGCCAGAATTTTTACAGGTCCGTTTATGTGTGGTGGCAAGTGTCTTTTTGCAACCAGTTCTGCAGACTGCAATTAAAACACAACTTTAGTTTACAATCTGCAAAACAGATATCCAAACAGAGTGGGCTGTTGTACTGTGAAAATGGCACTTCGGGAGTCATTATATTGATGATTTGTCACAAAAGTTTTACTCTATTAGTTACATGACAAATCCTTCTCTTCATCATGACTAATCAAACAGCCTCTATGTTTCCCATGGACGTTAAATTTGGGGAGATGACACTTCATCAGTTATTATGACTCACAGTCACAGATTGCCAAAATCTGTGGGAAGCAAGCACTCATTTTATGCATATCAAATTTACCGGCTGTAATTATAAATTTTGTCAAAATATTATGTCAGAATGAGAAATGCACTGAGAAAGGCTCTGGTCTCTTGGTGGAGTTTAGTGGATGGGTGTTGATAGACATTGCGTGCAGGAATAATTTGGCAATGGTACATAACTACATCATAGCACTGTACAGAAAGCTGGTGAAGAAGTAGACAATGCCAGATGTTACACAAACATAATGATCCACTGAGCAAACATGCCTCATCTAGGCATGAACAATTATTTTAAAACACAAGTACTAGAATGGTTTGACTCTCACAGTGCTTTGGAATTATAAGCAATCCTGACACAGGGGCACCTTCCCCAATGAGGCTCACAGGCCCACTGCTGGCTGCAGCTGTTCATTGCACCTGTAACCATGGTAACCCCTTACAGCTACCTGAATCCCCCATTCATAATGGGCAGGTCCATATTTGACATTGGCCCCCATTGCTCACTGGGTTGCAGCACTGTGTTCAGAGGGGCAAGGCAAGTGAAAAAGTGGACATGGACATGGACAGGACACATTTACACATGGACAAGTGGACAAGAGTCCCATTTCACCAAAAATCCGTTTAAGCCCTCCTCTAATAACTGGCCTTTGGCCGGTTAAAAATGAAATGCAAAACGACAGACTATATATCATTAAACATCTATACCAACAAGAAATTTACCTATAGATAACTTTTAATAATTGGGGTTCTCGTGATGTAATAATGGCTAAAAATTTTTCAAAATTATCAAAATTATTTATATAAACTACAGTAAGAAAACATACATTACATGCCCTAATCAGTCAGTTCCTCATTTTTAATTGAACAACAGCAAGTGAACAGAGGTAATTGCTTAACACTTTGTTGTACGCCCGGAATAGGCAAATGTTTACTAATCACCCTTGTAAATTCTGTTTCTATGGCAACTACCCCCAGACGATGCTCAGGAAATATATTTGGTGCGATATGCAAATGAGACCCATATATTATTCCAGGGCAGCAGAGGAGTCTTCCAACAGAGTTTGGCAGTTGCCTCAAGTTGCCCAACAGAAACAGGGAGACTGCAGCAGTGCAGCATCCACCATTAGTTATTCAGTGAATGTCAACTTTTCCAATGAAAACTTGATGCAAGTGAGGCTCATATGTACAATGTAATGTTTTAAAAATATATTTATCGGCTATTTGAGTCAACTAAAATAAATGTTATAGAATAAAATAAATCAAGTTGGTTCATTTTGATCTCAAGAAAAATCAGCTGGATGTCGTTCGGATGAGACGTTAAATTGGCGGCCCCTTGTATCAGTGTTTATGCTGGGCAAGTAAAAGATCCCTCACATGGGTAAATGTGTAACATGTTGAGGACTCACACTCTTTCTCTCATCTCATCAACCAACCCTCCTGAGCGCCCAGAACTGGGCTTAGAAGTTAGAGGGCTGCACTTACCATATCTATCTATCTATCTATCATTGCAATTAATGTCTACTATAGCCAGGTATGCCAAACCCTGAAGACGGCACCGCTCAGAAAATAGATTGTACAACAATTTTCCGGCAATAAAGATATTCGAAACTTAGCTCAAGCTTTCCTAAAGTGCAGCTCCACAGAAGACTGTAATCCAACTTTTCTAAAGGCAGCTCAATGAACAGTTATGGCTTTGGCAATTTAGGCCTACACAAGGCCTATAGTTGAATTCTATCCGATTTGCCAAGCTCATCAAATTTTTCAAATTTTACATTCAAGGTGTCCAAAGTGACTGACATATATCTTGACAACTCCAAGATGAAGAGTCATACGGCCACATTTTAATCTTAACCTTCATAAAAAAATGTAATATATTATCTGGTTTTTTTTCCACTAACTTTATATACAAGAAATCAGTTCTAAGGATGTCTGGCCTTTGCACTTGACGATCTCCAGTCGAACTGAGTTGATCATTCGATCGTCTGCTGTGAAAGCAAAAATGGCAGAAAATCCATGAGAGTGACAAAATGAAAGAATTTCCAATAACTTTGTGGCTTAGCACTGGTCTGCACTCCCTCTCAATTTTGGCTAGCCCTAGTGCAGATTTCAAAGTTAGTCCTGGTTCTAGTCTCTGCTATCTAAAGTACATCGCAGATTGCTTCCATTGTCTGCTGTCCCAACATCAGAGAGCACTTCCTGTTAAATTGGAACTCTCTCATGGAGGAGGTAACATCATAAACTACGTCACTGCACGCGGTAATCACGTTCAGTAGACTGAGATAGAACGGAAATCTGGCAGAAAAGTGAAGAAAAATCAGGAAAAAAAGTATCTATTGCTACATTAAGTGAGTAAATCATCACCGGGGTGTTTTTATCAACATCCAATGTTATCAGAAGCACTCAGGCAGACTAAAGCAAACTGCTGGGGGTTCACAAAGTGAGATAGGGCCTAAAACTGGAATATTAGGGATTCTTTTCTAGATGTTGGGATAGGCAGCTGAATTTCATAATTCAGTTATTGCTCGGACAATCAGTGTGAAAGTCATTTTCCCACTCCGCTACTAATATCCAAATTGGAAAATATTGCGCAGAGGCGAAATAGCAGTGATTAAGATTGATCAAAAGACATTGCCTTCGAGTCCGGTTAATAGGCCTATCAAAAGTAGGATTGTTACAAATGTACAGTTTTAGTGAGTGTGTAAATTGTGTTTAAGAAAATCACATCTCGCAATGTGAAAGCGGAGAGTTCTGTAAAGTTCTTCTTTTTGTAGACCCATCAATTGAATCGGTGGTCTACAGACCATTCACTTGGAGTAACTTTCATACCCTTTTGCATTTCAAACATTATCCAGGGGCAAGTTCCATGACATTAATGATAAAAGAAATAGCATAATATTTGTGCATTAAATCACTAAATGTGTGATTAGCAGACCCTGATAATGAGCTAAAAATAGGGCTTAGAAGCAGCTACACTGGTATCAGCAAAGCAGGGTGTTGGCACATTTTTGCAAGCTAAGCCACTTGATAAGCACTAATTAGCTTTGAAGTGCTTGTAATTCATGATTAAATGGCATGTACAAGTTGATAGTAAGTTATGTAAAAGTGTTATGTAATATATTCCTGGCAGATTCGAATGAGATTCCTTCGACTCAAATCATCAAAATGAACTACCCGTAGAAAGCCACTGGCTTTACAAAGTATAAGCATAAATTTAACGGCTGACAATATTTTTAGTTTTTTACCATGAGACTTCTCGACTTCCTGAGTACAGATTTTAAAATTGCTTGCGTTGTGCTGGTATATCCCGGATCAGCCGAGTAGTTCATCCTCCTTCTTTGTGGAGGGAGATGCACATTCATTTTCAGTGACCACTTTATAATTATGAGATGAGAAGACAGGGAGTCTGGCACCCTATTCATTCAGAGATCTGTGTCCAGGGTCTTTAAGTTGTCCCAGAATAGAACACTGGATATATACAACCCGCCTCCATTTAATGTCCCATGGGCTTGGACCAAATTGAGTCCCAGGAGTGGGATTCAAACTCGTGACTCCAGAGCCAGTGGTTTTAACCATCAGGCCACAGGGGAACTTGTTAAGGAGAAAATATCTCTTTTTCCAATTCATTGCTATTCGGAGGAGATTGACACAAGAGCATCAAAATCCTGTCTGACGCCTGCCTAAAAAGGGCATAATGTCACCTCTGCACATGTTTCACTAAGAATTATGGACTCCTCAAAATGGATACACGCATTTCATTTTTTGCTCTTTGAATACAGAAGATATTCTCAAATTTCATGCAAGGTACACAGATGATACAAGTAATGTATTTTCAAACATTACAGAAGTTTCTTAAGACATATTTCAGATGTTTGAGCCTATTATATGAGCTTAGACCTTGTAGACCTGGAGGTGGAGTAGGATGCATTATAAAGACAGGCATTAGAGCAATGAAGAAAGAAAGCATGAAAACAAAGACTTTTGAGCACATGGAAATTCAGTTGCAATTAAATGGAAGAATTGTCACGATTCTTGTGGTGTACAGGCCAGAACCCTCTAAAAAGAACAAATACAGTTTATCAGAATTCTTTAATGAATTCACAAACTTCTTATCCCACTATCAGACTTATCACAATGAAACTATAGTAGTCGGAGACTTCAACTTTCATGTGAATAAACCAGACGATGCCAAAGTTATCCTGTTTAACAGCATTCTTGAAATGTTTGACCTTGTTCAACATGTATCTTCACCAACACACAAAGACGGAAACACACTTGATTTGGTAATAACCAATAAAACAACAACTCTCATAGATTGTGCTGTCAGTGACCTACTGTCGGACCATAACTGTATTCTCTTTAATATAGACATTAACAAGGGCAAGAATCCACAGAAAAAGATTTCCTTCCGAAAGACCCGCAGCATAAACATAGCCAAATTCAAGAAAGACATTGAACAGCATCTGTCACAAAAACTACAACACCATAATCGATCAGTCTACTTGAACAGACTTGTGTCACTCTACAAATCAACTGAAAAGATTTTCGACAGGCACGCCCCTGTTAAGACTAAACTTGTGACAGTGCGCAAACCCAACCCATTCACAAATCAAGAAATAAAGCCTCTTAAAAAGGAAAAGAGAAAAGCAGAAAAATTATGGAGAAGAACTGGTTTAGAAAAAGACTGGAATATCTTCAAAGAAAAACGAAATGCTCTCAATGAAAAGCTTAATCAGCTTAAATCAGACGATCTCAGGTGTAAAATTCAAGCCACAAAAGGAAATTCTAAGGCGATGTTCAAACTTCTAAATTCTCAACTCAACAGAAAACAAGATCTGCCTCTTCCCCATCACACAAATGAAACAGAACTAGCAAATGATTTCAACAACTTCTTTGATGAAAAGATAAAAATCATCAGATCTAAATTAGATTCAGGAACGAAGATCACAACCGATGCCTCTCAAACCAACCTCAGCCACAATTTACATCAGTTTAAGTCTCTATCAGAACAAGAAGTTAAGAAACTCATCACTGAAATGCCAGTCAAACACTGCCAACTAGATCCAATGCCAACCTGGCTACTGCTTGAATGTGTTGATGAATTTCTGCCAATCATAACGAAAATTGTTAATATGTCATTAACGCTGGGAGAAATGCCCCTTGAACTAAAGCATGCTCTTGTCAAACCACTTTTGAAGAAAGAAGGTCTTGAATTGATCAAAAAGAACTACCGGCCAGTCTCTAACCTTTCTTTTCTGAGTAAAATCATTGAGAGTGCTGTAATCAAACAGTATGTTGATCACCTCACTCAGAACAATCTTGAGGATGAAAAACAATCAGCATACAAGCAATTTCATAGCACAGAAACTCTCTTAACAAAAATCCATAATGATGTTATGCTTAATCTGAGCAATGGGGAAGTGACAATGCTAGTATTGCTGGACTTGTCTGCTGCATTCGACACAATTGATCATGGGATTTTGTTAGAAAGACTGCGTAACAGGTATGGGGTGCAAAGTGCAGCCTTAAGATGGTTCAAATCTTATATCTCTGAAAGGGCACAGTCAGTGATAATAAATGATAAAACGTCAAGCAAACTTCCTCTCAGTTTTGGAGTTCCTCAAGGTTCCAAACTCGGACCAATCTTATTTAACTCCTATGTTGCCCCAGTCAGTGAAGTAGCACGTAGAAATGAAGTTCACGATCAGAAGTACGCTGATGATGAGCAACTTATCCTGTCGTTTAAACCAACCTTTTTGGGTGAAGAACATGCAAAACTGAAAATGGAAAATTGTATTGCTGAAATCAGAAATTTCTTGCATGACAACAAGCTGTGCAATAATGGAGATAAAACTGAACTTCTTCTGATTGGAGCACCAAACCAACTGAAGAAACTTCAAACGACATCTATCAATGTTGACAATGTTGAAATCAAAATTGCCAACCATGTCCGCAATTTAGGAGTGCTCTTCGACAAAAATATGACCATGGAGAAGCAGATCAACAAAATGTGTCGTAGTGCATATTTCAATTTGAGAAACCTATCGAAACTCAGAAAAAACCTGGACAAAGAAGTAGTTAAAACTGCTGTCAACGCACTTGTCACTCCTCATTTGGACTACGGAAATGGGCTGTTGTATGGCACTGCTACCCGATTGATAAATAAACTTCAGGTTGCTCAAAACTCGGCAGTTCGTTTAATTGAGAGATTGAAAAAACACGAAAGTGTCAGCCAGAGTAGGAAACAACTGCACTGGTTACCAATCACAGCAAGAATTCAGTTCAAATTGATGACAACTACATGGAAGGCACTTAACAATCAGGCACCGCAATACATCCAAGAACTTGTTCAAGTCAAATCTCAACAAGAACATAACCTGAGAAGCAACCACAAGCTGCTTTTAGCAGAACCTGCTCCATGCAACAAAAATAAGTTTGAAGATCGAGCATTTTCCTATGCAGCACCAAAACTCTGGAACACTTTGCCTGAAAAAGTGAGATCTGCACAAACATTAGAAAGCTTCAAGAAGAATCTAAAAACCCATTTGTTTCAGAATTCCTACAATTGATCTGATCTGAAAAAGCGCTGATGAGCAGTTTACTGAAATTAGCGCTATATAAATCCATATTATTATTATTATTATTACATGCTGTTCAAGTTCAATTCAGATGAACCTTGGAAAATATTACACATATAAAGTTGCCATATCTTCATAATTTCATGTATGCGAAAAAGCAAAGGGGAGAGTGTAGGTTGTTGATTCAACATGAAAAAGATAGAAATACACGGAGTCTAGCAAATATAATGTTACATTAAGCAATGTTACGAGTTGACACAACATGTAACCTCACCCCATGCATAACTCTTGCTCTTTCTTCTATAAATATGATATTGCTCCAGTGAATGCAGAGAGCATTTGCTACATAAATAACATGTAACAAGATCACATTGTCATGGCATGGATATACATGGCAACCATGGACTCACCATGCTCTTCTTGGGGTAAGGCAACTGCAACTTGTGAGCTCTGCCACAGAGCAATTGATCACCCACTTTTGGGTCCATCTTTCCTTTGGTGTCTAAGTCTGCTTGCTGTCTCACACTACTTCTATCATATATATGTTTGACAAAAAAAGACAAATTAAAAGAAAAACTAACAAACTGTATACTGTATTTAGCAATCAGTACCAAGTTGGTCGAGTATTAGCCTATTACGCTTTTAGTTTATGGTAATAGATATAGATATGGTAAGTGCAGCCCTCTAAGCCCAGTTCTGGGTGCTGATGAGGGTTGATTGATGAGATGGGAGAGAGCTAGAGTGGGAGTCCTCAACATGTCACACATTTATTCCATGTGAGGGATCATTACTTGCCCAGCACAGACACTTATACAAGTAGCGCCAATTTAACATCTCGTCCGAATGACATCCAGAGCTCTGGGATTTTACTTATGAAGGTTCACTGAAAACTTCGGGTTCCCCACCCGAGGTTCGAACCCATGCATACAAAGATCTTCAGCGGAGCAAGCGGGCACCTTAAGCACTCAGCCACTTTGCGGCCTAATAAATAGCAACATGACAACTACTTGGAAGTCGAAAAAAAGTTATCGTTATGGCAACAATGTAATATTCTATCTGGAGTGTGGTTATAAAATTAGATATTTTCTCCAAAATATAAAACTGCCTAATTTGGCTATATTACAATGATCCATCATACAGCTTCTAGATACCTCTCTCTCCAAGAGAGCTTTGACTGTATGTCAACAATTTCAAGATTGCATATTTCATCTCAAGGCATTTTGAGAAAGATCATTATTATGTCATGACATTTCAAATATGAAACTTGATAAGTCTGCCTTCAAAGCCCTCACCGTTTCAATTCAGGGACTTTCTCCATAGAAAATTTGAAATGCCAGCTGACATAAAATATGTTTGGTATAACTCATTGTATTCTTATATAAAATAACTTATTTTGCTAAAAAGGAAATACCCTCAGTGATTAGACAGAACCATAAATTTACGAACTACAATAATCTTTCATGTTAGAAGTTTTATCTTCAGTAAAATTCTTTCAGACTCTGTCATGGGGTTTTATTATGATAGCTAACCTTTATAATTTGAAGAAAACCATATATATTTAAGTGACTTTGCATTTGATTATTAAAACAAGAACCCAGGGGTTCAAAATGGAGATGTAGTGTCTTACTTCATAATTATCCCCTGAAAAAGACTTTCCCAGAGTGGCCAGAACCAGGTGTTGTTTATATTGTGTGCTAAATTTCAGGATTTTAACAATAATCGATTTCAAGCCGCGAAATCTGGCATAGGTGATAGGGAAAAAAGAATAAATTTTCATGAATGAAATTTGAAAGAGCTTTAAAATGATGCATGGAAATGGGTGTGATCCGCCAGGTAGCTCAACATCCTTTTAGTGGAAGTAGCTGCACATTCATTTTGGTGATTATCATATGAAAATTAGATGAGAAGACTGGGAATCTTGGGCAGGCCAGTTTCTTAGAGTTATCTCAAACAGTTATAATATTATACTGACAACCATCAAAATCCAATGGGCTCTGACAAAACGGGAGTTCCAAGACAAAATTTTACACTAAACTATATAGATACACGGCTACAAAAAAACTTCCTAATATGATTAAGTAAATATTTGTTGAAGTTTACCAATTTATTGTTTACCATTAATTTTTGAGAAACCAAAATTTGAGAAAAATATCGGAAATCCTAATTTTTTCCCAGTTTTTTCGTTTTTATGAAAATTTCAGAAGATTGACCTTCCAAATGAGTTAAGTCATTTAAAGAGGTATAATTTAGATATCTAAATGCATAATTTCCGCAGTGCAACTTCAAAATTCACGGATTCATGGAGCATTGAAAAAATAACATTTTTTCACATTTTCGCTGAATTTACTGTTATTAAGTTTTGCAAGAGCATAAATTTAGACCCCCAAAAGGAACATTAAGGGTATTTAATGCATATGATGGTAGAATTTCATGCCCATAGGTAATACTGTTTCAGAGTTTTGCTTTGAAAACGAAAATTTTTATTATTTTTTTACTTTTCACCATTTTATAAAAACTCTACCAATTGCTTAAATATGAACAACAAAATGCATATATATGCTGTAAAACCCATTCATGTGCCAAATATCATATATACAAGAGCAATGGTTTAGGCACAGTGGCCAAAACACAATGTGTGCAGCCGCCCCCAGTGGATCCAAGCAAGATATAAAAGGAAAACACGTCTTAATTACAACATGCCTGGTATTCATTCCTATGCCTGATGCATGCTCTATAATCAAGTTATACATATCTCTTGACCCAAACATCTCCGAACAAAATAGCCAAGACAGGGCCCATAAGACATTCTGAAAATGCTCAAATTTCAAATTTCCCGCCAAAACGGTCCATTTGTCACTGTGACTGCATAAATGGAGATGTGTACACATCTCCATTAATCAGACGAACAACTTGCCTGACATGTGAGTCAAACATTCTTCGCAGCCCAGGCAACTAACTGTACAATTCTCAATCAAACTAACATGTGGAATGTAAAGCATAAATTTCTCACTTATCAGAACTGACACTTTACAAATTTCTGGATCAAACATACCTCATCCAAACTACATGTTTTATCTTTGATTGGTTTCACAGGTTTGTCATAAGCTCATATCTACCATGGTACTTTTTCAAAAGTTCCCAGGTATTACAAGATCTAAGTACAATTTAACTTAAAATTAAATCTGTGTTCAGAATGTGTTAAATGCCACATAACATCATATATATCCTCTCTATTATACTTCTCATATAATAATAAAGTCTTGAGAATACAGTCCAGTGATTCTTACCCATAAATCAAATTCCAGAGCATTCTCTTCCCCCACTCTGTATGTAAAGCCTGTTACTGAAGCTTTTAACAAGTTCATGAAAACTTCACTTTTTGCAATTTTCTCAAACTTGATTATTAAAAAGATGTAATTCCCTCCAGTTAAATAGCAATCTATCATAACTCTGTTTTGAAAAACACTTAATAAAAGTGTCATTTTACTCGCTTTCAAAGACATTTCTGACAAGTTTTTCTCATATTTCAAGCATGAACTCTAACACTTTGGTTATAACAGATAGGCCTATCACTTATTATTGCTCATTTTTTGCGCTCATGTACTCAGGAGGTTGATTTTGACAGAATTACATAAGTGAAGCAAGGGTGAAAGAAAGTGAAACGTATGTATTTCAGTCCAAAAACGACACTCAGGGAACAACGATATGCCTACATTTTCCCATCATCCCAAGTCATACCATGACAAAATGGCCCATAACCTTTGCTAATTCATGAATACTTAATTAACTGACCCAGTTTTGGCTCAGCCGATCAGTGACTGCTACATCACAGTTTGAAATTGTTGCTTCTGTTTCACACAGTTACAAATGGAGAAATTGTGTATTGTTGAAAGGTGCTATCACAGTTCTGAAAATTCCATTGAATTATGTATTTTCACAGTTCTGAAATGAAACTGTTTGAAAGTTTGCTTGTTTTACACTGTTTTTCTTAGTTGCCAGTAATCCTCTAAGTGTCCATAATCAGACTAAATCTGCCTGCAAAATGCTTATGACCTAAATAAGCAGCCAATCACAGAAGAGGTTGGAAACAGCAGAAAGCCCTGTCCATTTTAGCAGGGCTTGCGTGGGGAGGATGACATTTTCCCCACGTTTTTCTCTACTACAGCATTTTACATCATCATATATAGGCTTACAAACCATAGTCCTCATTAAAATCACCAGCAATCATAAAACCAACAATGTAATTCATTAATTAACCAAACCACAACTCCATATATTCCATAACCATGATAACAGGTCACTGTCATGGTAAGAGTGACATACATTTACATTATGCCATCATTTGTGAATCAACTCATTCTATTATTGTCATAAATGAGTTGAGCTGAGTACACAATATATGACTCAACATAAAAAGGTTTAGAACACATTAGTTAATGGATTTCCTGATTATATAGAGTCCCCTCTCCCAATCCAATGACATGTATAATTCAGGAAACGGCTGAAATGCCACTAGACTCAAAATGTATAAACTGCCTGCTCCCCCATAAGACCCAGTCATTGAGGGCTTGAATTTATGGGTGATCACCAAGAACAACAAATGATAGGCCCACTGGGAAGGGCTGATTAACTCTCCCTGCGGTCTGACAGAGCCAAAGCACAAATTGGGGCTTGTGATATCAGGCTGGTAGGACCTAAGCCATATTTCAACAGAGAAATCCAGAATCTGGGGAAGGCAGTCACATTTACTATCATAAAACGGATGGTATTAGTGATATTTGACAATGAGGGAATGAAGCAAAAATGAAGTACAGAATGGATCTCTGAAGGAAGGAAGGAAGGAAGGAAGGAAGGAAGGAAGGAAGGAAGGAAGGAAGGAAGGAAGGAAGGAAGGAAGGAAGGAAGGAAGGAAAAGGGATGGTAAGTAGATATATAGAGACAGACACTCAGACAGATAGATATATGCATTGCCGTTTTTTTTAAACAAAACTTGAATACATGCAATTGCTAAAAGTATTCAATATTAGTTTGAAACATGAGACAATAAAAAAGTGCTGCAGAATTACAAATACCAATTATTGAGGGAAAAAAACTAAACAAGTTTGCCCTGTATGACCCACCCTTTGCCAATTGGACAATACACTAATTACTTATTCTATCGACCGCAACTGCACATCGCTGCCTGGCTTGGGGTTACTGAAATTAGGTCAGGGTGGAGTGGGGCCTATTTGCCAAGGCCATAAAATGACACGTAATAAATATTATGGAGTCTATGGAGAAGTGGCGGACATTCCACATTATTCCATATGAAGTTGGTTATTTTTAACTTTGAAGCCCTCGGTTTTGGCGGATTTTCAGTATTACTTTTAACTAAGCAGTGATAATGATATTCGAAATCAGAGCAGACAAACTTGTGAGAAAACCACAGGAAAAACTTAGGGATTTGTCTTCTTGTTTGTCCACTTCTGACCATCACATAATCAATTAATCATTCACGCAATGACCCAACATGCAAATAACCCAATCTGATATTTAGGTCACGGAATCGTGGCATGACCTTTATACGAATTTAGGTCAGGGGAAGCCAAGTCAAGTGAAGATGGCCTGAACGCAATATTCATGGCAGGCCTATCTATACCAGAGTGTTATGGGCTTTTTGGGCCATAAAATACTTTAGACCCAAACAAAAGTCCTTGCTTTACAATGCTTTTTTCTCAATAAATCAGAACATGTGCTAAGAGCATTATATGGGGGTCAGCAAGGCTCTTTTGTGGTCTAAGTTATGGAGCTATCCGTTCTTGCTTTTACAACAGACATGTTATGATCTTGCAATGAAGATGTGTTGTAAATTTATAGATCTGACTTAAGAGAATGTTTAAAAGCCCAGCCATAAAACATCTCCATTTAAAAGGGTGATGCAGAAAGGGGGCATTTCATTAAAAAAACTTCAGTTTAGGTAACATTCCTCCTAAATACACCTATCTTTGATTTTCATAACACAAAATATAGCACTGCCAAATTCATTACACTTTAAGACATAATTTGAAATAAAATACTACTTTCCAAAATTAAATGAAAGAGTAAAATTTAGGCCTAACGAGGTAAGCCTATTCTTTTTAAAAAAGGTAGCTATATAGGCCTACAAATGAGATGTTTGTTTGTGAAATTGACACAAACTGACCTGAACATAGGTGTTTATCACAAGCTTTCAGTATATTCACTTAGATTCACTAACACTATAACTTATAAGACTGTCACTTAGACAGAGCCCGCTGTCTGTCACTTGGAACAATATTCTAAAATACAAGTTGGAAAACAGTAGAATATAGAACAATTCTTATACAGAGAAAAGCACTTTATTTGTGAGCAGAGGAAATGGAAGTTTATCGGCAGTTCAAGACGCTATCTTTGAGGCCCTCTTTCTTTCCATTGTGGGAACAAGCCTCCTTCAAATGTGTGAAAAAAAGTAAAATGTCCTCAAATTGCAAGAGGCACTAAGAAAAACGTGGGAAGTTGGTCCATGCAGGAAGTTTTTCTCCCAAAAATGTTTTAAGGTTTTTCCCCAAACGGCAAAATGATAAAATGAAAGCCAATTGTGGTTGTTGAGAAATATGAAAACGCGAAAAAGATCAGTTCACACAAAAAGGAGACACTAGGTTCAGAAAGAGAAAAGCCTGAATCGCCAGAAACTCCATGCAGACCAGTTCCATATTGTATGAATTATGAACTATACAAAATCAAATTTCCTATAAATTCAAATCCGAGAACAGGACATATATATATGTCTTTATGTATAAGCAGCATAATAACTTCACCTCAGCCAATTCACTGAACTCCGCCAACACAACAATTGACCAAAAAGCCTTGAGCAATGCAGGGAAATTGGTTGGCAATGGTTGCCATGGAAATTGGTAATACAAGCCAATAAGAGCCATGGCAACGTAATTAGGATGTCACCTACAGACAGAATTAACACATTTAAGGGGAATTTGTGAGTAAATGTCCCAAGGCAACATGAAGCCATGGCCCAAATTGCCATTTTTTGTGTCTAATTGCTCATTGTGCATTGGTTTTTGGTCAAGTGCCATTTGAAGTTGGAAAAACGTTTCAGTTCCTAGATATTTGAGAGAGAAATGAACAGAACAGATTATCTCAACAGATCAATATTGTTGGTGAGTGACTGCATATAATTATGTACAAAGATAAAATATTATGAGACAAGAACAAAAACAAGTGTCCTGTTGAGGAGTGGATAGTTGTTTGCTCAGACGCTTTGGAATACTAGCGGCAGTTAAGTTTGGCCTTGTATTACAACTGGTAGCTCAGTGAGGACAGTTTTCAAAACAATTTAAATCAGGCAGCTTGTTGAGGACAGATTTTCCAATTAAACTTTTAGTTTGACAGCTTGTTGAGGACAGTTTCAAACAAAACTTCTAAGTCTGACAGCCTGTTCAGGACAAAGCATGTTATAAAAGTTTTTATAAAAGATAGTCTGGCACTTATTGGAGAATGACATTATATTGTCCAACATTGCCAAGTCAATGTGCAAGATTATCTAAGGTCTGCTTTTTGTAATTTTCCCGAAGAAATCAGTCAACCTTCTTCATGATCTCGTAAATAGTATCAACAGTTGTTGAACCTGATGAAATAACCTGGTGTACTAATCCTGTAAATACAAACATTTACCCTTCAAATGACCCATAAAAGCCACTGAGTCAATAAGATAATGTAGTAATGATCATCTATTGCTGAACAAGGCTAAAAGCACAGAGACCACCCTGGTGATTTGATAATGAAAATGATGGCACTCAAAGGAAATGCCAAACTAATGACCCATAATGGTCATCCTCAACTCATCCATCCCATGTGCTGACAAAGCTGACTGCTCAGCCCATTTATTTTGCTAAACCAATAATTAATCAAGTCTGAGGTGCGTCTTCAATAATTGATAAACCCCTGTTGTTCTCTGTGGCCCTGGGTGAACCTGTTTGGATGGATCTTTCGAATGAGCTGATCACTACAATGTACAGTGTCCATAGCATTCCACCTATTGTGATATGAGATCATGGCTCTTCAGTGGAAACTCAAATATTATCAAAGACATAGGAACCCCCCCCCCCCCAACCACTCAAAAAAAAAATCAATCAAGTACGGAAACCTACCCTGGAATAAACAGAAACATTGTAAATTGAATTAATTACATACAAAATCCATATAATTATTATATTTAGCCTACTTAAACACCCTTAGGCCTATTTCCAAAATTAGGCAAAAAGTAAGATAATGATATATCATAAGTGATAAGATAGGAGCATGGTAACTGATGATGAATTATCATGAATACCCCAAGACCCCAGAACTGATCTATACTATATAGATAGTGGATGGTGAGGAGACCAATATTTAGTTTTATTGGCCGAAGCTGTAATATTGGTCGAGGCCGTAGGCCAAGACCAATATTACCTGCTAAGGCCAATAAAACTCAATATTGGTCGACTCAACATCCACTATTAGTTATATTCTGCACCTCAATTTTCAGACTTATACATATTTGTAAAATACTGGTTTTTTCTAAAGATACTTAATTTTTTATATGAAATATACATAATTTTTCCCATTATTCACAATGAGCATATTTATAAAATGATAGATTGACATTTCAAGAAGTTATATGTCCTCCTACCCAGGCCTTCCCTTAAGTAATTGGCAATTAAGTGCATTGTTGCTGCTAAGAGCATAGGGGCAAGCCAATATCACTCTCCACACACCAATAACACTTTTAAGACACCAATATCATTATTTATTGGCTTGTCATGTGACTGATCTCCTGGTACCTGATTGGACTTAAATTTTTGATGCAGAATATTAATTAAGCTATTGGCCAACATTTTCATTTATATCTAGGCCTATTATAAACTATAATTTCATTACATCAATTTAACATTTGCCAGTGATTTGGTATCCTTAGACTTCAAGGAAAAACCCTTTAAAACCAGTTCTAAGGGGCCCCATTCTAAATGTATGTATGGAGTTCATCAGAAAACCTCAAGTAGGACCGAGGTTGTGACAAGAAAATACTAAATATTTAAACCCCACTAAGACATGATTTACATCATAAGTAACCATTGGAATGATTTACGAATGCATTTTGGAACACATGACGTCACAATCACACGTGACTAGAGTATATAAATTGACACAGCTGTGCAGTCTGTTTGTCAAAAAGTCAACATGACAGTCAATAAATATTTGATGATTGACACAAGTCAAGACTAGACTGACTAAATGCCTGGACCCTTATATTTGCAAAGTGCAGGTTTTTATGGGTTTTGTTTGAGGATGGTTAACAATTCTGACCAAATATAGATTTTTTTTTCATTTTCTAGCACTGAATATCTGTGCTGACATTCATACATACATATTTTACCTCTTGTTCGACATCATAAACTTCACAGTATTCCAATACCATTTAGGCGAGAAAATACTTCAAAAAGCGCAAGTTGGAACATTTCGTCCAATTCCAAATATTGCAAAGAAAAGGAAAATGCAGCAAATATCTCATGTACAATGCAGACCGTGCAAATAATGCAACAGAAAAAAGTCAGGAAAAAGAAAAAATTAACCGTTTTACGTGTCAAATTGTGCGTAAAATTGTGCAAAGGTTCGGAAAGGAAAAAGTGTAAAGTAAACGTAATTATGAGGTGAGATAATTTACACTTGGTTGCCATGGCGAAAAATGTTCTGAAGTATCGTCAGCAAGTATTTGAATAAGGAAAGCACTGGCAATGGTGAATACACAGCACCAATCTGTGGCAGACAAAACCAAATTTAAGAGGATTTTGTTAAAATATATTGTATGTTACTGAGTGGGTTGGGGACTCATTTGATCAATGATTTAAATTGGATCAAAATCAAGTGACTTAAATTGGATTTGAATCAAATAAATCGATTTAAACTAATAACCAATATTTTTCAAAATTCATTAAATCATGATTGAAAGCATATTACATAAAAAGTCACCAAGTTGATTTAAATCTGCCAAGTTCCAACCCTAGCCACCAACTTGATATTGAATTTTATTATATTATCTTCCAACTGGTACCCTGCAAAATAGCAGCGTCTTTTGGTGCAGTTAAAATTAATTCTTCTTGCTTTTATTTGGTGAAAACTTGCCCTGATTTGTGGATTTGGCAGAGTCACTGCAAAGGAGGGTCTATGTGAAAATGTATTTATCAGGGGTGTAGATCCTGGGGGGAAGGGGGGATGCATTCCCCCCTAGGATGAACCTGGGGGGATGATCACGTGATCATCCCCCCCTAGAATTTCAAATTATTAATACTTAGTGTTGACAATTATCTGTCATATTTAGCAATTTTCCATGGTGCCAGTTGCATGTTTTGTGGAAGAAAAAGTCTTTTGGGCCCTAGAGTGGCCCTCGAAATCTACCGCTGCGCGACTTTCGGCCCGTTGGGTCATGCGCAAAGTTTGCGATCCCCGAAATCATCCCCCCCTACAAAAATGAAAAATCTACGCCCCTGGATACTATTTATAAATTGTACAGTTAATTTCCTAGATGAAAATCAACCTGTAGGAGGTCATGCAGCTTATAAGAGCTTCTCGACCTTCTATAAATGGGAATGCTGTGGATGTTTATGAATAGCTACAATTATTAGTGATCATAAGGGTGCCTGGTTTGGCCTATGAAATATGCCTTATGAGATGAATATATATGCTTCAAAGATGAATATGCCTCAGCCTTTGTGAGATGTATAATGACATGCCTCAGTGACCCTTCATAAGTCTGGTTTATGGCATTAAGTGCAGAATTCATAGAAATTTGACAAAATGGGTAACGGCCAAACATTCATGAGAATTGCACACAAGGCATTCACAGATATGAAAGATGTCAAATGGCCTAAAACATATTAAATGCAGCTGCCAAAAGGGGTGAAATTATGCTGCTAAAGAACCATTCAAGTTGATTCAAGACATGAAATGGTCCCCTTGGCATGTGTGGTTACCAAGCATATGAGGTCATGTGGTGACACGAACAGCAAAGAATTGACCATTTTGCAAACATCAGAAACATTCACGCCTTAAAAGCAAGGCGTAACTTGTTTTTTTTAAATTGCAAGATGTATCTTTTGTGATATCCTCTACTTACAAACAGGGATTTCAGGCCTTACACTCTCCTTTTCAAGACAGATTTTGAACTTGCAATACTTATATTCGAGCAGCGAAACGGCCAAAGGCCGTTTCGCGAAGTGAAATTTAGCACAAGAAAGGTTTCAAAAATCTGTACAGTGATGGTCTAAACATCAATGGTCGACAGCAGAAATTAGGTCAAGTGGGACCAGCTTCTTATCAATGATTTAGTTTCGAATTTAACAAAACATGACATGTTCATGTTCAAAAGTGTCTTAAAAATTCAATTTTCTCCATTAATATTCCCTGTTTCTATTATTTTTATGGAATAGTTCATTATAAGCCTTGACAAGCTAAATCAAATTATTAACATGTGATTCATTGAATTTCAAAACAGACAACAAGAAAACATAACAAAATTAAGGTTACATAATCTTTGTCAACTGATGATTATGTAACAGTGAGTAATTAATTTACATGCAGATCATGTTATTGTTTTTGTTATAACTATTATGTAACATCAACAATCTAGCATAGACTTAAATTTGGCAGCTTTCAGCAGAGTCTTCCTTTTTACTATTTAGCTGATAATCTATCAATTCTATTCATTCTTAATCCTATTTATTTGCTATCCTATCTATCTATCTATCTATCTATCTATATATATATATTCTATTTTTGATCTATTTTATTTTTCTTATAGTTTCTAGTTTAAATTTCTCTCTATTTTTCTATATATCTATCTTTCAATTTCTTTGAAACAGTAACATAACTGCCTTTCATACATTGAATATGAAATAAATTTATTGAAAGTTGGGGTAAAATCATAAGTCCTAAAAAATCTTTTAAAGAGCTTCGCGAATTTCATGGCTGTGCCATTTACATATTACTTAGCGTTTACTGAGGCTAAAAACATCATCCATCGCACTAATACTGCACAACATTTTGAATAAATCGACAAATGTGACCGCGACAGAAAAAGCGATTCCTTCCAAAATTCCTGCTTCTATTATCTGGACAGAAGTCTAATTTTCTTTGTTGACCAATGCAGCACAGAACCAGAGTCTCTGGTGAGAACAATTGATATGCCCAACACCAGCTATGGCCAGAACAGTGGGAATGGCCTGACTTAGTTTTGCTTGTGTTTCGTACAACAAAGGAGAGAGCATTAAATAATTCACGACAACATCTTGTAGCGTGTTATTCTGACTGCAGGAGAAACAGAGAATCACTCTGAGAATGCCAAGATAGACAAATGTCAGGAGATATCAAGGGAGAGAGAAAGCGAGCCAAGGGAGTAGTCAGGTCACTCAGAAGAAGAATGGAGATATAGGCTGGGATATGAGTGGCATTGGACATAATCTACCACAGTCAGAACAACTTCAGGTCCACATGATACAGAGACGTTTCTTGTCATAGGCAAATGAGTTAACAGTCAGGAAATTTGATAAGCAAAAAGATTGAGACTGTTGCACTGTGAAAATGGCACTTCGTGTGTCATCATGCTGATGACTTGTCATGATCCTACCAATACTTTCAATGTTCATTTGATTTAAGGAGACTAATCCCGCTTGTTGGTGACAGGTAGACGAAAGGATTATGCTCATGATTTTTACTCTAAAGTCAGTTTTGACAAATCAAATGGCCTTCTCTTGATCATGACTAATCAAACAGCCTCTATGTTTCCTATGTTGAATGTAGAGAAGATGATACTTCATCAGCTATCATGATTCACAAAGAGCCATTTTCACAGTGCAACAGTCCGGTCACTCTTTTTGCATATCTTTGCATATATCAAATTTCCTGGCTGTAGTCATAACCTGCACCATTATATATCAGGCTAAATTCGGTAATGAGGTAAGGCGTATTTTGACAGACGAACAAACTTCTGTTTTTATGGCATATGATTCCCTGGACCACGAATCAAACCCAGGTCCCACAGGCCAGGAGCCCAATGTGCCTCCACTGAGCTATAGGTCCCAGACTCCCAGTCAATAATCTCCAGTGGCGGATCCAGACAGGATAGTCTAGGGGAAGGCCGGACGAGTTTCGGCATTCGCGGGCCCACGCCATCGCAATTTTTCTTCAAAATGCTACTATTAATATTGGTGGTCTTGGGGGCCCCGGGCCCCCTAGGCCCCCTGTATCCGCCACTGATCTCTCAGAGCATATGACATAAATTGGGAATGCTAAACATTCCAGCAATGTTACAAACATTCAACTCGAATCAAATCCAATTTTTCACAAAGTGCAGACTCCTAAATAGAACCACAGAACCAACATCACTCATGCAGGCACAAAAAAAAGTTGTTGAATGGGGTGATGAATTATCATAGTGAGCGATAAAAAGGGACCTAAAAGGGTAAAGCACATGAATAACATGATGCAGAATTATGCAGCCAGCCCATTTGGCTGGTCATGCTTGATTGGGTCTGCTAATAATCAATAATAATCAATGACCCCACCACATGATCAATGTTAATTGCCACATCTACACATGGAACCTGCTCAAATGTGAAATCCTCTACCAATCCCAGCCACAATTAAAACTCAAGCCATAAATAATAAACAACAAGGCAAATTAGATGCTTAAAATAAACACTTTTTTTTACTCTTTGATGGATGATAACTTTTTTCTACAGGTGTTGAGTGGTTTGGCTTGTGTTCTTTATTGAACTGACTGACTCAGTGACTGGTGAGCTCAGGTGAACAGTATCAAGCATGAGTCACTGTAGCACTGTTCTAAAATAGCTTTAAAAGCCAGATGAAACTAGGAATCCAATTTCTAATCTCCGAACATCACCTCCATCCGCGACAGAAATAAATGATTTACCTGCAGTAAATAATCATTGGTATAAGAAATTCAGAACTGCACACAACATCTCAAACTATCCAGACTAAAATGAAATAAAAGACAGACAGATGTCAGACCATTTCAAGTAACACACAGCAGAAGACTGGAAATCTTGTAATTGGACAATTCATAGACTCTTTGTCTGCTGAATAGAATCCTGGCTCTGATAACATGAAGGCAAATATTCACTAAACCCACAACACACTGTAGCAGTTTTCAATATTACTCTCTTACATCAGTCTTCACTAAAAGCCTGTGACAGCAAAACCTTCAGCAGCCACTGCAGTCAGTACAGGTCTTAGGGGTCCCAGCCTTGCCAGAGTATGTCGCCTGAAAGTGTCCCCTTTTTTGTGGCTTAATGCATGAGGCCATTCTGTTGTGGCTTGCTGTTGTGGCTTGCTGTGATCTATGTGCAATAAAGGCAAGCAGAAGCATGAAATGGGACAAACCATCAACTACATGAGCCATTGTTGAAAAAATGGTTTGCCACACCTCCAGTGCTAAACCTATTACTGAGTGAAACTATATTACCCTTAGATTAACATGATTAAGAGAGCAATGACCAGGTCTTCAGAACGAAGATGTATGCCCAGATAATATTTTTCAATCAATAGATAATTTTTTTGGTCAACCTGTCTGATAGTTTTTTTCAATCTGGATATCTATTTATTTGTTCATTGGCCTGTCTATCTATAGATCTATTCACATTCAAAATGTCAAATTCACGAAAGAATGGAACAGTCGTTTTTAAAGATTAAATATTTTAGTAAACGCTATCTCCATCATTACCATGCCAGAGTGAGAATGCAATTGCCTGCAGCCCAATGTGGCCATGCCATCCACCACCTGCCCAGCTCCTTAATTAAGATGTGATGTTCAACCATTGACCTGTGCAGGCACTCTGCTGGGAGTGAGTGACCTTGACCCTAACTTAATAACCTCCCAGAATAATAACCAACTCCAAAAATAACACAGCAGAGTCCATCACCCAGCAGTGACAACTGCCTTAATAATTCATCACAGGGTATTAGCACTTCCAATATATCACTGTGGCAACTCAGTTACTGTACATATTTGCCACTTATGGACGTGTGTAGTCATTGTAGGGTCAGTTAGCTCCTATATTGACCAAACATTCTAGGGGGCCTCAGATACACAGGCAAATAAAAAATTAAGATATTCTCCAGAACTCATTTCCGAAGGTTCTAATTGTTGTAGTTACTATGTGCTAACACAGGTCCAGCTAATTGGTTCATCTAAACTTCATCAACAGTGGTATAGTGACTGGGCTGAACCTCTTTATCTGAATGACTGCTTTTGGAATAGGCCTGTCTCGAATGACAATGAATGTGTCAAGTTTCAAAAATTTCAATTGACCTAACCAAGATTGGAGATCATGGACCTGAGAAGTAGACTTTTCTCTTGGACAAAGGTGAACAAGGTTATTAATCACAAGAATTCTAGCCTAACATGAAGGCAAATATTCACTGAACCCAGAATACACTGTAGCAGTTTTCAATATTACTCTCTTACATCAGTCTTCACCAAAAGCCTGTGACAGCAAAACCTTCAGCAGCCACTGCAGTCAGTACAGGTCTTAGGGGTCCCAGCAGTTGAGGTCCTTGCAACCTTGGACTGATTTAATAATTTGCCTTTCTTCCAAGCTGCAGCGAACATCTTCTGCAAAAAAGTTATATTATATATTATATATCACAAAATTCTTCCGAATCTATTGCTGACAAGCACAACCATTGAGCGTCCATTCGATGTGAGCTGAAGGCAATGTCTCTTGTCGCTGTAATGCATGCATCCAAAAGTCAGTTGATGATAACATTCATTCCCAACATTTATCAGTTCAAATTAAATGAAGGTTCTGTCTCAACAGGCTACATGATCAATTATACACAGACTACCTTCAGTCACTCCTATTGTGATTCTGTCTTCACAAGTTTACAGAATATCAATATATACAATTACAACAGGTCATCCATCTTGGAGCACTAGTAGAGAGATCCACACACTGTATACAAGACCCTCAAGATCCACTCAAGTCCCATTATGTGTATGGACCACCCAGAGTGACACAAGATCAATTTAATCAGCACTTGCAACTGGCTTCACCTGTTTGCATTTCAAATGGATAATCAACTCAACAACTCAAGTCAGACTTGGAAATTGCTCTAATATGAGGTCACACAGCCAGAGAAGTCCCTCCAAGTCAGAATAGAGCTGGGAGTAGTCACATTACTACTCCAATTAACACACTCAACCTGTCAACCTGTCATCTCCTTGTCTCATTAACATCTTTTTCTTCACTTTAATGATGTCGTAAAAGCTTGAAAAAGTGCCAATTAGGTAAATTAAGTAATTATTGTTACAAACATCCAACTCGACGTAATAACTCAATTATTCACCTTGGGAATAAAGCTTCCGCTGTAATGTAAGCGCACTGGTTCTGAAAATATTGAATTTTTCCTGATAGATCACTGGGTTAATAACCTCTGACCTGGGTTCAATCAAGCAACCTATGTTAGATATTTCACTGTGGACATCAAGTTCATTTTGCCTCATCACAATGGTCCTAGTCCTATAACTCCAATTCTCAAACTCTGGCCTTAACTTTCACAAAATCCTCGACACACAACACATAGGCCTATTCGGTTCCGACAGAAAATAGTATCAGCATGATCAGAGGGCACTTTCCGACTCTGACAACAGGCCCAGTATAACTTAACAGCGCCTTTCTTCACTAGGACATTCAAAGGTATCATGGTTCTACTTGACCTACTTTCTTCATTTGGACAGAAAATATGTCCTTTTTGGAGTCAGCCAATCAGAGAAGTTCTTGCAAAAGAAGGCCACATTTTCAGTCAGAGTATGGTACCTTTGAACATACTTTAGTGGCAAGTAAAACTAGATTATATGGCTTTGGCCTGTGCTCTCAGTCACACCTGTTCTGCACAAGTAGGAACAAAGCAGAGCCACACCAATTGATGAAGACAAATTTGAAGACACTGGCAGCAGCAAGGTCATTTGCTGAAGGTCAGCCATCCAAAGGCAGCCATTTGTCAAGGTCACGTGACCAACAATGCCCTGTGTCTTGCCATTGTGACCATGGACTGACCTGTTGCAACCCCCTCACCACATGCCCCATGCCTCAGGGGGTGATCAATGATTCCATAGGACCTTGATTAGTTCTTTTACCTTCTGCCAGCTGGTCATTTCTAGAGATCATTCATGAAGGTCCCATGCCTTTTTAGAAGGTCGGTCAAGGTCAAAGGTCAGCAAGAAGCAACAAAGACCCAATCAGCAGTCACCAGTCAATCTGATGGATAACTAAGTTGCCTTCACTAGGAAGTATCATATTTTCATAAAGCTGATATTTTTATCCAAAGGCCTACATTTCAGAGAGATGACAATGAACCTTCGCCACAATCGACAGGCCCAGGGTGTCGGAATAGTTACAACCGTCATCTGCCCTCTTTTAAAAGTTCTCAATTAAAATATTTTCATTGCAATTAAATGCAACTATTTTTAAAGTAGTAACATGGGAGACATAATACTTTTCAATAATGCAGTCTTTAATAAACTTTATTGAGCGAATCAATGCAAGTAATTTCATATTTTTAACATCTTTTGAGAGTATAAATTGTTGCGGACTTTCCTGTATGTATCGATAGGAAGCTGTAAGTTCTTCTTGAGAAATTCGACTCTCAAAATAGACCACATCGAGTACAATTGAGAGTGATTTACCCAGGCAAACACCAAATTATTGAAATGTCCAAACTGGATGACATTTGCAATCCAATCAACATATTTAGTTACATAGCAATATCCTTCTCCCAGAGTTCAATATCCTGAAGCTAACCCAATGGACTGACCAGATATGATCACAATGCCAACAGCTGCCATGAGTCTCTGTACACAGTCATGACAGCATTGACATTTGTGTTTCTTCTGATGTAACATGACCTTGAGAAAGTGAGGGAAAGTAACACCAAAATGCCCGGATGTTATACACACACTGACCCCACTTGACCTTTTGACCTTTGAGAAAGTAAACTGCCACTCTCCAGTCTTGACTTGCCATACTAACTATGATATTTCTACTGAGTTTTAGACTCTCAGCTTGACATTTAGATGACACAGTTTTTCTTCCCCTACTGTTTTCTGTTGAAAGTGAAAATATTTATTAGAAATAGCAGACACAAGCAGAAACACATGTCACAATAATAGGTTGCTGTGCTGTGTTCTCCATAATATCATGATATAATCATAATTTAAAATACAGTAGTGATGCAGACCAGACCGCCTTGGACCGGTCCGGTCCACTGTCCAGCCCTGGACCGGCAAAATACCGGACCTCTTACAAAAAGCTGGTCCAGTGCCAGACATGATCGGTCTAGTGTCGGTCTGGACCGGTCCAGAGATTTTTCATGTCATGAAGGGTATCGCATAAATTTTGTCATATATCTGAAAATTAAATACATATCAAATAGCAGGCTATAGCTTGTTTAGACCCTCATTTCTATCGTAATTTTCGAAATAGTGATTGACCGCTCCTGGACAGGTCCAGTAACAAAACCGGACCACCTCAACCTGGATCAGACCAAGACCGGACCACTTTTGTAAATGCCGGACCACCCTCTTAAAGGTGGTCCGGTCTGCATCACTAAAATACAGCCTTCACTAGAGGCTGTGTCACCGCCATGATACATTTCCTTGACAAGTTGCAGAGGAGTATGTGCAAATTCAGGAGTAAAAGTATGACATGATAGCAAGGACATACATGTACATTGCACAATGCCCATGGTGCAAGAGGGAGCAATGACAGAATTCCATCAAAGCCATCAAGGCATTTCTGTACATGTCCTCATGACTCATGGCTGTGCTCCATCAATTGCAAAGGGAGTGATCATAATCAAGAGATGAGATCAGTCAGATGCATGACACGACTTATTACATGAGCAGCCCAGATCTGCAATCCTCCTCCATAATCAGCAGACAATTGCAGTCACTGCCTTTCAGGTCATCTCTGTTATTACAGCTGACAGGCAAGCAGCCACGACAAGCCCACCAATCTCTGTCAATTTAGACATGCACACCAGAATGAGAGAGATGTCCTCAGAGCCAGAAGGCAGAACAAAGTGAGCTCTAAAGTGAGTTGATACAAAGACTGCATAGAGCATGTAGAGATGCAATGTTCATGAGTTAGACAGAAGACCAAGATGAGTGAGAATGCAGATTATTTTTTGAGCAGCAGAGAGACTTAGTAACTTGTGAGTAGTGGGTGAGGGAGAGAAGTTTTGGCATGAAGTGAAATCATAGAACTGTGCATTTCTATGGTGAAATCACTGAATGGGCTACATCATCCATTAGCCAGAAAAGGATAGTAATTTCTACTTGATAAGTGGAACAACCAAAACTCAAAGCAACAGGAGTACATTGCAAGAAAGAACAACAATGAAATGAGTTTAGAATAAACAACTCCAATGGCTAAATCAGCTGGAACAGCCAATCAAGTAATATACACGCCAGAAAGAGCCTGAAAGACCAAGTAAAATAAAATGAGCGAGAAAGAGCAAATGAGACAGAATTATTGAATTCCAAGCAAAATGAAATAAAATGCCAGATCAACACAAGCAATGCATGGCAGTTATATTGAATGTCTCAGGAGAAAACAAAACCAACTGAACATTACTGCAGCCTGACAACATCAGATTGCCACATCAGTTCAATATCCCAAAACAGTTTACAACATCTCTACAGCAAAGCATTGTTCACAATTTCAGCAAATGGCATTCTGGCCCATCCCATACAGGCCCTGAACAGGCCGAACTGAGCTGTGTCCCATCCCTGAAGCAAGTGCATGCAATCATATGGAGTAATCAGCCGGGCCCTTGTGAGCTCTTATGAGGATTGCAAGAAATTAAATGACCTTGTCTTCCACACAAAGCAATCCATGTTGACATAGACAAGAACAAAGCCAGAGTACACCGAGTGATGCTCAATGAAGACGGAAGAGGATCAGGCAAGGTTGGTGAGGCTCTGGCAGGACAGCATATCATAGCATATGAGCATATGAGATTATGCTGTATTGTGTGCTCACTAAAACCACATTGGGCTAAAACAGAAGATCTCTTTCAATCTGCAAACGAGCCTTTCCATTAGAGTTTCAGTAAAGATCTTAGGTTAAAACCGAAAACCAATCAAGGAAAGACAATCTTCCAATGATGGCCTCAACTTTGACAGCAAACTTCTGAGCCTGTCAGCGGACATAATATCCCCCATTCTCGCAAAAGTGTTTAATTCTTCCCTCTCGCAAGGAACAGTGCCCTCTGACTGGAAATTCTCTCGTGTCACTCCCATTTATAAAGGCAAGGGAGAGAAGGACAGTCCTGGAAACTACAGGCCCATCTCCGTCATAACCCACATAGCAAAGGTGCTAGAGAAATTGGTGCAGAAACAGTTATTATTGTATCTTATCAACAATGACTTAATTAGTGTCGACCAGTCAGCATACAGACCACGTCACAATACACAAACAGCACTCCATCGTGTCACGGACACCTGGATAGAGGGAATATGTGATGGACTTATGACCGGTGTGTGTTTCCTAGACATACGCAAGTGCTTCGACTCCATTGACCATGAACTGTTGAAAGTGAAGTTATCATATTATGGAATTCAATCATCTGAACTTAAGTGGTTTTCTAGCTATCAGAATGATCGATCACAGGTTGTAAAACATGGGAATAATTTATCTGCCATTGAAAATATTGACATTGGTGTGCCCCAGGGCTCGGTTTTGGGTCCTATCTTGTTCACAATTTTTATCAATGATGTCACCCAATATGTTGCTAATGGTACATGTAATCTTTATGCAGATGACACTGTGGTTTATTTTCAAGGTAATACATGTGCTGAAATAAATGTCTCTCTTCAAGAATGTATAAATGAATTGTCTAATTGGTATAAAGATAATAACCTTACTTTAAATGCAGATAAATGTGAAGTCATGTTGGTAGCATCTCAAAGAAAATTTATTTCCGATTCACTGTGTATAAATTTAAATGGTCAACAGCTTAATAATGTGTCATGTGCCAATTACTTGGGTATGAAAATAGATAGCAATATGAATTGGAACATGTATGTTAACAAACTATGCAGTAATGTTTCTCTCAAGATTAAACAACTACGTAGACTAGTGGGTATAGTGTCACCAGAATTGTTAGCCAAAATATATAATAGTACAATACAACCATGTATCGATTACGCCATCAGTGTTTGGGGCCAAACTACGGATCAGAATATTTATAAAATACAAAGGCTCCAAAATTTAGCGGCTAGGATAATCACTCAGAACTTTGATTTTATTAATAATAGAGGAATTGATATTGTGAGAAATTTAAAATGGATGAATGTTAAGCAGAGATGCCAATATTTTACCTTATTATTAATGTTCAAATGTATTTATGGTATGTGTCCTAATTATATGAGTGATATTATTACAATGCAGTTTGATGTAACTGGCATAAACACGAGAAGCCATCCTATGAATGTTTATGTCCCTAAGCCTAACTGTGATATGTTCAAAAAGACGTTTGCTTATGTTGGTGCTGTTTCCTGGAACTCCTTACCAGATCAGATTAAGGATATTAATGATTTTAATGCTTTTAAGAGATCTTTGAAGACCCACATTTTAACTGTTTAATTTACATGTCCTACTGTTTTTAATTCTTGTATATTTGTAAATATTTCGTCTTTATGTACATTTACGTTTTTAACAGGGTCTACCTGAAAAACAGTTTTACTGAGTGTATACACCCTGTGTAAATATATTGAATAAATAAATAAATAAACAGGCTATCGCCCTGCCGGCCGTGTACACGAGTCTTATATTCAATCACACCAAGATGATTGTGCTCGTTGATGTCAGGAATTGTAGAAAATTCGCAAAATAATGATTTTCATCAATTCAGACATTCATGAGAATGTGTGGCCATTTCCAAGACCTACTTATTAACGAAAATAATGTGGAAAACCAGATTGTTTTCAGTTGTTAAAAGTTGTACTACCTACTATTTAGTTATTTTACCATCTTCCATAATGGACCCAATTATACTCAACTATGCATCAATAATGTTTCCTTCTATCTCTCTCATCTCTTTAATAAAAAATCTCTACATGTCTGCCTTTCTTATCATTATCTTAGAAATCAATCGACCAAGTGAAGTCTGATATTCTAGGACAGCTCAATATCGGTTGTGGCCTAAGCTATAGTGATCGATCACTCAAAAAAGTTGTTTGAAAAATACTTTGGAATATTGCAATAAGGCAGGGATGATCTTGCCAAACTTACCCAGGGCTTCATCAGCTTATTGAATTGAGAACAAGTCAGCAGACAGCACTGGATGGCTTTCAAGTCTCAATGTCTCACCTTTCTGGCCAATCCTCAGTCCATCACTATTTGATGTTATCCGACGGACCAAAGTAGTAATGCAATTGTTCACCAATTAAATGACATTTGAGTTGTAAAATTTTCCCTTACAGTCTGCAAATTTGATATTTGCAAAAAGAGTGGACTGTTGCACTGCGAAAATGGCACTTTCTGAGTCATCATACTGATGATTTGTCATGATCATAACTAATACTTTCAATGTTAATTTGATTTAAGGAGACTAATCCTGCTTGTTAGTGACAGCAAACGAAAGGATTATGCATCTGATATTTACTCTAAATCAGTTATGACAAATCAAATTGTCGTCTCTTGAACATGCCTAATCAAACAGCCTCTATGTTTCCCATGTTGAATGTAGAGAAGATGACGCTTCATCGGCTATCATGAGTCACAAATCAAATTTTTCACAGTGAACAGGTCCTCCATTTTACATATCAATGGTACCGACTGTAACTGTGGATACATTTACTGCACAGAAAATTGGAATTTATGTCTTCAGGAAGTAGAGACTGTAAGTGTTTCAAGTCCTTCCTTAAAACTTTAGTGAATGAGTTATTCTTCCAAGCTTGAACAACAAATTCATATTTCACCACTTCCAACTGGTTTATAAATGATAACTTTAAGTATCATAACTTCATCCTTCACTTTCGAAATCTCCTGTTCCTTCTGGTCAATGGCTTTCTCTGCTCGCCACATGGCAATTATTATCTTCCTCTTGCCCTGGCCATGACACCCCAAGTGACAGCATCAGAACTGGTCATTTGGAATTAAAGCTGACACAATAGTCATTACAGTCACTCATAGTCTGTCATAGATCACTTTAATCACCCCTTTTAAACCCCAAAGTTGTCCTGCAAGGGGACATTTGTGTCAAGGGTGTGCAGTACAATAGATACCTGTCTCAGGTCAAATCTCCCAACTGCTACAGGAAGGCTACAAAACAAACCGTAAGTCATTGCCCTTTCCGCCACTTTCAACAGGTAGAGAGCTACATTAAGACCTAGCCAATAAGACCTTCGACATATTTAAAATTCACTAATTAGTATATAACAATATATTCTCCACTCGGATTGTGTCAGCCAATCACAAGCAAGTATTCTTGGATAATATCCTTGCTGTATTATGCAGAGAAAAAGTTATATTGGACAGTGAAAAGTTATATTGGTCAGTGAGAAGTTATATTGTGCAGTGAGGAGTAAGTAAGAGTGTAAATTTAGGGCCGAAGGCCCAAGCTTGATTGGCGATTTTTCGCCCTACAAGCTTTTGGAATATTTTGAAGGGATGGCCCTTCCTCGAGAGAGGGAGCTGTGGCAATCCAGGAAATGTTATGTCGGAGTGGAGTGGAGGTGGGTACGGGTCAGGAGGGTGAGAAGGCCTGGGAAGGCATCCGTGTGTTGTCTGGGAGTATCTGGAAAAGATTACAATTGTTTAGTGGTCTTGTCAGCGTCGCAGGGTGGAGAATTGATTTTAACCTAGAAGAGGAAGAACGCCGGGGTGGATGTTTGAGACTACGTGATTTGTGGAGTGGGTGCGTGTGAAAGTGTGATAGGAGTCTCCAGAGGATGAGCTTTAAAAGGCTTTTAAGCACCCTCCTTTGATACCTTTAATTGGATTGTGTATTGTTGTATTTGAGAAGATGGTGGTTTATGTTTTGACCCTGTGCTGGCGAAAGGTGTGCCAGTTATTACACCAGTGGTTTGACTACCGTACTGGGTTCGGAACGCGTCAATTTTTTGTACTGTGAGTGTAATAAGTATAGGGGTATGAGGTTGAGGGGATCTGAAAAGGAAAACATGTATATGATGGAACAGTAGGAGTAATTAAGATAATCACAGTGGCGTGAAGACCAGACTGTGTGTGTTTTTATGTTGGTAGGTTGGTAGATTTTGTATGTGATTAATATTGTTTATTAGAGAGGAGGATTTATGTGTTTTCTTATGTTTTGACCTTGTGGGGCAGTAGGTGCACGTTACTACCGCAGTGGTTCGACAACCGTACTGGGTGCGTAAGGCAGGTAATTATAAAATGTAAAGTTTAGGGTATCTGAAAAGAAAAACATGTATATGAATCAGTTTGAGTAATTGCAATAATCACAGTGGCTTGAAGACCAGACTGTGTGTGTTTTTATGTTGGTAGTTGGGTAGATTTTGTATTTGATTAATCTTGTTTATTAGAGAGGAGGATTTATGTGTTTTCTTATGTTTTGACCTTGTGGGGCAGTAGGTGCACGTTACTACCACAGTGGTTCGACAACCGTACTGGGTGCCTAAGGCAGGATATTATAAAATATGAAGTTTAGGGTATCTGAAGAGAAAAACATGTACATGAATCGGTTGGAGTAATTGAATAATCACAGTGGCTTGAAGACCAGACTGTGTGTGTTTTTATGTTGGTGGTGGGTCAGATTTTGTATGTGATTAATTTGTTTATTGGAAGAGAGTTTATGTGTTTTCTTATGTTTTGACCTTGAGGGGCAGTAGGTGCACGTTATTACCACAGTGGTTTGACTACCGTACTGGGTGCCTAAGGCAGGTTATTTTTTGTTGTTTTAGGTTGTAGGATAGTGGGAATGGGGATAGGAGACCGGGTATGGGAGAGCTCTAATAGCCCTATTGGCATTGTATAAATCTACTAGAAGAGGGGAGTCTTTGTAGCGGTCAAGAGCTTTCCTTTTCAGGGTGTCTATTCTCGAGGTGATGTGTTCGAGATTGGCCATTGTGTATAGGGCTTGGTTGGTGGTACGGCGTTGGCCAGGAGTGTAGAACTGCTTAAGCGCAATCCTAAGGGCCTTAGCTTCAGCTATGGCGAGATGGTTTTTGGCAGGTTCGGAGGCAGCTGCTGTAGCAACATAGCCTGTTTCTAAGATTGGCCTGATGAAAGTTTTATAGAGATGAAGGAGGGTAGGGATGTTAGTGCCCCAGTCGGTGCCTCTCAGGCAGCGGAGGAGATTTAGGCGATTGACCGCAGTTTGTTTTTTAAGGATACAGTGATTAAGTAGAGAGAGGGAGGGATTGAGAAGGAGTCCAAGAATCTTGGCTTCTTTACATGGGAGGATGGGGGTGTCAAAGAGGGCGAAGGTTGGGGGTGATTTATTGAGATTGTTAGGAAATAATACTAGTTGTGATTTGGAGGCATTGATTTTGATGCGCCACTTGGAGCACCATTGTTCTAGTTGGTATAGGGATTTACGGAGATGACTTTGAATTTTTGTGTAGGGACGTTTACCACGGTTTACTGTCCAGAGAGCTAAGTCATCTGCATATTGGGAGATATGGACTGGACCGGTATTGGGGAACGGTATGTCATTGACATACATGTTGAAAAGAATTGGGCTTAGAACTGAGCCTTGGGGAGTACCTGCAGCAAGATGGACTTCATGTGAGATGGTGTCTTTTACTCTTACTTTAATGGTTCTATCATGGAGGAAAGAGGAGAGGATTCTAATGATTTTATCTGGGAGATCATAAGAGAGAAGTTTATATTTGAGACCGTTGTGCCATACGGAGTCGAAGGCTTTTTCTACATCTAAGAAAATGGCGGCACCTTTCCATCCGAAGTGGGTGGCCGTTTTCATATGATGGAATAGTCTGTAGATGTGCTCATTAGCTTCCATCTGGGGGAGGTAGGCCCTTTGCCATTTATTCATGTGGCCGTTAAGAGTGAGGTGATCTATTAGGGGGTTAGCTAGGGATTTTTCAAGGAGTTTACCTAAGCATCTTAGGAGACTAATGGGACGATAGTTACTGGGGATTTTAGTGTCTTTGTTTGGTTTAGGAATCATTACGCCCAAGGCGTTCTTCCATGGTTTTGGGAAGTAGCCTATGCTAATGAGATAGTTAAAGAGATCAGTGATGAATTTAACAGCAGGGTCTGGGAGGTGCTTGAGAACTGTGTAGCCTATTTTGTCTTCACCAGGGGCAGAATTTTTACATTTGGATAGGGTGACTTTAAGAGTGCACCATGAGATTGGCATTGAGAGGGGGGTGGTCATTGACGACTTCGTCAGGATTGATGTTGAATTTTGGGACAAATAGATGCTTATTATTGTTTATTGTCCTATCGACTTTACGTTTATGTTTTTCGTCGAATATGGGACCTTGATGTGTGTTGTGGACTTTAGCTAAGTGATTAGCAAAGAGGTCTGCTGCCTCCTGTTGAGTACTTGTTTTTGTACCATCTACTTTAGTCAAGATAGGTGTGGTTTGGTGCCCTTTGCCACCACCTGTTAACCTTTTGAAAGCTTTCCAGAATTCTGAACCTTGTCTGTAATCTAAGTTTGCAGTAAGTGCGTGCCAGTTCTGTTGTTTTTCTAGTTTGATGGCGTTTTTAACTCGGGTTGTGAGAGTTTTGAGTGTGGTTTTAAGTATAGGACAGAAGGGATTTTTTGCTAGTAGTCTGCGAACTTTACGTTTAAGTTTTATGACCTTAAGGGTGTCTTCCGAAATATTGAAAGCCTGGGGTTTGTAGGGTTTTTCTGGGCATGCTTTGTCGAAAGCATCTACGATGGCATTGTTGACTAGTTCTATGTAAAGATCCATCTCGACTTCGTTTTGTATCTCCATACTTGGGAAGACGGATAGTCCTTCAAGTACTTCATTCTGGAAGAGGGGCCAGTCTGCTTTTTTAAGATTTCTAATAAGTTTAACTGGCTCTTGGGATTTTGTGCCATCTTTAAAAGTGATGTGAAGAGGAAGGTGATCGCTACCTATGTCTGATCCCACATAGCAGTCAGTTATATATGATGAGGCTGATTCATTTACAATAGCAAAATCTAAGAATGAGGGTGTATGTTTCTAAGAGTGCCTAAATGGTATCTTGTCGGTTGATCTAGATCATTGAGGACAAGAAGTTGGTTATTTGTTAGGCTCTGATAGAGCTGTCTACCGTGGATATTATGGTTATAGGTAGGGGCAATTAGGGGATTATGGGCATTGTAGTCACCCATGAAAAGGCATTTATTATATTTTTGTAGAAAGTAAGAGAAGATAATGTTTTTAATGGAGTTTGATTCTGGCGGTATGTAGTGTGAAATAATAGCAATTTCTCCTATTAAGGGGAGTGTAACTAAGACTGCACAGCAGTAAAGGTGTAGGTTAAGAATGGCGGCGTCGATATCAATTGGGATGGCAGGGGTACCATTTTTGGCCATTATGGCTGCGCCACCTTGACCAGTGTTGTCATGATTGTCATGTCGCACGAGGGTTGAGTACCCATCTATTCTAACACTAGGTTGGTTGGTTTTATACTTAGTTTCATTAATAAGAATTAGATCAGGATTTGTTTCCTGAATATAATGTTTTAAGGTAAATAATTTAGATTTTATGGAATTAATGTTGATATGAAAGAGACTGGCCATGGTTAGTTAATGAGTGCTGAGAATTGCTCTGGATGTATGACTGTCTTGAAGGCAGTCGAGACCTGTTTGCAGACTAGTTTGTTAATTTGTTCAGTGTCTACAACGTGTGTGACAGAGTATGCTAGAAGGACAGAGGTGATTGATGCTGCAATAGTGTAAGCAAGTTTGACAGAGTGAATGGCAGGAGTGGGGGGGGCTGCTTTTTGTGCATAGGTAAGCTTGACTGTTGTTTCTGATATTTTGGCTTGCTTGTAAGAAGGACAGCCTGAGAAAGTAGCGGCGTGTTCGCCACCACAGTTTGAACACTTATTTGATTTTGTAGGGGTGAGGGGCATTCTTTGTGTTTGTGCTCACCACTGCACTTCTTGCACGTTTGGGATTGGGACTTACATTGGTTGGAGGAGTGACCGAATTGGTAGCAGTTGAGGCATTGGAGGGGTCTTTTTGGAAGGTAATCAACTACATTGTGCCTTCGGAAGGCAATTTTGATGCCTTCTTTTATATATTTGTCTTTAGTAGCTTTATCGGGGAGGGCGATTTTGATGCTGTTTGTGGCAGAGTTATTGGCAGCACTAAACATACGGGCTGCATGGGGGAGTTTGAATATTTCTTTAATTTCTTCCGCTTTGATATCTTGATCAACATTGCGGATGACAGCAAAGAGATTTTCCTTCGCTTTGGACTGAGTGTTCAGTGTGGTGTTGTTACCGGTTTGGTTTAGTTGGGCGCGCTTTGCTCTGTCTCTGTATTGAGAACCTTTGGTTTGTCTAATTTCGTATCTCGCGTTAGACATTTTGATGAGTGATTCCCAATCGTTCCTATCATTAGGAGTGATGAGAACGTTACCGGCGGCGGTGGTACGGGTGTATTTGATGTACTGTTGAATTTCAGTGAATACATCAAGCCTTTTGGTACCAGGGTGAAACTCTATGATTAGGGCCTCCATTTTAGGGGTTTTGCTAGTGCTAGTGTTTTGGGAGGTGTTTGGTTTTTTAGAGGAGGAAGGGGTGGGGTTTTGTAGGATGGAGGATTTGAGTTTACTGGTTGGGCTTACATTAAGATCGAGTAAGGGAGTGACTGAGACTTGGTGCGACCTGGCCGAGCTGGTCGGGCGACGGGGGGGATAGTTAGAGGAGGAAGTGGCGGAATTTTTACCTCTTTTGGAGGGGGATTTGTCCGGGGAGTTGGAGGGAGTGGAGGTATGGGAGACGTTTGAGTCGCGACGACGTTTACGTAGTCTTTTTCTGTCTTCCACTAGTTGGAAGTCATCGGCATCCATTGATGATTCATTAGGGTCAATACGAGATATTTGGTCATCTGTAAGGGCCGCAAATTTGTTACTGAGTTCGTTATCTAGGATGCCCGCAAAGGTGTGGGCATGGGAAGAATTGGGGGAGGAATGACGGGTATCTGGGGGGGTTGGAGCGCGTGAGGGGGTCTTGGAGGAGGAAGCATTGTTTAGGGAGGCGGATTTTGATAGGGAGCTTTGTTTGTTTTTTATTTTACTGTTAATTCTATCAGCAATTGCTTCAGGGCCTAGTCCCTGTTTGGCGAACTGACTGCAAGAGTTACTAATGCTCTCATAGGAGAGACCTGTTTTCCTTTCATTGATAGTACGTTGCAGACTGAGAACTTGTTCTGCAATATCTGCATCCATGAGATGAAGGGGCTGAGGTTTATTTGGGACGGGTGGAGGTTTAGATCCTTTTCGCGATTCGGAGCGGCTACGCGCGCGTGTAGAAACATTAGCCTTTTTGAGTTCAATGCTCATGTTGATAAGTGGTGATGATGATATGAGAAAAAGATGAGAGATATGTGTGATGTGTGAAAGGTGATGGGGGTAAGTGGGGGTAAATGGGGGTAAGTGAGGTAGTTTAAGGTAAGAGAAGTGAATAGGTAGGAGGAGAGAAGTTTATAGTGGAAAAGGTGGTGGGGGTAAGTGGGGGTAGGTGGGGGTGAGTGGGGATAATTAAGATAAATTGAGGTAAGGGAGGTGTGTAGGTAAGAAGAGAAGTTTAGAGTGAAAAAGGTGGTGAGGGAAAGAGAGAGAGAGAGAGGTTGAGGGGGAGAAGTGATGGGGGTAGGTGGGGGTAAGAGGGGGTAGGTGAGGTTAAGTGAAGTAATTTAAGTATAGGGATAGTGAGAAAGTGAAATATTAAGGTTTGGGTGAAATTAAAGGTGGGAGTAATTAAGGGTGGGAAGGGGTAAAGTAGAGATGGGTGGGGTTATGAATAGTGAGGGAGGGGATAAGTGAGGTGAAAGGTGATGAGAGAGAAGTGGGAGAGAGAAGTGGGATTGAGGTATTTATGGGATAATAAAGTGAGTTATGATGTAGATGGTGAAAATGGTATACAAAAGCAAGTTTGGTTCTAGATGGTGAAAATCATATACAATGTTTACGTTTGGGTGCTAGATGGTGAAAACCATATACAATGTTTACGTTTGGGTCCTGGATGGTGAAAATGGCATACAATGTTTACAAATGAAGATGTGATGGTGGATGGTGAAAATGAGATACAATGTTTACAAAGAAGCTAGATGATGAAAATGGTATAGACTGTTTATATTGACAGCCAATGAGCTGATAGTATGAAAGTAAAGTGAAAGATTGAGGTATATAGTAGTTGTAGAAAAGAGGGAGATAAAGGGGGAGGAGTGGAGGGATAGAGGGATGTTATGAGGGGATAGATGAGATTGTGAGAGGAATAGGTGGATGAGGAAAAGAGAGTTAGAGATAGAGAGATGTGATTGGATGTTGGGATGTAGGCCTATACTACACTAAGTGTAGCGGTAAAACGACGTTGTGAAACGGACGTTTTTTAGAATTAATTTTGAGTGGAATTTAAAAATAAAAAATACTGGGTTGTAGAGAATTAAATTGCGAAGAGAATGAGCCTACTTAGAGGCTTCTACGATGATTATAAGTGGTTTAAAAGTTGAAGAGAAGTTGAGTGAAAAAAGTTTGAGATTTAGATGAAAGAAGGAAGTGATTTGCGGTAAAAAGACGCTATCGTACGAGCGAAATTAAGGGGTTTTAACGATGAGTCGGACAGGAAATGATGGTTTTGTTACTTCAAGGAGGTTCTTAACTGTACTGTGCGAAAATTTGGTGAAGATCGGATGATTCTAAGTGGTTCAAAAGAGCCTGCAAAGTTTTGTTATGATTGGGAGAGATGATGAGAAAAGATGGAGTGCAGTGAGGAAGTAAGTAAGAGTGTAAATTTAGGGCCGAAGGCCCAAGCTTGATTGGCGATTTTTCGCCCTACAAGCTTTTGGAATATTTTGATGGGATGGCCCTTCCTCGAGAGAGGGAGCTGTGGCAATCCAGGAAATGTTATGTCGGAGTGGAGTGGAGGTGGGTAAAGGTCAGGAGGGTGAGAAGGCCTGGGAAGGCATCCGTGTGTTGTCCGGGAGGATCTGGAAAAGATTACAATTGTTTAGTGGTCTTGTCAGCGTCGCAGGGTGGAAGATTGATTTTAACCTAGAAGAGGAAGAACGCCGGGGTGGATGTTTGAAACTACAGGATTTATGGGAGAGTTTTTATGTTTGGTTTAGTGAAATGATAGGAGTCTCCAGAGGATGGGCTTTAAAACCAACACCCTCCTTTGATACCTTTAAGTGGATGGTGTGGTGTTTGGTTTTGGGTTGGTGATTGATAGGAGTCTCCAGAGGATGAGCTTTAAAAGGCTTTTAAGCACCCTCCTTTGATACCTTTAAGTGAATGGTGTAGTGTTGTGTTTTGAGAAGATGGTGGTTTATGTTTTGACCCTGTGCTGGCAGAGTGATGTGCCAGTTATTACACAGCAGTTTGACTACCGTACTGGGTTCGAAACGCGTCAATTTTTTGTACTGTGAGTGTAATAAGTATAAGGGTATAGACTTGAGGGGATCTGAAAAGAAAAACATGTATATGATGAAACAGTTGGAGTAATGGCAATAATCACAGTGGCTTGAAGACCAGACTGTGTGTGTTTTTATGTTGGTGGTTGGTCAGATTTTGTATGTGATTAATTTGTTTATTGGAAGAGAGTTTATGTGTTTTGTTATGTTTTGACCTTGAGGGGCAGTAGGTGCACGTTATTACCACAGTGGTTTGACTACCGTACTGGGTGCCTAAGGCAGGTTATTTTTTGTTGTTTTAGGTTGTAGGATAGTGGGAATGGGGATAGGAGACCGGGTATGGGAGAGCTCTAATAGCCCTATTGGCATTGTATAGATCTACTAGAAGAGGGGAGTCTTTGTAGCGGTCAAGAGCTTTCCTTTTCAGGGTGTCTATTCTCGAGGTGATGTGTTCGAGATTGGCCATTGTGTATAGGGCTTGGTTGGTGGTACGGCGTTGGCCAGGAGTGTAGAACTGCTTAAGTGCAATCCTAAGGGCCTTAGCTTCAGCTATGGCGAGATGGTTTTTGGCAGGTTCAGAGGCAGCTGCTGTAGCAACATAGCCTGTTTCTAAGATTGGCCTGATGAAAGTTTTATAGAGATGAAGGAGGGTAGGGATGTTAGTGCCCCAGTCGGTGCCTCTCAGGCAGCGGAGGAGATTTAGGCGGTTGACCGCAGTTTGTTTTTTAAGGATACAGTGATTAAGTAGGGAGAGGGAGGGATTGAGGAGGAGTCCAAGAATCTTGGCTTCTTTACATGGGAGGATGGGGGTGTCAAAGAGGGCGAAGGTTGGGGGTGATTTATTGAGATTGTTAGGAAATAATACTAGTTGTGATTTGGAGGCATTGATTTTGATGCGCCACTTGGAGCACCATTGTTCTAGTTGGTATAGGGATTTACGAAGATGACTTTGAATTTTTGTGTAGGGACGTTTACCACGGTTTACTGTCCAGAGAGCTAAGTCATCTGCATATTGGGAGATATGGACTGGACGGTGTTGGGGAACGGTATGTCATTGACATACATGTTGAAAAGAATTGGACTTAGAACTGAGCCTTGGGGAGTACCTGCAGCAAGATGGACTTCATGTGAGATGGTGTCTTTTACTCTTACTTTAATGGTTCTATCATGGAGGAAGGAGGAGAGGATTCTAATGATTTTATCTGGGAGATCATAAGAGAGAAGTTTATATTTGAGACCGTTGTGCCATACGGAGTCGAAGGCTTTTTCTACATCTAAGAAAATGGCGGCACCTTTCCATCCGAAGTGGGTGGCAGTTTTCATATGATGGAATAGTCTGTAGATGTGCTCATTAGCTTCCATCTGGGGGAGGTAGGCCCTTTGCCATTTATTCATGTGGCCGTTAAGGGTAAGGTGATCTATTAGGGGGTTAGCTAGGGATTTTTCAAGGAGTTTACCTAAGCATCTTAGGAGACTAATGGGACGATAGTTACTAGGGATTTTAGTGTCTTTGTTTGGTTTAGGAATCATTACGCCCAAGGCGTTCTTCCATGGTTTTGGGAAGTAGCCTATGCTGATGAGATAGTTAAAGAGATCAGTGATGAATTTAACAGCAGGGTCTGGGAGGTGCTTGAGAACTGTGTAACCTATTTTGTCTTCACCAGGGGCAGAATTTTTACATTTGGATAGGGTGACTTTAAGAGTGCACCATGAAATTGGCATTGAGAGGGGGTGGTCATTGACGACTTCGTCAGGATTGATGTTGAATTTTGGGACAAATAGATGCTTATTATTGTTTATTGTCCTATCGACTTTACGTTTATGTTTTTCATCGAATATGGGACCTTGATGTGTGTTGTGGACTTTAGCTAAGTGATTAGCAAAGAGGTCTGCTGCCTCCTGTTGAGTACTTGTTTTTGTACCATCTACTTTAGTCAAGATAGGTGTGGTTTGGTGCCCTTTGCCACCACCTGTTAACCTTTTGAAAGCTTTCCAGAATTCTGAACCTTGTCTGTAATCTAAGTTTGCAGTAAGTGCGTGCCATTTCTGTTGTTTTTCTAGTTTGATGGCGTTTTTAACTCGGGTTGTGAGAGTTTTGAGTGTGGTTTTAAGTATAGGACAGAAGGGATTTTTAGCTAGTAGTCTGCGAACTTTACGTTTAAGTTTTATGACCTTAAGGGTGTCTTCCGAAATATTGAAAGCCTGGGGTTTGTATGGTTTTTCTGGGCATGCTTTGTCGAAAGCATCTACGATGGCATTGTTGACTAATTCTATGTAAAGATCCATCTCGACTTCGTTTTGTATCTCCATACTTGGGAAGACGGATAGTCCTTCAAGTACTTCATTCTGGAAGAGGGGCCAGTCTGCTTTTTTAAGATTTCTAATAAGTTTAACTGGCTCTTGGGATTTTGTGCCTTCTTTAAAAGTAATGTGAAGAGGAAGATGATCGCTACCTATGTCTGATCCCACATAGCAGTCAGTTATATATGATGAGGCTGATTCATTTACAATGGCAAAGTCTAAGAATGAGGGGTGTATGTTTCTAAGAGTGCCTAAATGGTATCTTGTCGGTTGATCTAAATCATTGAGGACAAGAAGCTGGTTATTTGTTAGGCTCTGATAGAGCTGTCTACCGTGGATATTATGGTTGTAGGTAGGGGCAATGAGGGGATTATGGGCATTGTAGTCACCCATGAAAAGGCATTTATTATATTTTTGTAGAAAGTAAGAGAAGATAATGTTTTTAATGGAGTTTGATTCTGGCGGTATGTAGTGTGAAATGATAGCAATTTCTCCTATTAAGGGGAGTGTAACTAAGACTGCACAGCAGTAAAGGTGTAGGTTAAGAATGGAGGGGTGGATATCAATTGGGATTGCTGGGGTACCATTTTTGGCCATTATGGCTGTGCCACCTTGACCAGTGTTGTCACGATTGTCATGACGCACGAGGGTTGAGTACCCATCTATTCTAACACTAGGTTGGTTGGTTTTATACTTAGTTTCATTGATAAGGATTAGGTCAGGATTTGTTTCCTGAATATAGTGTTTTAAGGTAAATAATTTAGATTTTATGGAATTAATGTTGATATGAAAGAGACTGGCCATGGTTAGTTAATGAGTGCTGAGAATTGCTCTGGATGGATGACTGTCTTGAAGGCAGTCGAGACCTGTTTGCAGACAAGTTTGTTAATTTGTTCAGTGTCTACAACGTGTGTAACAGAGTATGCCAGAAGGACAGAGGTGATTGATGCTGCAATAGTGTAAGCAAGTTTGACAGAGTGAATGGCAGGCGTGGGGGGGCTGCTTTTTGTGCATAGGTAAGCTTGACTGTTGTTTCTGATATTTTGGCTTGCTTGTAAGAAGGACAGCCTGAGAAGGTAGCGGCGTGTTCGCCACCACAGTTTGAACACTTATTTGATTTTGTAGGGGTGAGGGGGCATTCTTTGTGTTTGTGCTCACCACTGCACTTCTTGCACGTTTGGGCTTGGGACTTACATTGGTTGGAGGAGTGACCGAATTGGTAGCAGTTGAGGCATTGGAGGGGTCTTTTTGGAAGGTAATCAACTACATTGTGCCTTCGGAAGGCAATTTTGATGCCTTCTTTGATGTATTTGTCTTTAGTAGCTTTATCGGGGAGGGCGATTTTGATACTGTTTGTGGCAGAGTTATTGGCAGCACTAAACATACGGGCTGCATGGGGGAGTTTGAATATTTCTTTAATTTCTTCCGCTTTGATATCTTGATCAACATTGCGGATAACAGCAAAGAGATTTTCCTTCGCTTTGGACTGAGTGTTTAGTGTGGTGTTGTTACCGGTTTGATTTAGTTGGGCGCGCTTTGCTCTGTCTCTGTATTGAGAACCTTTGGTTTGTCTAATTTCGTATCTCGCGTTAGACATTTTGATGAGTGATTCCCAATCGTTCCTATCATTAGGAGTGATGAGAACGTTACCGGCCGCGGTTGTACGGGTGTATTTGATGTACTGTTGAATCTCAGTGAATACATCAAGCCTTTTGGTACCAGGGTGAAACTCTATGATTAGGGCCTCCATTTTAGGGGTTTTGCTAGTGCTAGTGTTTTGGGAGGTGTTTGGTTTTTTAGAGGAGGAAGGGGTGGGATTTTGTAGGATGGAAGATTTGAGTTTACTGGTTGGGCTAACATTAAGTTCCAGTAGGGGAGTGACTGAGACTTGGTGCGACCTGGCCGAGCTGGCCGGGGGACGGGGGGGATAGTTAGAGGAGGAAGTGGTGGAATTTTTACCTCTTTTGGAGGGGGACTTGTCCGGGGAGTTGGAGGGAGTGGAGGTATGGGAGACGTTTGAGTCGCGACGACGTTTACGTAGTCTTTTTCTGTCTTCCACTAATTGGAAGTCATCGGCATCCATTGATGATTCATTGGGGTCAATACGAGATATTTGGTCATCTGTAAGGGCCGCAAATTTATTACTAAGTTCGTTATCTAGGATGCCCGCAAAGGTGTGAGCTTGGGAAGAATTGGGGAGGAATGACGGGTATCTGGGGGGGTTGGAGCGCGTGAGGGGGTCTTGGAAGAGGAAGCATTGTTTAGGGAGGCGGATTTTGATAGGGAGCTTTGTTTGTTTTTTATTTTACTGTTAATTCTATCAGCTATTGCTTCAGGGCCTAGTCCTGTTTGGCGAACTGACTGCATGAGTTACTAATGCTCTCATAGGAGAGACCTGTTCTCCTTTCATTGATAGTACGTTGGAGACTGAGAACTTGTTCTGCAATATCTGCATCCATGAGATGAAGGGGCTGAGGTTTATTTGGGACGGGTGGAGGTTTAGATCCTTTTCGCGATTCGGAGCGGCTACGCGCGCGTGTAGAAACATTAGCCTTTTTGAGCTCAGCGCTCATGTTGATAGGTAGTGATGATGATATGAGAAAGAGATGAGAGATATATGTGATATGTGAAAGGTGATGGGGGTAAGTGGGGGTAAATGGGGGTAAGTGAGATAATTTTAGGTAAGAGAAGTGAATAGGTAGGAGGAGAGAAGTTTATAATGGAAAAGGTGGTGGGGGTAAGTGGGGGAGGTGGGGGTGAGTGGGGGTAATTAAGGTAAATTGAGGTAAGGGAAGTGTGTAGGTAAGAAAAGAAGTTGTAGAGTGAAAGAGGTGGTGAAGGAAAGAGAAAGAGAGGGAGGTTGAGGGGGAGAAGTGATGGGGGTAGGTGGGGGTAAGTGGGGGTAGGTGAGGTTAAGTGAAGTAAATTAAGTATAGGGAAAGTGAGAAAGTGAAATTTTTAAGTTTTGGGTGAAATTAAAGGTGGGAGTAATTGAGGGTGGGAGCGGGTAAAGTAGAGATGGGTGGGGTTATGTATAGTGAGGGAGGGATAAGTGAGGTGAAAGGTGATGGGAGAGGAGTGGGATTGAGGTATTTATGGGATAATGAAGGGAGTTATGGTGTAGATGGTGAAAATGGTATACAAAAGCAAGTTTGGTTCTAGATGGTGAAAATCATATACAATGTTTACGTTTGGGTGCTAGATGGTGAAAACCATATACAATGTTTACGTTTGGGTCCTAGATGGTGAAAATGGGATACAATGTTTACAAATGAAGATGTGATGGTGGATGGTGAAAATGAGATACAGTGTTTACAAAGAAGCTAGATGATGAAAATGGTATAGACTGTTTATATTGACGGCCAATGAGGTGATAGTATGAGAATAAAGTGAAAGATTGAAGTATATAGTAGTTGTAGAGAAGAGGGAGATAAAGGGAGAGGAGTGGAGGGATAGAGGGATGTTATGAGGGAATAGATGAGGTTGTGAGAGGAATAGGTGGATGAGGAAAAGGGAGTTGGAGATAGAGAGATGTGATTGGATGTAGGCCTATACTACACTAAGTGTAGCGGTAAAACGACGTTGTGAAACGGACGTTTTTTAGAATTAATTCTAAGTAGAATTTAAAAATAAAAAATACTCGGTTGTAGAGAATGAAATTGCGAAGAGAATGAGCCTACTTAGAGGTTTCTACGATGATTATAAGTGGTTTAAAAGTTGAAGAGAAGTTGAGTGAAAAAAGTTTGAGATTTAGATGAAAGAAGGAAGTGATTTGCGGTAAAAAGACGCTATCGTACGAGCGAAATTACGGGGTTTTAACGATGAGTCGGACAGGAAATGATGGTTTTGTTACTTCAAGGAGGTTCTTAACTGTACTGTGCGAAAATTTGGTGAAGATCGGATGATTCTAAGTGGTTCAAAAGAGCCTGCAAAGTTTTGTTATGATTGGGAGAGATGATGAGAAAAGATGGAGTGATTTGCGGTAAAAAGACGCTATCGTACGAGCGAAATTAAGGGGTTTTAACGATGATTAAAACAGGAAATGATGGTTTTGTTACTTCAAGGAGGTTCTTAACTGTACTGTGCGAAAATTTGGTGAAGATCGGATGATTCTAAGTGGTTCAAAAGAGCCTGCAAAGTTTTGTTATGATTGGGAGAGATGATGAGAAAAGATGGATGCCAGAAATGGCTTGAAGAATGATAAGTTTTTAGATATGGATAAAGTTGTAAAAAAATTGAAATACGCAAAAACTAATTGGATAGGATGTGAGAATAGGATGTTTAGATAATAGATCAATTGAGTTTGGGAAGATATGACAAGGAGGTGGATGGATGTTTAGAGATTTCGGTTTGTTTACAAAAAATAAAAATGCAAATGGATGCTGTCTATGGGGAGAATTGGCTACTTCCTGCTGGGTTTACAAGCCAGAGTTTTCCTGAAAAGGACACTTGTGGACATGTAAGGGGCCCGTACAAAGAAAGCTAAGACAATAAAGGAAGAACAGTTATATAAGTGCACTTATCTGGTCCTTGAAGAGCTGAAAAAACGAAATTATAGATGTTTGTATCCAGTGAGTGATATTCCAGATGAGGTGTATTTGCCGAAGTTCCTTGAAAGTCTATTTTGTGCCAAATTGGCTATGAATGTCTATAAATGTCTTTATCCAAGCCAGGAACTGGCTCAGAAAGTCGGTTAGTGCCCCAGAGAGGCTTCGTATCCTCCTTGGATCCAGAGATGTCCGTAGTATTCCTTCTCCGCTTCAACAAGAGTGCAATAAAACAAACCAAATGTGTGCTTAAGCAGAGCAGCATACAACAGGTGTGTACTGCTCGAATGCCAGTGCAACTATGAATGAAGTGCAGTGAGGAGTTTTATTGCCATGTTATAGGTCCATGAGGGAGGACCTGAGAGGAAACACCTTCTGCTGTGCCCTGCTGCAGCAACAGCAAGAACAAATTTTGTGTTTTTCAATTTTAGTAAAAATTAATTGCACGTCAATGGGAAGACACAGAAAAACAAAAATGATGTCAAAAGTTGCGTATTGATCAGGACAACAACATTAAGCAAATGTAACATTGCTTACATAGGTTATGGGACCATGGTATGACATTGAGTGACAAAAAATGCACTTTTTCACCCATTTTTCGCGCAAATGCCAATGTTTAAAGAAAAACATTGTGCTATAAAATTGAAATAAAAAATACCAAATATAAAGAGGCTTCTTGGTTATAGAATACAGAATCAGAATATGTGAATTTTATATTTTTGTGGCTACCCATTGCTGAAATAGAACGAGATACATTTTGAAGAGAATTCTGCAGTTAAACAAAAGAAACACAAACTGGCTTTCCAGCACAGTCAAAGTGTTTAAACCTATTATTGCTTTAAAAGTGGGTTCATTTATGGAGAATATAACAGATATCGGATGGTAAGTCGTCCAATATAGAGTATAATTGGATTCAGAAAAGTTATATTGGATTCGGCTGCGCCTCATCCAATATAACTTTTCTTCATCCAATTATACTCTATATTGGACTCCTTCCCATCCAATATTTGTATAGTGTTAAGTTAATTGTCCAGGTTCTCTGAACAACGACAAAAGTAAAGATCCAGAGTCTTTAAAAATTAGATGTTCCAAATACGGTTCAGAGTGCCTGTCACAATGTTAATCAGTATTTAATAATAAAATTGACAAACCAAGCCCATATTGAAACTTTAAATTCGAGAGCAGAACTGAGTACTTACTATATATGTGTACATGTCAACAACAATTACAGCTAAATGTCCAGTCATATCATGGGACAACATTGAAGCAGCCAGATAACTTTACCACAGCATAAAGTTAGTGGCAGACCAGGGTGGCCTTTAAAGGAGATTCAATTGAACTTTTAGCATGTTTTTATGTTGGTACCAGAGGGTGACACCTCCCAAGGGGTAAAAAACACCCTAATTGTACTAATTGCCCACCAGGGGTCGCAGGTGACACCTCCTGCCTTTTACCCCATAAAAAGCTTGACATGTTTTTGTTGACATTTGGTCTGCTGTTCTCTCCAGAAAGCTTTCATTTTGTGTTTTGCCCCAAAAAAAGACAGATATGGTAATAATCGCTACCTGACAGTGCACTTTTCGCAGTCTGAAGCACAATCTGGATTTGGACGATGTTGCGAGGCACTGGTTTCGAGTTCTAAAATCAGTCAAAACCTCTGTCAGAAACACTGAAGTATGAAAGAAGAACATAAGGGGCCGACCAGATGATCTTTGTGGGGGGGGGGGGGGGGGCTATGGATATTTGGTGAAAAAAAAAGATTGTTTCCCACTTGACACTGAAAAAAAAAGTTTGTTCAGCACATGGAACTAAAAAAAAGTTTGTTTCCACCTGTAGCTAGGGGTACCGTAATGTTAAAATTACGAAAAAAAAGTTTGTCGCGAGTGCGCATGCGAAAAAATTGTTCGTCGACGCACCGCGAACGAAAAAAAAAGTTCATCCCGGGGGTAAAGTCCATAGCCCCCCCCAACTATCGTCTGGTCGGCCCCTAAACATAACAGCTTGTGCCATACAACTCGAGCAAATCGATTTTCATAGGGTGACCACTGACCAGATATAACACTCTATAATTTATAGGCCTACTATTAAACTAAAGTTACTATTAAAACATAAAACAACAATTCTGGTGGTCAAATCCAGAATGTGATGGCGAACAGGGAAATTTATAAGGATGGATGATCTGGCACGCAAACTGTCTTGCAAGTTGCAATCAGAAAGTGTTAACTTTGCCTAAGTTGGTTTATAATTCAAATTCGTAAATTTCTATCTTATTTCCTTTTTGGAATTGCACAAATACAAGCACATCTAACCAAAATATTTTTTTGTCGAATAGTGGTCACCGTAGGTCACAGAGTGACACTGACAAACCTGACCACAGGCAATATAATGCTGGACTGGCAAACCAAGCAGAACTGATGACTGTGTTTACCATTTCAATTGCAGATTCTTTAAACGTTCTTTTTCGAGACTTTTTGGCAGACGAAATTGACTGACATGCAAACAGGCACCTGGTCAATTGTCTGCCTGTCTCATGTTGTGTCTGGAAAGCACTAAGTAAACAATTAACTTGGAATGTTTCCAGAAGAAGCAGGTTAATTGACTGGCGGGCAAAAACCAAGCAGGTGCACGATTGGTCGTCTGCTTTTGCGGGAATTGAGTGTTCGATCTGCATGAAAATATTAATTTAAATTTATATCAGTTCCTCCAATGAAACTAGGAAATTAGATACTTGTGAAGTTCTTAAAATGTTTTTGTTATTTTTCTGCAGCAAGCCAGACAGACCTTGCCTGTTTTGCAATTCAAGACAAACCAGCAATGTCATCCGCAAAGAAATACAATTACATGATACATCCATGCATAGGCCTATCAGTGCACATGGAGACATGTTTCAGATTGAGAGGTCTGCGGATGATCACACTGTTAAAAATTTTGCGTAGAGGTACAGACAATTCTGTAAGGCTACAGAAATATCTGTTGGATAACTGCCAGTTCAGAAAAGCTTACAGTTCCTGCTCTGTTGGCACACATTTCTGTAATCAGTTTATTACATAATTATCTGTACAAGTATTGGCTTCTCACAGTGTATGTGCAGATATCTGTGAAATGCCTCTTTCATTGTTACTGAGGTGTTGTTGTATCACAATTTGTTAATCTCTGTCATAGTTTTTAAATCTCACCTCTGAATAGAAACACAAAAAGGATAATGAAATAAGTTATGAAGGAACTCATTTGTATTTCTCAATCCAAACACCTGAGAACAGAGAAAGGTAAGATATAAATTTTCTATTTTAGAGAGAGGTGTGTGTAAGGTAAATGCAATTTGTTAGATTTACCTTTTGATAATGTAAGTGTAAATTTGTGGGTGCAGATGCTTAAATGAGCTTTGAAATATGATGTGAAATGATGTATATGTAACCAATCAACAAAGGGGAGAACGGGGTAAGTTGTTCCACCCAATGTTGGTTAGAAATAAAAAAACAAAACAAATAAAGAAGGCAATAACACTCTACCCATTACTACGTTACATGACTTAACCTGGTTAATATAATACTGCAATAAGCTTCTTTCAAAAATTAACTTTATTGTTGAAAATTTGATGTCCTGAGGATGGACAATAATGTTTCTCATTTGCACAATATTATTTGCAATTAGGTGATGTCTCTCCAGCTTATTGCTGATGGTAGTGGGCCTATCTGACATTTTGGGTTGTCAGATTTAATCTATGATTTTTGGCAACTTATTTTATTTCTCATATATTGTCACTATTGGATATAACTTGCCTTAGGCATGATGCGATATAATTGAGATTAAAAATATTATCCAATTAGACTTTCCAAAGAAACTTATAATTCCAGTGTTTGCCACATTTTGCTTTGTTTGGGTATACAGTGTACAGCATCTATTTTTGATGAGTTACAAGTAATATATCAGTATTATAAGTTTGGAGGAATGACTCCTTGTCAATCATTTGGCACATTTTTACCCACCTAAGGACAAGTTGTGCCACAATCACTACTTTTTATCTATGAATAACTATGATCATGTCCCTTGTCGTGGAAACCTGCCTAAATTCATCCTCCCCACGCAAGCCCTGCTAAAATGGACAGGGCTTTCTGCTATTTCCATTCTCTTCTGTGATTGGCTGCTTATTTAGGTCATAAGCATTTTGCAGGCAGATTTAGTCCGATTATGGACACTTAGAGGATTAGTGGCAACTAAGAAAAACAGTGTAAAACAAGCAAACTTTCAAACAGTTTCATTTCAGAACTGTGAAAATACACAATTCAATGGAATTTTCGGAACTGTGATAGCACCTTTCAACAATACACAATTTCTCCATTTGTAACTGTGTGAAACAGAAGCAACAATTTCAAACTGTGATGTAGCAGACCCTGATTGACTGAGCCAAAACTGGGTCAGTTAATTAAGTATTCATGAATTAGCATAGGTTATGGGCCATTTTGTCATGGTATGACTTGGGATGATGGCCCAAATTATGCATGGGGAAAATGCTAAAAAAAAAATTGGGACAACTTGCCCTAACCTCCCCAATCAGAGGAAACTCAAATAAAGACATAAAAACAATTCATGTTTGAGCTATAATGCTGTTGTAACTTAGTTCCTTCCTCCTTGTCCAACAAGAAAACTTGGCATCAAAACTATATAGTTTTCCAACTTAACTGTTTTTTTCTCTATGAGTTATTGAAATTTGGTATATCCATAAATTTGCTCATGACTCTTGCATATTGACTTTCTGACTGATATCTTTCAATATAAATCTATTGTCTTAGAGGATTGTTTAAGCACTTAAATACCATAACTATTATATCATAATTATGATTTCGATCACAGTCAAAGCAGGCCTATTTCAATTATAGGGTTGGTTGATGAGAGAACAAAGAATTAACATGTAACTTATTTGTAAGATAATTGTAGTTGTGTAGAATACGTGTTATACATTACAATAATTTATCTTTTCAGAGATTCATCAGAAATGCCATGGAAATGGATGATCAAGGCCTCTTCTCCTGTATTTATGCACTTGGAAGATGATGTAGGAATAAGGCAAAAGGTCAACATAGATCCAGGTGACCCGCCCAGTATGGAAATTGAACCCAGGATCCAGCGATTGGCTACTATGTGTGATACTGACTTTGCTTCCTGGACCAGAAATAACAACAACACAAAAGAAACTTACAGATCTATGTTATGATAATTTTGTTTTAAGTCCTAATGTCATCCAATTGATGATTTGTACATCGCACGATTATTGAGAGTGAATATGTGCAGTTTTTTAAGAAATTGTGTTAATAACCAGAATCCATAGTATCTTACAAGACGTCTCTTGAAATAAAGTCTGATACAATAGTTTTGTATGACAATATCAATGTATGATTCTGCATTTTGAGGTATAGTTTTAAAGATATAAACATGTTAATCATGCTGAAAGACGATTTCAAAAGAAACGAAAAATGCTACGGAGCATGTGAGTCTCATCAAATAGTGTGCATGTCTGTACTGTCAGAAATTTGGGTTCTAGAGTTTTACATAATTAAGTATACCTTCTATTATCATCATGCATCTGAGGAATGGCAAGGCTGATGTCACTACTGGAAAATGAGCTTGCAGCAGAATATATTTTGAAGCCATGTGTTTTGCAAAATTAGTGATTGATGTCAAGTTATTCCAGACAATGATATCACTCTTTTATTTTTTCTCCATATCAATGATTTGGGCTCTTCCTCAGTATTAACATCTGCTAAAAATTTGGCTTCAGTGAATAAATGAAGTTTATGGTACTTTTGGCAATAACTATACCTACTACTTATGCTGGGTAGACACCACATGTTTGGGGTTCTATCATGAATTTTGGATTGATATGTAACAAAACTAATCCATCAGAACTTAAACTAGGTGGAATAATGACCAAGTAATTAAAGGGAAACAGCAAAGGTAGTTGACTGATTGGTTACAGTCTCTTGCTCCACTGGAAGTCTGTACAAATAATGTTTCCAAAAGATACTTTTATTTCCTTATTTAGAAGCTTTTTTGTAAATGAGCTCATTCAGCAGTTGGGTGACAGAGGGGTTATGTGAACTGACAAGAGCAAAATCTCAGCTGGATGTCGTTTGGAGGAGATGTTAAATTGGTGGCCCCTCGCGTCAGTGTCTGTGCTTGGCAAGAAAAAGATCGCTCAAATGCATGGGGTAAATGTGTGAGGCTCTCGCTGTCCCTTTTCTATCTAATTAATCAACTCTTGTGAGTGCCCAGAACTGGGCTTAGAGAACTGCATTTACCATATCTATCTATCTATCTGTCTATCTATCTTTCTATCTGCCTTTCTATCTATTTATCTATCCAACTATCTGTCAACCAATACTATTTCAATCAACCTATCTTTCTTCAAGAAACCCATCAATAATTATTGATATCTAATCTATTATTATCTATCTTATCTATCTATCTATAGCCATCCATCTATCTATCTATCCATCCATCTATCTATCCATCTATCTATCCATCTATCTATATCCATCTGTCTATCCATCTATCTATCCATCTATCTATCCATCATCTATCAATCTATCTATCCATCTATCTATCTGTCTATCTATCCATCTATCTATCTATCTATCTATCTATCTATCTATCTATCTATCTTTCTTTCTTTTCTTTTTTTCTATCTTTCTATCTTTCTTTCTTTCTATCCTTCTATCTTCCTATCTTCTATCTTTCAATCTTCCTATCTTTCCTCTTCTTTCTATCTATCTAGCTATCTATCCATCCATCTGTGGTTGGTTGATGCATTTTGAGCTTTTTTGGACCGCAATGCAATGCCTTTGAATCTATGAAGCTCAATTAAAAGGTTCAGTTTTTATTTTAAATAATGAAAAATGCTATTTTTAGCTTGAAGTAGGATAAAAACACTAAAAAGGCCGAGACATCGATTTTAAAAGCAGAAATACAAATAAGGTGTCAATAAAAGCACGTTTTTTAAATTTTGTTCTGTGTGTTTTTTTCTCGCTCAGTAAGACGTCAAAAATGGCTCAGTTTCCACCAAGACCCCATGGAACGAGGATTTAAATTAAAAAAGGTGCCTCCAGCATCATATAGTGCTACTTCTCTTCTTCATTCGACTTGTTTTTTATATTAGTGTTTTTGTCATATTTTCAGCAAAAAATAAGAATTTTCAATATTAAAGATATCGACATTAAAAAACATTTTTTATCAATCTGTTTGTCTATCTATTTATCTATCTATTTCTATCATATTTATCTATCTATTTATCTATTTATCTATTTATCTATTTATCTATTTATCTATCTATCTATCAACACATTCTCCACACATAATGAAATACGTACTTTATGGACTTTTGTCACCTGGAAATGAAGGGTGTATTTAATTCTGAAGGAACATGTACAAGATAAAGAATGTCATTCATTTTCCGGTATAGATATGCCTATACTATGGGTAACAGCCCAAAATGGGCCTGCTTTTTGCTGAATTGGCATATTTGACCCTAATTTCCCCATATAAAACCTGCAATCATGCAACAAGTTCCCCGTGGCCTAATGGTCAAGACTGCTTGTCCACTGGCTTTGAGGGTGTGGGTTCAAATCTCACCCGGGAACTCACTTTAGTCCGAGCCCATGGGACATTAAATGGAGGCGGGTTGTATCCAGTATTCTCTGCTTGGGCAACTGAAAGACCCTGGGCATCCCTGAATTAATAGGGTATGTTCCAGACTCACAGTCTTCCCATCTCATCATCATACGGCGATCGCCTGCCTCAATATAGCCCACTAAGGTGCTGCAGAGGCGTAAAACACAAACAAACAAACAACAACAAACAAGCAATCATGCAAAATTGTACTAGTGGTGAGATGATGGGGGCTTTCATACTGATTGAAGCTGCAGATTTCTGTTAACTTGACATAATTAAATTTGAGTAATTATTGTATTCTGGGATGCAATTTCTACCACTTATACAATTTCAGTGACATGGTTATTGTAATAATTGAAATAACACAACAACCTTTTTCTTCTGCCCTCCCTTCTCCCCTTCCTTCCTTTTCTTTCCAGCAGGGCTTCTATTTGAGGAAGGGGGGGGGGGCTCTGTTTGAGTTGGGCCTTTATTTGAGGTGGGCCTTTATTGTTTTCATGATACAAGAAATTATGAGCTCAATTGGGGCCTTTATTCAAGTGAAGCCTTTATCTATTTATTATTTTGGACAATTTAACTACCCCATGCCTCTATTCCAGGGGGATGGGTTGGGGGGGAGAGCTTTATTTGGACTGCAATATCTTTGCTTTGAAAGGTCCCAAAATTATTTCGGTCATCAATATCAGGCAATGCTTTCTTGTACTAATGCCATGACAGGGTTGTTTTGGACTTTTAGAGAATACTGGTTTAGGTTTCTAGAAAAAGAAAACTGGCACTCATTCAGAAATATGGGCATACATTAATCTATTATTGAATGTATGCTTTGTAAAAAAATAAATAAATAAAAAGCAGGTTTTTTAAATAGCATTAATAATTTCTTTATATTTGTGAAGATATATTAACTATCTACTTCATACAGAATCGAATTTAGTTAATTTGATTGTTTTAGCATCCCACTGAAGTTCAAAATGGGAATAGGTGTAAATGTCCAATAATTTTAAATAAATGATAAATGTATGTCAAAGGTTATCATTAAGCATTGTACCCCTACAAAATGGTAACATTAAAATTATTGTGGTCAGTCTGAACAACTTAATGAATAAAATCAAATTGGGTGAATTGTGTATTGCTAATTGGAGAAGTCTTTTGTTTTGATAAAATTAAAGTATGGCAAAATTACCTGTTTTCATAAAACTTCTATAATAGCAATACAGTCTATCAATATTGAATATAACTTAGAAATATGTAAATAGGTCAGCTATAATTATCTAATAAATGCTATTATACATGTGTTACAATGGAAGGGCTACAAGAAATGATACTGAGAAAAGACACTACCCCTATAAGACACTACCCTTATGATAACCTGATAATGACTGGTGCAATGATGCATTCAATGGACAAAACCAAGGTTACACAATCGCAAAAGGGGTAATGGTTCTAATGGATTTATACTATAATAGTAAATTATTTCACAAAGTTTTTAAAATGCACTTTAAAAACTTGCTATTTAAAGTAATGACCCCCCCCCCTCCATCACGGATCTAGGGGAATCTGACCCCCCCCCCAGATCACTGAGTCTGGTAGCATTTGAAGAAAAGTGAATGCATGAATGTCTATTTCTTGATATTGCATCTCTATGTACTGCCTTGTCTGGGTCCGCCACTGCCTTCCAAAATCTGTTGGTATTTCTGTTTGCAAAAAAAACCCATTCCCAACGGTTAATACACCACTACCCCCCCCCCCCCAACAAAAATTCCTGGATCCACCCCTGCAGATTGTGCAGGAGGGTGATGGACTAAATCCTGACAAACCTGCCACAATTTCGGAAATGAGGGCCATGTACAGGATTCCATTATGATAAATAAAGCCAACATGTCTTTATTTACAAAAAAAAGTAGGTTGTTTCATTTATATAAGAATGAACCAGCAGCTAACTTTTATGAAGAGTGAAATTACATTGAGGGTATTGATCTGGAGTTATAACAAATTGACGGATATGAAGATTGTCCTTTATTTTCTTCAATTGGTTTAATGATAAATACAGTATTTAATTTGCTTTCACAATGAAGACCATTCTTCATTTGCATCCTGATTTTGAGAGAATGAAAACACAGCTTTGATTTGTAGAAATGTGTAGAAATAAAGGCCGGTGTTCATTCTCAACAGTTCTGTGATCTATACCATGAGAATGAGGACGTCCTTCTTGTTTCCTTCAGAATGAAGACCGGTGTTTATTAGAGTTAGGTGCAAAAAGTCCATAAAGTACGTATTTTATTCTGGGTGGAAGAATGGGCTGCTATCTATCTATCTATCTATCTATCTATCTATCTATCTATCTATCTAAGTAATGAACACAAATAATTTTCTATCTTATGGATTCTAAAGGTCTTGCAAGGTCTATTTGCTGATTTTTTTCATTGGCTCAGTAATTTTGTTTAAAATCCTACAGTGCTTGTGCTAAAATTAGTAATAATATTATAGAGCTTATAAAACCCATTCTATAAACAGTTTAATATTCGTTATCATGAACAGACAAAAAAAACGAAAACTAACAATCTCAGTTTCGATATTTGTGACACTTTCACAAGTCATTGATATATAACTGGTAATTCTGTGAGCTAACTGAAAAGTCTCAATCATTACTGTCAAAACTACCTGTATGATTACTGAAATTCCAGTGTGCACACAAATATTTTTTCTGTGAACTTACAGAGTGTTATGGAAAAAAAATTTCCCGAAATGTCTGTAAATTGACAATTATTTTTTTACAGTGCAAAGACAACTAGAATGTAGTTAATTGGTCCCATTGGAACTTATTAAGACCCTTCAAAGGAAGACCATTGCTAGGCCATAAACAGCAAGAGGTGCCATTGGCCTTGAGCATCTGAAGAAGAGTGAAGAGAGAAAGAAGGAAGAGATGTGGACGGAGGAGGAAGCGCTCGAAGTTGGAGCAAAGGAAAGAAGGGACGACTGATACCTAGGGTGTTATGTCCCAAATTTTCACAGATAAAGTTAACCGGACAGACGCAGTCGGCTAACAGATCGGTGCACTCTTGGGGAGTTTTGGCAAAAGATGGCACATACTCATATAATACCAAACAGCCGCCTCTAAGGAAACCAGAATAGTCTGGGAGCCAAGACCTCAAAAGTGCTTTATTTAAGGATTTGGCTCACCGAGAGAGGAATGGACAATCTATACATCGTTGGAATCGCAAACTTCGTATGATTATGAAACTGGGGGATGCAGTTGGGAAAAGTGGTGCGATTTTTCACAATTGGTTACCAAAATGGCAACCAAGTCAGATATTTTTAAATTCACCTTTATACCAGTAAAATGCATTTTTTAAGTATTTAATCCACAGCCAGACTTCATTCAACCAACCAGATATGTACAACCTTAATAAGAGATTTTAATGGTCATGTGACCATTGGGGTCACATGACCATGCTGACTGCCACTCATGGTCCAACCTCAGAAATATGAATTTTTTCGCAATTCTATACTACAACTTTAATTGCTGCAGCAAGAATATTGACACTACAGGCAAATATCTGGTATCACCGGAAAGCCCTTTTAGTAAGCTTCAATCTCAAACATAATTTTTATAGGTATCCATGGTAATCGGTTGCCATGACAACAAAGTTTAAAAACACACAAATTTGATCTCAAATCTAAAAAATCAATTTTTAGGGATTTACTCCATGACCAGACTTCCTTTTAGCAACTGGCATGTATACGTTTAATTATAGATTATTATTGTCATGTGACCATTTGGTCATGTGACTATGCGGACCTTCATTGATGGGTCGAACCCCATAAAAAAGCATTTTTTCACATTTTTATGAAACATCTTTGACTGCTGCAGCAACAGTATTTACACTGCAGACACAAACTTGGTCTCATTGGAAAGCCCTTTTAGTAAGCTTCAATCTCACACATAATTTGTATAGGTATCCATGGTAATTGGTTGCCATGACAACAAAGTTTAAAAAAATGCTAATTTGATCTGAAATCTAAAAAATCAATTTTAGGGATTTACTCCATGACCAGACTTCATTTAGCCAACTGAGCATGTATATGTTTCATTATGATTATTATTGTCATGTGACATTTGGTCATGTGACTATGCGGACCATGCATTGAGGGTCGAACGAACCCAAAAAATTTGCATTTTTTTCACAATTTATGAAACATCTTTAACTGCTGCCGCAACCGTATTTACATTGCAGACGCAAACTTGGTCTCACTGGAAAGCCCTTTTACTTAGCTTCAATCTCACACGTAATTTGTATAGGTATCCATGGTAATTGGTTGCCATGACAACGAAGCTTAAAAAAACACAAATTTGATCTGAAATTTAAAAAATCAATCTTTGGGGATTTAGTCCATGACCAGACTTCATTTAGCCAACTGATCATGTATATGTTCAATTATAGATTATTATTGTCATGTGACCATTGGGTCATGTGGCTATGCGGACCTTCATTGAGGGTCGAACCTCAGAAATATGCATTTTTTCACAATTTTATGAAACATCTTTAACTGCTGCAGCATCAGTATTTACACTGCAGACACAAACTTGGTCTCATTGGAAAGCCCCTTTAGTATGCTCCAGTCTCTTTTAATTATTCATACAGGTATCCACAGAAACTGGTTGCCATGGCAACAAAGTTAAAAAATGCAAAAATTTGAACTGTAATCTATAAAATCAATTTTTAGGGATTACTCCACAACAAGACTTTATTCAGTTATCTATGCGTGTGCCAGCTTAATTATATATTTTTATGGTCATGTAACTTTTTAGGTCACATGACCATGTTAAGCATGAACACTGTCAAATTAATATTGGTTTTACGTCAAGCCAAAAACTGTATGCATCACACCAAAAATGCTTCATGACGGTTCCTAGAAATCGCAATAGTCATGACAACCTGACTATCTCAAAAAAGCCTAAACTGGTTGAATGTTTGTGAGACAAAAGCTAACGATGCAGGCTTTTTTGAGACATGTAGCATCAGTAATCTTTGTACACCACCATTTTTTCTGTGTACATGTATGTCACACCAGCTAGGTCATGCACCTCTAGGATCACGTAAGAAATGACCGTGTTTTTCTGGCTAAAAGAACAATAATTTATTGTTTTTTATCAGCTTTTTTTTTAAACAGACTTTGTCTGTGAATTTACAGTTCTTGTCATTTACAAAATGGCTCCAAGATAAATTTACTGCAACATGTCATTTAACATTCAGTTCACGTTAATGAACAATTACTTCGACCGTTAATTTACTGGCAACTTGTAATATGCAGACAAAACATTTGAATTGGCCAAACAATCAATACACCTGGTCAGATTAGGAACTATAAACAAGAGATTGCATGGACTTCAACCACGGGAACATGTGGTGCCATCTATAAACATATGCTTTACACAGCTGTTAATCAAACTTAATTTATAACTTATCTGAAGGTAAGGGAACATCCTCATTCATATGATCTTAAGATGCTGTCATTATGTAAAAGTGGTTATATTTATATATGACATTGACATTTGTTTGAGTCTATACAATGTGATCTAAAGAATGACACTATTAAAACCAAAATAAACCAGGCGCAGTCTGCATCAATACAACATACTTCGATAAAATTGACACTGGTTCTCTTGGATAATATCCATCAATTTTATGGTTTGTGAGCAAACGTTGTGCGATTTTATTGCTGGGGTATAATTGATGGACTCTTACTTCCTGCTGTCAAGCAAGAGATGAGCAAGGCCGAGCCTGCGTCAGTGGCTCTCTCACTCTCTCAGCTGATTCCAGCTTCGGTACATCCCTCAGCTATGCAACAGTTTAAATCACATGCTTAGTCTGTTGTTTCACACTTGTGCTAATAAGTAAGAATAACACATACTATCCCTATTTTTACAGTAAATTTTACAGCTCCTTGCATTTCTTTACATTCTTGATTGACAGTTGATATAACTGTAAAATTATACTTTAAATAAACTGTTTTATATATGTACATTATACGTAATATCACTTTGTTGAATCTGCAAAATTACAGTTCAATGTACCAATCTACATTTTTACGTGTTCATTGTCCTGTTCAGGTTTATTAGTACTTTTACAGTTCTTAGACCTGGAACAAAGTTGCCAGTTAATTTAACTGTAAAATTTAACGGGAATTTTTTGCAGTGATTATGGTAAAATTTCTTTGGGGCAGCACACATTCTTGAGATATATGCTATGCCAGCTCAAGTGTTTCGCCATCTGTCTGGACTTCCTATAAGAAGCAGACAGATCAACCTTAAATTTCACTAGTTTGACTGAAATCACGAAAAGAACTGCCAGAAAGAGTATGAACCTTCTGAAACATGCATACAAGGAAGATAGTATGCATACAAGGAAGAAGGTATATACTTTTTCTGAAGGGAGAGACAACACGATAGGCAACCCAAGAAGAGGAAGAAGACTACATGATATCATTATTCAATGATTGGGTGGTCACTTTGGGAAGTTATGAAGACCCTCATTTTGAATGATTCCTATTTCATATCTCTTATAAAAAAATTAATGTCTTAGCAAGATAACATAGTGAGTCTGTGCGCTTAACAGCTCTCGGCCACATTTCATGAAAACAAATAACGGATGTTATTCCTATAATTTGAGTTTAAGAGGATGATTTGCCTATTTTATTATCATTAATTGACCAAAATATCATACAGTATGTGTGAATAACATCTAGCAAAATTCATGACAAATTGAACAGAACTTTTGCACATTAGCTCAATTATAAATTTCAATGGCCTTGTGAAATTTGGGGCCACATGAGCTCACAAGACAACCGAGAAGGAGGCAAGGCCAAGGATTAGGCATCCGAGACCAAGCCAAGGCAGGGCCCATCAAAATATGCCTTGTTCTAAATTTTAAAGAATAGAAAAACAAAATAACCTAACGCCTTTTTAAGAACTATGGAAATTTATAAAAGGAATTAACTCCCTAACAATCACTAAAATGGAGGTCGAGATCTCAATTTTAACGTTAGAAATGAGGTATCAAATGAATGCAGAGAAACAGTACTGTATTGTGCTTGCGGCACTTTAAAAAAAAATCCAACTCCTGCTTTAGTATCAACTGGGTCATTTTTGTTATTTTTTAGGAAGAAGAAAAAAGTACAAATACCAAATTTCGAAAAGGTGCCTCCCGCACCACTTAGTGCTGTTTCTCCTCTTCATTTTGGTACCTTATTTGTATTTCTACTTTTAAAATTGAGGTCTCTATTTTTGTTGCAGTTATTTTTGGGATTTCATGCTAAAAATAGTGCTTTTTTGCCATAAGAAAATTGTGACCATCCTATAAACATTTCTTTTTTTACTTAACATAATACATTCTCAGATGCCTGATGCCAAAAATATGGGTTGACAAGTACATAATTAATGGGGCATTTGAGGGCATAGCAGTGCAGCCCTCAAAAAGCTCAAAAGCACTGCTTGGTAAACTATAGTGCCTTCTGAAAAATTATAGGGCCTTTGGGTATTGTGTCTCTATTTGGCATGACTTTCCAAAAGTGATTGCTTGGATGACCGGGCCTAGGGGATAAGGTGTTTGAATGCTATCCACGTTGGTTGTAGGGTTCAAACCGAAAATTTGTTACATGCATGTCGATAATTGGGCTGTGCAGTTTGTCCCATTTCTAGAATGGGCGCTATGTCATCAAAAATCTGACAAAAACAGCACCAAAACATCACAAAAAATTTTGATAAATAAATTACAAATTGGCTCTTCTACCCATGAGTATGTGTATTTCTACTGTGTGACCTGTAGATGAGGAAAATCAGACCAAACACCTGTTCGCATGTTGTGGGACAAACTGTATTGCAAAGTTTGCCCAATGAGAATCGATAATATCTGAAGTTGAG